>CM057386.1:129927719-130455219 GCA_030015415.1 Cynopterus sphinx | reverse complement strand
CGTGTTTAAAGCTCGTTTCTTTCCAAAGCGCGCGCGGGGACAGCGTGGGGGGCGCAGCGGCCACCTGGCCGCCTGGCGATCTGCCGGGGCCAGAGCCATGGGCCCCTGGCGCGGCTCTTCTGTGGGGCGGCGGGTGACTCGGATCTGGTCTCTCGAACGGAAACGCGCCGGCCCTGCTCGCGGCCACCAGGCCGCTCCCTGGGCTCGAGGCCGGCAACCCCGGCCACAGCGCCAGGCGGTGGCTGCGCAGGCCCCTGCAGAACGCAGAGTGGGGTCCGATGCACGGAAACACGAGCCGGGAACGCGTTTCGCCTTCTCAAACGTGACGGAACCGTATCTGGTCACGTGGGATGTGACTGGAGCGTGGAATGGCCTTCGTTTTCCCCACCAAAGGGCTGAGCCGGCCGCTTCTTTGAATACGGTTTTGGTTTTTGTATTTTTTTTTAACCTTAAAAAAGTTTCCTGACTTCGTTTTTTGTGTGTGTCCCCCTGTTGTATCATAAGCAGATACCGTAGAAAATTCTAGAAAACACAGAAAGTCTAAAGTAGGACACAGAAGACGCAATCGCCAGAAGCCAGGGATGGTCGTCTGGTGGGGGCCGCCCTGGCTCTCCTCCTCCCCCTGGCCCCTCCACGCTCCCCGACAGCCTCGTGTCCTCGCGTCGCGGAGCCACGAGTTCATACGCGCAGAGGGGACCGGCCAGGCCCGGGTCCCCGGGGCCTCGGAGCTCAGGGCGACAGCAGCTGCAAAACCCTGAACGCCAGGGTCCTCTCTTGGCCTTATTTCCCTCCTTCCCAAATTCAGTGTTTAATTTTCGGTGAAAAACGTAAACAAGATTCAGCACCTCCGCATCGGCCCGCGCCGTGTCGACCGAGGTGCGCCTCAGGGCCGCCCCGGCCCTCAGGGGCTGCTCCCAGCAGCTGCCGATCGCGGTGAAAATACGCACGACGGGAAACGCGTCGTGGTCACCGCTTCTAAGTGGACGGTCCGCTGTGTTCCAGTCTCCAGAACGTTCCATCTCGCAATACTGACCCCGACCCCATCAGACGACACTGTACCCCTCCCCCCGGCACCGGCACTGCCGTCGCCCTCTGGTCTCTCTGACCTTGGCGGCCCCGGGTCCCTCGCGTTCGTGGAACCACACGGTCAGTGCCCCTCTTTGACCGGCACCTCGAGGACATCCGTGTCGCGGTGCATGTCGGACCCGCCTTCCTTTTGCGTGTTCCCGAACGAGGCCCCGCTGCCGGCCCCTCGCACTGTGCTCACTCGCTCACCTGTCGCTGGTGGACCCGGGCCCTCCCACGAGTCGGCGACGGTCAGCGCTGCTGCTGTGGACGTGGGCGTCGAAATCGCTCTGAGACGAGGCCCTGTCTGTTTTGCCCCTCGGCGTCCCCACGGCGCGCGCCGATGTGTCGCTGTGACTTTGATGGGCACCGCCCCGCCGCCCAGGGGTGCTGAGCATCGTTTCTTGCCCTCGTTGCGGATTTTACTTCTCCTCCGGGGAGATGTCCACTTAGGTGCCTGCCCGACTTTAGATCGCGTGTTGGTTCGTTGGCTCGTCACGTTGTGGTTGAGCTCCGAGGGGTCTTCGCGTGTTCCGGATCGCAGCCTCTCACTGAAAACGCGCTCTGCGAATGTCTTCTCTCGTCCCACAGGCTCCTTTCGTGCGGCTCATCGTGTCCTCTGACGCACAGAAGTTGTGATTCTGGTCGAGCACCACTTGGCTATTCCTGCCTTTCGTCGGCTGCGCGTTTGCTGCTTTTACATCCGGAAAATTCTCGCCAAATCCAGTGTCTTTCACCCTCAGTCTCGTCTCAGGAGCTTTAGGGCGGGGCCTTCTGTGTGGGTCTCTGGTCCCTCGGGGCCGGTTTCGGCACCTGGTGTAACACAAGCCGGGCCCCGGCCCGTTCCTTTGCACGCGGACGCCCCGCCTGCCCAGCGCCGTGTGAGTGAGACCGTTTCTCCCCTGCGTGGCTGCGGCGCCCTGCGCGGGCCGTCAGGGGCCTCCTCGTGGGCCCCCCGTTGGCGCCGTGGGCCTGCGACCCGGCCGCGCGCCAGCGCCCGCCGGTTTGATTCCGGCGGCTCCGTGACAAGCCATGACATTGGGGAGCGTGAAACCTCCCACCGCATCCCCCTTTCCAGGCCATCGGGGCTCTTCGGGCTCCAGCGGCTCCATGTGACCTTAGGACGGATTGTTCTGCGTTTGCGAGTGCCGACGGCGCCTGGACAGAGACTGATCTCAGCACGGAGAAGCCGGGGAGGCCCAGACAAAGGCTGGGCCCCGCCCGACGCCTGTGCCCGCGCAGGCCCCTGCTCTTCGCATCAGGGCTCGCGGGACAAACAGGGCGGAACGCACACCCGTCCCCGTGTCTTTTGCTGCCGCCGCTTTGTTGTTGTTGCTGTTGCTTTGATTTATGCCGAAGCCCTCGACCCGGCCGCGGCCATCTGGAACTTCAATGAGAAGACGTTTAAGGGTCTTTCCAACTATTTTGTCTGCAATCCCCAAAGGCACCCGATGGGGCAATCGGCGTCTCGTCTGTTTTTAATACGAAACCCAAACAGCCGCCAGTGCGCCGAGCACACCCCAGGCCCGGCTCGAAGGGCAGCCGTCGCGGGCCGTGGACGCCGGCAGGCGCCTCGCTCCGCCCCCCACAGCCTCGTCGGGGGTCCGGGGGTCCGGGGGCTGAGGCTTGGCGGTGGCCGGGCGTGAGAGGCCGCGCCTGCGCCCTGGGGCGGCCCTGCCCCCCAGTCACCGCAGGTCGTCGGGACAGGCTCCTTCGGCAGGCGGCAGCTGCAATTCCACAGCGGAGCCCGGGGTGAAGCGCCACGCAGGCGGGCGCTGCTTTGATGCTCAGGCCCGGTCGGCCACGGGTCCGTGCCGAGGAGGAGCCGGCGGCCTGGCTGGCAGAGGCTTCAGTTTTCACCTGACTCTGAAGGACAGAGGCTGCTGGCCCGGAGGGCGCGAGGTGGCCTCCCTCCCAGCTTCCCGGGGCACGCGTGCGGCTGCGCGTGACCCCGGCGGACGCAGAGCCCCCTTCTGTCGGGGCAGCGGGGTGAGGGCAGCGGGGTGAGGGCTGCGGGGCGTCCAGGTAGTTTCCACCCTGAACCCCGTGGCCTCCAACTCCGAGCCCCCGGGGGGCAGCATCCGAGGCCCCTGAGGGAGGAGCAGGGTCAGTGCCGGACCCCATGTGCCTCCCCCAGAGCAGGCCGGTGTGGACCGAGGGTCAGAATTGGCCTCGCAGGAGGGGCGGCCGGGCGCAGGGTGCACCTCTGTGGTCCCCACGGGGCGCGGGGCGTGGCCACTGCCCGCCCGCCCGCACCATGCCTCCAAGCCCTTCTGGAACAGACGGCGGCGGGTCCGTGTCCCGCGCCATACCAGCGTGTGCCACCCGGGGCCTGGGCGGGGTGCCCGCCTTGGGGGTCCTTCGGGACAGGTCGGCTGGGTGGTTGTCCCTGAGGGTGGCGGCCCTCAGTAGGCGAGTCTGGATCCGCGCAAGCAGGTCCGAGGCGGAGGTGCTGGGGTGGGGACCCTCGCTTTGTCTCGAGATGCCACATCACAGCGTCTGGAGTCTCCGGCGGGCCTGCTCCGCCTCCCCGCAGGGCGACTGGGGCCGCAGGCGCTGACCGCACCCAGCCCAGCCCTCAGGCACGGCTCGGGCGGGCAGGCTGGGCTGTCTTCTGCGTCGGAACCAAACCCAAAGCCGTGACCAGGTGGCGCCGGATGGACACTGGCCTGTCCCCGCAGAGGCGGGGCCGCCTCCCTCTCTGGCCGCAGTCCTCGTCCAGAAAGGCCCCAGCGGCTGGGGCAGGATGCGGGGGGGCCTGCGCGGGGCGCCTAAGCGCGCCGTCCCCCAGTCCTGCGTCTGTGACGGGGCCTGCCAGCCTCCAGCCTCCCAGACCACTGGGTCCCGTGGCCTCCATGGCGCCTCCGCTTGGTGGGTCTGCGGGAGGCTCTGCGCCAGGCTGGCCAAGCAGCCCCTCGCCGACCCCGGCCCCGAGCCTCTCCCCGCCTCCTCCCTGGTCGCCCAGGGCAGGTGTCTGTGGGTCACCAAGGGCCCCACACGCATCCGGCGGCCCTCATGGCCCCCAGCTGACCGCCAGCCAGGCGGGGACGAAGGCCTCAGCTGCCTCCCACGCTGGCCCGGGCTTCACGCCGACGCGCGCACTCCTGCGATGCCCGCAGGCCCGGGAGACAGGGCCGGGCGAGCCCCGAGCTGGCGAGGACCCGGCGCGCCCTCCGGACCTGCGACGGCGGCGGCTTTGGCGGAAGCCTCAGGGCCCCACATGGCCCCGGGCCTGGCTCACTGTCCCCGGTGGACAGGGGAGTTGGTCACTCGATACATCTCGATTAGGCGATTTCACAGCGGCCGAAACCACGCCGGGCAGGGTGACTTATGTCTCCCACGGGGCGGTCCCTGCAGAGGGCGCTGGGCCTTGCCGCAGCCCTGGCCCGAACGCGTCCCCCGTCCCCGCAGCGCCCTCCTGACCCCCAAAGGGGAAGGCGACCTCTTCCGCCTGTGAGGACGGCCCAGGACGCAAATCCGTCCCTGCCCGGGCCCCTGGGGGACCGCCTGGCCAGACGCAGGGGAGCCCCCGGCAGCGGAGCCCGGTCAGCTGCTGCCCACCGCTCAGGCCCCCGCCCCCCGCAGCTGCGGCCTTTGATCTAAATTCCGCCTGGACCCGGCGGCCACTCGCGGCCGCTCCGAGCCGGTGTCGAGTTCCCCGGGCGGCGGCCGCGGTGTCCCCTGCCCCCTGCAGGGTGCCGGGCACCTTTGAGTGATGACAACACATGGGCGTTGCGCGTCCCCCCGAGGGCAGCCCTGACTCACCCCCCTCCGTGCTGATGGCTTCCGCAGAGGTGGCCACAACACTCCAGCTGTCACCGCCTGCCCCGTTGCGCCCTCCCAGCCACTCGTCTTCCACACCCGCCTGGCCTCCCGGGCCCTGGGCGAGCAGGGCCCGCAGCCGCTGGCCCCGGGCCGCCGGCCGCGGCGGAACAGCCGGGTGAGCGGCAGGCGGGCCTCTCCGGGCCATCCCCGGCCGCTCGGTGTCCTCTCAGCCTGGCGAACCCCTCTGGTGTGGCGCCCGCGCCGGGGACCTGTCGCACACGTGGCATCGCCGAGCTCAAGGAGTGACGCTCCAGGCGCCTGGATGACGGGCGCACTGTGGGCACTGGGGTGTTCGGGTCCCAGGCCCGACGACCTCCCGGAACCCGCAGCGCGGCTGGTTTGCTCGTTCTCCGTTCGCGGGTTTTGAGTCGTGTGGACGGTTTCCCCGACAGACAGGGCCACAGAGGGGACTCGCCTGTAAGTCGGGGCGAGGTCTGGGGACGCCACGGAGGGGCCGGGACTGGGGTGGGGGCACCGGGCCCGAGGGCGGCCCCGCAGGCGAGCGGCTGAGCGCCGAGCCGGCCTGCGCTCACTCACGGGGACACGAGGCCTGGTCGGGGAGGTGCGCGGTGGCGCCCCTGCCCTGCGCCCGGCCGCCTGCTGCCTGCGCGGCTCTGGTTTTGGGGAACAACCCCGCCCGCCCTCCCGCACGGGCTGGTCCAGGACCTCGCGGTTACAGTCGTGCTCCTGCTGGAGGGGACCTTGCAGGGCCCCGGCCAGCACCTCCCTCTGCACCCCCTGGCTCTGGGGGCGCGGAGACCAGGTCCAAGGGCGGGCTCCCTCACATGGCCCGAGCGCGCCCCCCACCCCCGTGGTCACCGGCCTATTGTCCTCAGAAGGCACGAGAGCGGCGCGCCTGCTTCTTCTCCAAGTGTCCCCTCTCATTGTCCTCTAATTGGAAACATCTACTTCTCTCCAGAGGCAGACGCGCCCCAGAGCCATCTTCTTCTTCTGAAACATCCTTCTCTTTGAAGACGGAAACCCAAGACGCAGGTGGCAAGGCCGCCCTCGGCGCCGGGCGCGGCCGCCGGGCCGGGCAGCCTCGCAGCGCGGGTGGTCTGGCTCCCCCTTCCGCGTGGGGAAGCGGCGCCCCAGGCCCCGGGTGCAGCAGCCCTGGGCGGGGCCCAGCACAGTGCCAGGCTGCCCGCCGGCCTCTCCGCCCGGCCAGCTGTCTGCACGGGACGCCGAAGTGCGGCCACACCAGACCTCACTCCGCGGAGGACAGCGGGGACTTAGGGCAGGGCCCGACCCTCGACGCAGAAACGGGAGGGAGGACGGCATCCTGGACCAGGGCCGAGCCCCAGGACGAGGCCGAGGCCAAGGCCCCGGGGCCATGCGGCGCGGGAGCCGGACGCGGAGCTGTGAGCGGTCGGCGGACGCCACTCCGGGCCGCAGAGAACCGCCCGGCACTCGGCATCCCTTCTCCTTGACTTACGTCCCGTTCCTTCTCCAGCGAGCGTCACGCGGGTCAGGGCCACGATGGAACCTACGGTCAAGTAAAGTCGACACGGAGTGAAGGAGAGTCCGGCCCCGTCGTGGAGTCACACGTGGGCGAACGAGCGAGCACTCGCCCCTGGTCCGGGCGTGCGACGGCCGAGGCACGAGGGATGCCGCTCGACCCTGGGGAGCGGGGAGCGGAGGCGGGGCTGGGGGGGACCGTCTGCGGCTCACAGGGGTCCCCGCCCCCGCCGCCCCCCGCCGCTGCCCACGCTGCCCCCGGGCTCGCCTGCCTCCTCGCCACCGTCCCCACCAGATCTGAGTGCCCCGTCCGCTTCCCGTCATTCACGGCGCTCCCCTCCCCCCGACCCAAACACTGCTGCTCGGGAGCCTGGTCCCCTCGGGCTCCGGCGCGGGCGGTGTACATGGCGGCGGCGGGGGCAGGCGAGGGGCCCGCGGGACGCGGACACCCGAGTCGCTTCTCCGTCATCAGTGAATCTGCGACAGCGACTTCAGAGGGGAGAGGGGGCTTCGGACGGGCGAGGGGCCGAGGCCTGGGCCTCGAACGGTGGGAGGGAGGTTGGCTTGGTGATGGCGCGGCCGCAGACACGGGCAGGCACGGCCCACACGAGGCGCCGCTGAGCCCGGCTGCGTTCGGTTTAACGACGCCAAACGGGGCTCCCGGGGGCCGGCGATGTCCCGCGTCAGCCCTCCCCGGCCGGTCAGGGGTGAGTGTGTCCCTGGCGGACAGCGCTGGCCCTGGGCAGGGCGAGGCCACCTCCCCCAGGCCCGCCCCCCAGCAGCATGCAGCACGCCGCGGGTCGGACATCCGAGAGGCGGCGAAGGGGCGAGCAGAGCCGCGAGGCGTCCAGCCAGACGTCCGGGGGGCAGACTCCGGCCAGGGCCGCGCAGGGCCAGACGCGGCGCTGCTGAGAACTGAGCGCCTAACGGCGTCCCTGAGACGGGCTGCGCGGGGGCCTTGGGGAGCCCAGGGTGGACCCTGCGTCTCCCGGGCGGCACGCTGGCCGGACAGGGCCGGGCCGCCTCCCGGGGCCCACGCAGCGGACGTCCTGGAAGAAAAGTGAGGGGTCCGCGCGCCGCGGGACGGAGGTGACGGAGCGGCCGGCGGGCCGAGCAGGTGCCCCGTGACCCCTGTGACCCCCAGACCGTGACGGGTGGGGCCTCCGTGACAGACCTCGGGGCGCACGGACACGCTGCAGGGAGGACGCCCAGGGCGGGCGGCGGGAAGGGGCTGTGCCCATTGCTCTCGGGCTCCGTGGGCGGCCGCCCCGAGGTGCTGGTTGCAGATGACACCCCGAGGCCCCCGACGCCGCCTCCCTCGGCCCGATCTTTGCCCCGCGGGTTCCGGGCCCCACCCCGCTCTGGCTTCGCGGTCCGCGTCCTCAGCCCATCTCTGCCGAGCCAGCTGCGCCACCCCACGCGACGCCTTCCTGTTCCCGCGTGACGTCCGGGGGCCCTGCTGGCCTCCTGAGTGCCGCCCGCACAGCGGAGCCGCCTGGGCCCCTCCTGTCCTTCGCCCTGACTCCACGTGGCATCACACATGCCCGGTCCCGGGGCTGCTCCGGGCCCCGAGGACGGGAGAGGGACCGAGCGAGCAGGGGACCGCGGACGAGGTGGGTCGGGGTGGTCAGTGCCCAGCGGGGCTGGGCTGTCCCGGCCGAGGGCCGTCCACGGACGCGGACGTCTGCGCGGACGCCTGGCTCAGGCCGACCTGTCGGAGCTGGGAGCTGCCGCCATCGGCGTCTGTGAGCGACGGGCGTTCGGAGGAGGCGGGGCTGCGGGCTGCCGCCTTCCCTCCCCGCTCAGCCCCCGAGCTGGGCACCTGGCTTGGCCACAGCTGCCGGAGAATGTTCCGGAAGAGACGGGGGCCAGGCGCTCGCCCGGCCTGCCGGTCCGGCGGCCGAGCGGCTCGTCACTCAGGAAGCCGGGCGGGAAGTCTCACACCCGTCCTCCCTTCCTGCCCCACACAGCCCTCCCCGCGGGGTCCCAGCGGCCGGGCTGGCCCGTGACCCCGACGCGGCTGGGGACGGTGGTGGCCCCCGCGAGGCTGCAGGTGCGGTCCAGTGTCCTGCGACTGGTCGGGCCGTGGACAGGGCTCGTCGTCCGCCGGGTCTGCACGGGCCGGGACCTGGCCGCCGACGCGGCAGGTGGGCGCGGGCTCCAGCTCCCCACACGGGGGCCCCGGCCTCTCCCGCAGGGTGCCCGACCCCAACCGGTTCCGGTCCGCGGCCTGTCAGGACCCGGCCACACAGCAGGAGGCGAGGGTGGGGGAGCGCGCGAAGCGCCATCCGCGTCCGCAGGCGCCCGCAGAGCGACGTCGCCGCTCAGCTCCACCTCGAGCACCGGGCACCGGTTCTCACAGGAGCCCAGTCCCCGGGGCCACAGAGGTGGGGGACGCAGGGGTGGCTCCTGTGGGGGGCTCGGCTGCAGAGCGGCGTCAGACCCCGGGTATCAGCGCCGAGACGCGGGTCTGCGGCCAGCCGGACCTGCTGTGGGACAGTGACACCCACCTCTGAGGAACGGGGTGTCGGCGAGCGATGGCACCGTGCTCGCCCAGGGCCCGGCAAGGGGTTGGCTCTAGGCCCGGCTCACCAGCGCCGTCCCCGCACCCCTTGTCGAGGGCCCCGGGGCACCCAGGCGTGGGCACATCGGGCCGGCTCCGGCTCTGCTCTTCTCTGGGTGGGTGTGGGCTCGGAGGGGCCACGAGGAGGCCAGACGAGTGGGTCAGGGAGCGCGGGGTCCGAGAACCCCCACAGCGAGGGATGGCGTGCGAGGGGCCCAGTGGAAGGACCCCGGGTGTCATGGCCAGGCCAGGCCAGGCCCGCACCTCGAGCCGCGCGACCCAGGCCAGCGAGGCGCCTGAGGCCCCGCCATCCGGGGTCCCCAGCGGTTGGGCCCGTTGGGAGAGACGATGTCCCCGGGACAGCTTGGCCTCGGTTCCCCTTCCCACCTGCGAGGACGCAGCTGAGGGTGCGTCGCTGAGCCCGTCGAGCTCGAGTTTCCGCGTGTGAAGTGGAAATGTGAGGAGGGTCTCGGCCGTGGGGCTGCTGGGGGGTCCGACGGGACAGTCCAGGCGACGCGCTGGCCACTGAGCGCACGGCAGCGGGCAGAGCCGTAGACCATCAGCTTGACGGTCATGATGTGGCGGTGACGCTGACGGTGACGGTGGTGGTGGTGGTGACGACGGTGATGACAGTGACGGTGACGGTGACGACAGTGACGCGTGAAGCTCTGGGACCTGGCCTTCCCCGGCCAGCTCCTCGCAGAGGCGTGCCCTTCAGTCCTGCGAGGCCCGGCGCCTGGTGCGGTGGCCCTGGGGAGCCCAAACGTCTCGCGACCGTCCCTCCGCGCCCCGGTGTGCCCGCCCCAGCTCCGTGTGTGTGTGTCCCGACCCTGCCTGCGCCTGTCGTGCTTGCGTGAGCTACGCACTGGGAGGCAGGGCCCTGACAGGCGATAGATTTTTCTGGAATTTCCAGACGGCGCCGAGCAGCTGTGTGAACATGAAGGGGAGAGCGTGGCTGCTGCGGGAGCAAGCGCCCCACGGCCTTTGAGGAGCGAGTGCGTGGAGAACACGGTCACACCCGACGAGGGCCCCACGCCACGGGCGGCCGTTTCTCCAGCGCCCGTGACCCGGGCCAGTGGAGCCGGGGGCCTGGCCCCCCGAGGGTCCCACCGCCGGCGTCCCTGGGCGGCGCGGCTTGGGAGGGAGAGGGGACAGCCCCTGGCCTGAAGGGGACGTGGAGGCCGTCGGCAGCCATGCTGCGATGACGGTGGCATCGCTGTCGACAGCGGGTGCGTCCCTGCGGGCTGCTCGCTCCCTCCCCACTTCGACCCCGCCGAGGGCGCCTTCCAGGGGGAGTCGCGCGGGGTCGTGGCCGGGACACGCGGTGGGGTCCTGGCGGGAGGACCGTGACCCACGGAGCGAGATGCTCCCACCGGAGGGCCTGGCGCGGACGTCGGGGCGCTGCCCGGGGTGGGGAGCAGAGCTGCCCCCCACGCGCCCCCCCCCGCGCCCCCTGCCATGGCCTAGAGCAGGCCGGGCGAGAGCCCTGCCCCGCTGCAGCCCGAAACCCACGTCGACACCGCGAGTCTGGGGCGCGGCACCCCTTCCCGGCCCGCGGGGGACGAGCCAGACGGGGAAGGCCCCGCCGCGGACCACAGCCGGTCGTCGGCCGGCCCCCGGCGTCCCCCCACCCGCCGCGTGCGGGTCCCCGCGCCAGACCGCGCTCCTTCCCGACCGGGCGCGGCTGGCCTCGCTGCGGGCGACGCTCCCGCTGAAGACTGAAGACGGCGACGGAACCGCCCCCAAAGGTCACGCCCCGCCGCCGCCTCGCGCCGCGCAGCCCTGGCCGGATGCCCCGGCCTCCGTGGCGGGCGGAGCTCGAGGCCTTGGGGAGGCTTTCGCCGTCCCCGCGCGTCCGGGCTCCCGGGGCGGGACGGAGGCTGCGGGGACGGGCGCCGGGCCTGGAAACAAACCCCGGGAGCGGGACCCCTGGTCGGAGCAACACCGGCGCCTCGCTCCGTCCACGCAGGGCCCGGGTCCGGTTCCCCCGCGGCGCGGCGTCCTCGCTCGACTGGACCGCTCGGGCGAAGGGAACCGCCGCAGACCCGCCGCCTTGGCGCCGCCCTCGTGCGGGCGCGGGGAATTCCAGCACGAGGGGTGCTGGCCGCGTTCGGGGCTCACGGCCGGCGCCAGGGTCGGCGTTTCTAAGCCAAGTTCACGCTCCGCCGGAACCCGGGGGCGAGGACATCCGGTGCAAGACACGCGTCGGGCTCGCCCCGGCCTCAGGCGCTGCGGCTGCGGGACGCGGCGGCCCCGACCTGGCACGACCCGTCCGCGGTTTCGGGGGGCAGGGGGGGAGGCGGGCGCCGCGCGCATCCGGACTCCGCCCGGCGCGGCGCGACGGCCCGCGGGGCCCGCGTGACCTGCTGCGCGGGAGAAGGCGCCTCTGGCCGGAGACGGAGGGTGCGGAGGGGACTCACGCCGAGGAGAGCGCGGGACGGGGGGCCCGCCTCATCAGTGGCGCGCTCCCCGACGCGCACGCGCACGCAGTCACGCGCTCCCCGACGCGCACGCGCACGCAGTCACGCGCTCCCCGACGCGCACGCGCACGCAGTCACGCGCTCCCCGACGCGCACGCGCACGCAGTCACGCGCTCCCCGACGCGCACGCGCACGCAGTCACGCGCTCCCCGACGCGCACGCGCACGCAGTCACAGTCTCGGGGGCGGTGCCGCTCCCAGCACGTGACAGCGGGGCGCGCAGGGGCCGCGCCTGCGCACGGACGGTGGGCCTGCGCGTGCAGCGCGCGCACACGTGCGCGGGCCGCGTGTGGGACGCACGTGCGTGCCCTCGTGCCCCGTCCGCACGCGCCCTCCCCCGCGCCTGGCACCGTCCCCAGTGCCCGGGGCTCCCCCGGCCGCCCCGCGGCCCCTCTGACGCCGGCCCCCGCACGACGCGGGGTGTGAGCGCGTCGGCCGCTCGCCTGGGCCGGGGCGTCCTCTCTGAGGCGCCCGCCTCGCGCTGGCTCCGGTTCGATGTCGTCAAGCGTGGGCCTGAGAGTCCAGGGCCCCGTGCGGCCCAGGCTGGCAGCGGACAGGAGCTGGCGGCCCCGAGGCCGGCTCTGACCGCGGAACCTTCTGGAACCCTCCTGACCGCCTGGCCCGCTCGATGTCGCCTCGCCTGTCACATGAGGTCACACCCAGGTCGGCGTCCGGCAGAGGCCCGGGCGACCGGCGCCAGGACTCAGCTGCCGGCGGGCGACGGCCTCTCCGCGCGGGGACCGAGAGGTGAAGGGGGCGCGTGACGCACACTCGCGTGCCGGCCGACGCGCCGTCCCCGCACGGCCCGTGTCGTCGTGTCCGCCGGCGCGGGGTCCCGGCCGAGCGCCGCGCTCTCGTGAGGCCCCCGGAGCGGACGCCCCCAGCCTGGCCGCCCCTGCTGGCGCGCGCACGCGTGCTCACGCCGACAGCTGCACGTGAACAGGAGCGTGGAGCAGGCGACGCTTCCATCAGGGCCACGGTCAAGCCCCCTGGGCCTCCCGTCCCGTGCCCCGCCCCGGCCCAGGTCATCGCCGCGGGCCCCGGGGCTGTCCCTCCCGGACCTCTCCCCAGTCCCCTGTGTCACACGCATCACACGTGTCCACGTGCGCGTCCGCGGGCACCTGCAGGTGTGGCGTCTGGGGGGCCGGCTCGGAGCGCAAGGCCCAGGTCCGCGCGGAAAACACGTCCAAGGAGCCGAGAACACCTGTCGCCCCGGAGGCCCCGGCCGCCCGCCGAGGGGGTCCCCCTGCCCCAGCGCCTGCGGGAACCAGTTCTCGCAGAAGCCGCAGTCGGGAGGGGCGAGCGGGGGAGCCTGCCGGGCCTCGTGGGGTGACCGTCTGGAGACGGGTCTCTGAGGGCGACTGACACTGAAGACAGAGAAGCCCCCGACTCCCGCACCCTCCTGCGGGGGCGAACGAGCTCCCCCAGGGAGCGTCGAGTCAAACGCCAGCGCCACCCGGCCGGGGCTCCGCGCCTCCGAGCTCGGTCGTTGCCGCGAGAGCCCGGGTCGGGGGTCGGGCCCCGCTGGGCGGGCGTGGGGGCCCCGGTCCCGGGCGCAGACGCGCTTTCCGCTGGCGGCGGCTCAGGCCTCCCGCCTTTGTTTCCTCGGCGCAGGAACCATCGCGCGGGGCCTGAGTCACCCGCTGATTACATCAAAGGGTGTTTGTCTTGGTTGGGAGCCCGTTTGGGTTAAAACCAAGATAAACTGCAAATTGGCGAGAGCGGCGGACGAGCACGCACATCCTTGGGCGGCCCTGCCGAGGCGTGCACAGTGCCCTCGCCGGGACGCGCCACTCCCTCCCTCCCTCCCGATCCAGCAGTGCCCCCGGGACACGCGGGGGCCGAGGCAGCCCCGCTGCCCGGGGGGCGGCGGTCACGGCAGGGCCGTACTGTGGATGGTGCTCGCGGGGCCGGGGCAGCGTCCTCTTCCGGTTCCCCGGAGAGCCGGGTGCAGGGTGGGGGGACGGAGAGGGAGGCACGGACAGCCCTCACCCCTGCCCTGCCCTCACCTGCACGAGCTCGAGCAGCCGCGTGGGCAGCCCCCGTGGGGGCACGGCGTGGGGCCTGGGGCCAGCGGTCCAGGCTTGGCCCCGCTCGGCCCGGTCTCGCCCGCCTGGCGTCATGCGGCCCCTGCACTCGCTCCCCGCTCCCTTCCTGCTATGCGCGGACACTGCCCGGCTGCAGGGGCCACCCGAGCTCCCTGCCTCGCAGCCCCGCCTGCAGCGCGGACACGGCCTTCTCCCGGCGGGCGGGAGGGTCTCCGACACCTCTTCAGCCGCCGGCCTCCCGGAGTCCCCTGGGATCGCTGCCAGTGGACGCGCCCCCCGCCCAGGCCCCGGGGCGACAGGTCCCTCGGGGATCTCGGGTGTTGGACCAAAGAGCGACAGCGCCAGGCGAGGGGCGAGCCCCTGACCCCTGGGCACCCGGACCCCTTTAGCCCAGCGGGGGAACGGCGGGGCCACAGCTGACGGGAAAGAAAGGCCAGGGCCATGGATGCGCCCCAGGACCAACCGAGGGCCTGGCCCCGGAGCGCAGGGCCGGTGCTGCCGTGGGGTGGGCCGGCCTCGAGGTGGTCCGTCAGGCCCCGGGCGACCTCGTGGAGCCCGGTCCATCACTGCACACGCCGGCCCAGCGCGGCCTCCTCCCCTGCGCAGGGACGCACACGCCGCGCGAACTCCCGCCGTTCAGCCCGCACCTTCTCCGTCGGACGGTGGCCCTGAGAGGGGCCCCCTCCCGCCCCGAGAAGTTGGGCCGAGCGCGGAGGCCTCGCCTGCGCCATCCGGGCCGCGTGGCTGAGGCCGGCCTCCTGCGGGGCAGCACGGCCATCGTGTCCAGACCCCCCCACAGGCCTCGCCTGGGCTCCACTCGGGTGGCATTCTTTGGGGACGAGCCGTTCCGGCACATTCTAGTGCACGTAAGCGGAAAATGGACTTCTCGGGAACGAAGGGAAGGCCGGCGGGGGGGGCCTCAGCGGGCGCGGGGCTGCCACACGCTTCGGGGGATCTCACGTGGGCAGGGCCCACGGGCCAGGATTCGGGCCGACACCTGAGCTGGAGAAATGCGGACGCTGTGTCGCCGAGCCCTGGGGTTCTGGCCCAGACCCCAGGGGCGCGCCCCCCTCAGCCGCACTCCCGCCCCGGGCCCCGGCCCCAGCAGCCCGGGCCCTGCGGCCGGGGCAGGGCGGCCTCAGCTGGGGCCTGTCCACGGCTCCACGACGGAGAAGCACAGAAACTGCGAGCAGCCGCGGGAAGCCGTCACGGACGTCGGGAGACCCGCGTCGTCGGAGGACGCTGATGACAAAGACAGGGACCCGCCTTTCGTGGGTCTTCGCTTCTCGTTTCGTGTTCTCCGGTCCCGGCTCTCATCGTGCTTTTGAAACGTGCACAACCCATCGAAGACACGATTTGGGGAACTCGGTCTCCACCACGGTCGTTTGGGGAAGTGGCTCCTCGGGCGGCAGAAAATCCCGATGCTCCAAAGGCCGCGCCACCGCGCTGGGCTTTTCCCTCGGGAGTCCCGAGGCGGCGGGTCCGCGGCACCAGGAATCCCGTCCTGGTTCGCGCCTCCAGCGCGACTTCGTGGGGAATCGGCCACGTGGTTCTCGCGGTGCGCACGGCGGCCGGGACGGTCCGCACCCGGTTTCGCGTTCTGATGCGGCATCGGCGACGCTCGGCGCCGACCCCTCACTGCGAGCACCGCCGCACGCTTCCCGGGGCCTAACCGCAAAGTTTTATTCTCGGGAAGCGTGTAGCAAGATCTAATTACCTTAAAAAATTAAAATGTAGCTTTACTTAAATACGTTTGGATTGAAATTTTGGTATTAAGTGTCATTAACTAATAACCTCTTCTATTTTTACTTTACGATTTTGGACATTTGGGAAAAACACATAAAGGGTGTTTTAAATTTTTTGTTCCTTTACCTCTACTTCTGGATGCTCATGGATTTAAATTTGGACACTAAGTGTGAGTACGTTTTCCCAGGTTTAGATCATCAAGGTCAACAGAACGTAAAGTCGCGAACAACTTTCTAGCGATGGTTTTTATAAAATACGTAAAATTTAGGAATCTTCCTGTCTTCAGCCTCGTGTAACCCGCACGTGGACCAGCCCGTCGGCGGCACCCCCAGACGAGTGCAGCAGCAATCGAGCTCGGCCGCCTTCGGCGTTCTGCGCACGCTCGTCACGCAAGCACCAGTTTTGCACTTTCTCCTTCCTCTGAGAGTCAGCAGCCCGTGGCACGGTCTCCGACTTCCCAGGACCGAGACCCCGGGGCGCGCGCGCTCACGCGCAGGGCAGCGGCGCCGTCACAGGGAGCCCCCTCGACCCTGCGCTCCCCTTTCGCTCCTTCAGCTCCAGGGCCCACGGCAGGAGCCTTTCCCACAGGCCCCCCTGGCCGGCCCGTCCCCCAGCGAAGGGGCGTGGGGCCCCTCGGAGCCTCCCTCCTGCCCGCTGCCGGGCTCTGCAGGGGGAGGCCCCGCAGACCGGCCCCGCAGACCGGCTCCGCCGAGAGGACGCTCCCTCCTGCCGTCCCCCAAGCACTAGGCCTTCTCCACCATCGGGTCACGTGTTTCCAGAACCTGCTGTGACCGCTGGCGCTGGCCTTACTCTGAAAATTCACCAAGATGCAAAGACGCTGCTGGCCGGGATCAAGGACCGGGGTGGCAGGACGCACGCGGACGACCCCCTCACGTGCCGGAGGTGAGAGCGGGAGCTGCTTGTTTCTCCCCGACTCCCCGGGGCTGGTCCTCACCCCCAGACGCAAATGATGGTAAAATGAAACACGCACTTGGGAAAGGTCCAGACTTTTCTGTGGGAAAAAGCTGTGTTGGCGTTCTTTTTATCTAGAAGGTTCTGGAATGTGCAAGGGACTGGCAGCGAGGGCCCCGTGCTAGCCCAGGGAGGCGGGCAGAGAGGGCGGGGAGGGGCCCTTCTCTCCTGCGCCCCTGTCCCTGCAAGGAATCCGGAAGGTCACGCGAGCTCCCCAGTGGGGCCTTGGCGACTCTCTGCAGTGCTTCGGGGTCCCTCGGGGTCCCCAGCCGTGTCCACGGAACAGAACGTGCCGCCCCGTGAGCCCTGGGCGCAGGGCCGCGCGCGGGGGCCTCGCCTGTCGCGGTGGCCGGAGCCACGGCGTGTGCTCCACAGACGCCTCGTGCTCGCGGGCTGGGCCCGCAGACTCCCCTCCCGGGATCTGCCCTGTCACACGTAACGAAGACAGACGCTGCCTGGCGGCCCCGTGTTTATCAGGCCGCCATACGGCTGGCAGGGAATCCCCTGGCGCTGTTTGTCCGCGGCGTAAATATTTTAAGATTCCTCCAGCAACAGGGGTCTCTGTGTACATTAGGGAGCGCTCCCCGTTATCCGGTTGGAGGCGGCGGTGCGGGGGAGCGGATGTCCGCTGTCCAAACACACATCTGTTTCCCCCTCCAGCTGCGAACGCGGTGGTCCCCGGGCGCCGTCACAGGTAGGGCGCCTCCGGGCGCAGGTGGGCGCGGGGGGCCACGTAGCGCTGGGTGCTGTGTCACCACGTGTCGGCGGGAGCGCGTGCTGCTGTGGGTGCTGCCCGGGGCTCCGTGGCACAGCGTCGTGTGGTGTCCTGAGACGGGTGTGCTGTGTGGGGTCGCGTGGCGCAGCGAGGCATCCCGGCGCCCCGTGGCGTTGCCCCCCGCCGCCTCCTCTCGCCGAACGTGAAGAAGCGTGGGGTGTGGACGGCGCCCTGGAGCGATCGCGAGGCCGGCCAGCGGGCCGCGGGTCACTGACCTGAGGGAAGAGGCCGGGTCGCTGTTGGGGTGACAGGGCCCCCCGCCCCCACGCTGCCTGAGCCCCGAGCTGCTGCCAGGACTGACGGGCCAGCCCCAACGCCTGCCCCCTGGGCTCGCTCAGCCTCGGTCTCCAGAACCCAGCGGGTGCGGGTGAGTCGCCGGCTCTTCTGGAACGACCGGGGTGGGGGGCAGCACGCTGCGGGTGCGGGGGCCCGTGAGCCTCGTGGTCCCCGCCAGAGCTCAGCGCGACCGCGTCCTCGGGACGTCCCGTCTCGACTGCGCCCCATGCTCTGTGCGCAGCAGAGGCAGCGAGTGTCCGTGGGGCTCTCAGCGGGGCACGCGGGGAGACGCCACACGCGGGAGGGGACGGCCAGGCGGAGCGGGGTGGAGGCCCCCTACGGCACCCAGCGGGGCCTCCCCTGCGACTGCGCGCGGATGCCAGGGCCTGCGTGGGGGCGTTTTCGGAGGCGCGACCAAGCCCTCGGCCACCTCCCGCGCGGTCCCCGATGACGAGCAGACAGAACGGTCGCCAGTAGTCTCTGTCCCGGCCCCGTCGGCTGGGTCCACAGAAACCCCGTTCTGCCGCGACAGCAGCTGCAAACTGGCCCAGGACCCTGAGCCCTGGGGGCAGCCCCGTCCCCGAGGACCCTGCCGGCCAGAATCCCCGCCTCTCTTGGGGGGAGGGCTTCCTGCACCCCAAGCCTGAGGTCCAGACGAGAACTGATGCTTTTCTTCTCGGTCCTCACCTCAGCGGGCACGGGGACCGGGATGGCCTTGTCCACCGCGGCGCGTCCCTCGTCTGGCGTGGCGCCCAGTCCTCAGCGGGCGCCCGATGACATGGATCAAACGAACCAGTGGGTGCCCCCCTGTGCACGCTCAGCAGGGAACAGACGCAACCCCTGCCTCCGGGCCTCGGCCCTCAGAGGACGCGGCGGGAGCGCTGTGTCCGCCGGGCTGGACCCGGCCCGTCGCGGAGCCCGGCCCGACAGGGATTTGGTGAACACGCGGCCGTCGTTGTCTGTGTTCAGGCTGGAAAAGGCGAGACCGTGGCCGAAGCTTCTCTAGAAACAAACAATTTCTCTGATTCTCCCAGAAGAGCGAATCGGCACCATCTTCCCTGACCCTTTCGGAACGCGGCTCGCAGACGTGCTCGCGGGCTCCGAATACGCCTCAGGGAAGTCCTAACCCCGCGGAACAACTGGCATTTCCAACTTCAGGAGGACGCAGGCTCGGGAGGGTGAGGGCACCGAGGACAAGAGAAAGCCACGGGCGCGGGGCGAGGGAGGCCCATGGGGGGGCCGGGGGCTCGCGCCACGTCACGAGTCACGACCACGTGGACCCTGGTGCCAGATCGCCGGGATGGGACTTCCCTCCCTGTACCTTGGGCGCCCCACCCGGGGTCACCAAAGCTCGCCGCCTCGTGGGGTTGTCAGGGTCTAACTTGGGGGAGACGCGGGGCGTCTCGGCAGCGCCGCGCGCGGCCCACACGGCGAACCCCAGGCTGTCGACCGCCGCCTTTCAGCTTTCACGTGACATGGCCATGGCCACGTGCGTGACGTAGAGGGGGACGGAGAAGAGGAGACAAGGACACACCGTGAGTGAAATTCCCATCGACAGTGGGAGCTTTTAAAGGTTTCCCTGGGGTCCGGCTCCTGGTGCCCGTGTGCCGACGAGGCAGTGAACCTCCTCCTCTTGAAAGGCACGGCCAGAAAGAGGTCAAGGTCAAGCCAAGTGCAGGGGAGGGAGGGTCGGGAGAGGCTGGGCGGTGGCCCGGTGCGTGCCCGTGGGTGCCCAGCGACAGCCGAGCACGCGGGCTTCGGGGCCAGCGGGGGAGGCGCGACCATGCAGCGCAGGAGACGGTGTGTCCGTGGCGTGGGCGGACGCCCTGGGCCGCGTGCGGGGCCTCCGTGCCCACTAGCTCAGGGCCCACACGCGCCGGGGCCGCCCGAGTTCAGACGCGTTTCTCAGCACTCGGTCTTGTCTCGGCCTCGTCTCTAGACGCCCTGTCCCTGCCCCTGGGCAGCGTCTGACCGGACTGACAGGAGCAGTCAAGGGCCCGAAGCAGCTGCTCCTGGTGGCGCACGCTGGCACACGCCGGGCACACGCTGCTCCACGGGCCACGCCCGCGGCAGACGTGGCCAAGGGTTGTTGTCCCCTCCGGGCCGCGTCTCCTCTCCAGAGCAGTGGCAGCTGTGACGCTGGAGGGAACGCGCGTGATGTTCTCGAAGGAAAAGCTTGAAGGACCTGAGCCGGCGGGAGGCAGGTAGGACCGCGCAGGCCCGGGAGGCTCGAAAGGCAGCACCGGCGTTCCTCCGTGACGCGACACGGTTCTTTGATCCGCCCAGAAGATCAACTTCTTCTGGATGGTTCGGGAAAGTCCCCGGGCCAGGAAACCGGCAGCACAGAGAGGCCTGGCTCGCCCGCCGGGGCCGCCCGCGGGCGCTGCCACACCGAGTGGTCGTGGCGGAGGCTGCAGGGCCCGCCAAGCCCGAGACATCCACCGCCCAGTCTTCCCGGAAACCCAGCTCTGAGGTCTGGGTCTTGGGGAGACCCCAAGTCACCCGGCATCGTGAGCTCCCCCGGCCAGAGCCGAGCGGGACCACACGGCCCCAGAGCTGCTTCCCGACCCCACCGGGTGCAACAGGAGCTCAGGGTGCGGGCTGAGAGGCTCCGGACGCCGAGGGCGGGGTGGACCGGGCTGGCCCCTGGGCTGCTGCTGCCAGTGGCCTCCGGCCTCCAGGTCCCACCTCGTCGGCATCAGACTCGTCCTACTGACACCATAGGACAGGTCGCCCCCGTGTGTTCTGCTCCGGCGGGTGCCGAGGGCGGAGCCGGTCCTCACCCTGACTCTGTCGTAACCAGGTCGTGCGCCACCTGTGCCCGGGAGGCAGGATGGGGCCGAGGGGCAGAATCAGCGCTGCCCTGACGCTGAGGCTCTAGGAGGCGCGGGTCCCGCTGCGTGGTGTGGCCTTCTGCTCACCCCCACGCCGGGGGCACTGAATCGCTCCCCTTCCCCGGCCCCTGCGTGGTGGGTGCCTTCTGGCAGGTGGCCAACCCCCTCTCCGGCCCGGAGGCCTTGCCAGCTCAAACGGCCACGAGGCGCCCGGACCGGAGGTCGGGGCAGGGCTCGGGGATGCGCCCTGGGCCTGGGCTGGGCCTGGCCCGGGCGGAGGAAAGAGGCAGAAGTGCCTGGCCTGCGGCCGACGGTGAGCATGGACGCCACGAGACCCAGGCTGGTGTCGGGACGGGCCCCTGCTCCCCCAGACCAGAGTCGTCTTCCCGCCCCCGCGGCGTGCCCACGCACCTGTAGCTTACACGCCCGTGGGTGCTCCTTGGTGCCGCCACCCCATCATCTCCAGGGAAGGCCGTCCTCACTGATAAAGCAGCCTCGCGCTGCACGGTGGTCAGCGGGGACTCCGCACACGGTTCCGTCGCTGTCCCCCCGGGGCGACACGCCCACCCTCCCCGTACCTCGGTCCTCCCATCTGAGAAATGAGAACAACAGTCACCCCTGCTCCCCGTGTGCTGGGTGAGGAGCCTCTGCGCGTGGCAGCGGCCCGCGAAGCTGGCTCTACCCGTGCGCGTAGTGGGGCTACAGCTGGGTCGGCTCCCGCTGACGCACCCACAGGAGCCGGGAAAGACACATGGTCAGGGCCGCCCAAAGACTCCAGGAGAGCGCCGAGTGTGCACCTGGGACACTCCGGTGGCGTGTGACGCCCGGGGGCGCGCAGTGGGCGCGGGCAGCGGGCGCCCCCAAGAGCGCGAGTGCCACCCCACGTTCCCCGCCAGGCCCAGCTCGCGGGTTTACCGCGGAGGCTCGGATCGCGTGCTTCATCTCTAAACTACGCTGTTGCTCGTTTCTAAAACGCCAACGCCACAGCCCTCCGAGCCCCTGCAAGACGGAAGGACCCGGGGCCGTCTCCCACGGACGGGTCAAAAACAGCGTGGGCCCTGCCCAGACGCCCCTGGTGACCCCCGTCGTCTCTCGGTCAAACGCCAGGCTGAAGGGCGGCCGAGCACCTCCCCCGGCAGTCGGGGCAGCCATCTCCGGAGTGTCTGCCGGTGGGGCGAGCCCAGCACGGTTTCGAGTCCGGGTAGAGGACGCGGTGTGGACTTTGGGACCACCACGTGCGACAGACGCGGGGCCTTCCGGCGTCGCCCCCGTCCCGAGGGGTCTCTTGAGCGGCGCGACAGCTCCTGCTGTTCCCACACCAGAGCCCAGCAGAGGTCTGGGGCCAGCGGCCCTCGCCCGGCCCGGCCCGGAGCTCAAGTCCACTCCGGCCCGAGGACCAGGCCATGTGCGTGGACCCGCTGCCCAGACGGGTGGTGGCCCCCAGCGGTGCTCATGGGGCCCCTCGCACGGGCTGCGACGCAGCGGCCGTGCCTGGGCGACACCCTCGAGTGTGTGGCGAGCGGCGGCAAGAAGGACGCGCCCTGTGTGGCACTGACCAGGACATGACGCCTGGGGGTGCCGCGTCTTCATCTGGGGACAGAGGTCAGGGCCGGTCCGCGGGCTGTGCCCTCGGGCTCCACTCTGGGGCAGCGACCGGGCGGCGCGGACCGCGCCTGCTGTCACAGTCGCGCTGCCCGGGGTGCCCGGGACCCTGGCGGGGCGCAGCCCAGCCCAGCCACCGGCCAGCTCTCCGGAACCTCCCGCCCGGAACCCAGCCGAGCGAGCCCGTCCAAGAGCCGACCGCGAGCCGGGTGAAGGGAAGGTCAGTTTGGCCAAACTCGCGAGAATGTCGCAACTGGAAGACCTCGGGGGCTTTCCGAGCATTTCCTCGGAGTCTAAGGCCCGTCTCTTTCCACACAGTTTGCACTCGAATTAGGGCCCTGAGTCCCTGAGCAGGGCCTGGGAGGCCCACGCCTTGGCCCCGGGGGAGCGTGAGGACCCGAGGTCCGCGGGGCCCTCACCTGACGCGACGCGACGCAGCGCCACCTCCTGCGAGCGCAGGAGCGGCTCCCGCCTCTCGGTGGTGACCGGCACGGGGCGCCGGGACGGCCGTGGTGCTCGCTGCCCCCAGCTCCCCTTCGCAGGCACGAGGGTGGACTCCGGCCATTCTGACCCCTCCTGCCCCCCCCTCCCCCCGCCTGAGCACGGGGCTGCACACGACATTCCTGCTGCCGAGTCACGGGCAGCCCCAGGCCCAGGCCCCAGGGGCCCCGGAACGCCCGGCGTCGTCAGTGAGTCGACCTGGCTTCACGTCTGGGTCCCTGGCGAGTTCTGAGAAACACCGACGTCCACGCGAAGCGAGAACCACCAGCGTCGAGGCCTCAGGTGAGACCGGAGCCGTGACCTCAGTCCGGAGCCGGGGTCTGGACGGCGGTTGGTGACACTCGCGCGACTCCGAAGACCCCCGGCTGCAGCGTGAGCGTCTGTGTCTGGGACGCCTCTCGGCGCGCTCGCGGGAGGCACAGGAGGTGGCCGACGGGGCGGCAGCCACCGCGCGTCCTGCGGGACAGCTGCGGGCCGGGGCCGGCGCGGGGCCTGACGGTGCTGCCTGCGTGGGCTGCAGCCCCGCCCGGCTCTGCCCCCGAAGCCGCGTGGGACCCCGCGGCCTCCCCTCCCTCCGCCCGCCCACCCAGCGCTGAGGCCCGAGCGCCTTCCCCCTCGCCCAGCGCCTGTTCCCGACGAAGCTGCCCGCGTCTTCTGTTCCAGCAAAGTGACCACAACACGCTCGTTTCGTCCCCCTGTGCCCCCAAGAGCCCAGTGCCCTCAGGTGTTTTCAGGGAACTCTCGGCACGAACCCGGCTTCTGGCTTCTGAAACCAGCTGAACCCAAGAACTTGGGCAGCGTTTCTGAGAAAATAAGTTAAAATTTAACGAGGACCAGTAAAGCTAAGGGAAACGCAGTCCCAAGCTCTCAGCCTGCGAGTAATTACTTAGGTTTTGAAAATGCCACTCTCCCTGAAAGCCAAAACGTTTTCATCCATTTACTTTGTTTTCACAATAGAGAAGCCAAGACGGGCGCCTTCCTCCCCTTTCTGATAAACACGGGAAACCCGCGACGAACAACAAGGTCGGATCAGCGGCAGGCAACCGAGCCCCGAACTTCCCGTAGGTCAGTGACGAAAGTCCAGGACCCAGCCTGCCACCGCCCCAGAGCAGCGCAGGCAGGGCCGGCCCCGGCGCCAAGAGTGACCGACGTCACCGTTCGGCTCCCGGAGCGGGGCTGGCCTCGGAGGTGCCCAGCATCGTCTGACACGGTGCAGACTCAAGGAAAAGCCGCGGTCTCCACGCGACTGACCCTGAAACGACACACAGGACACACCCACCCAGGGCGGGGCGGCCGAAGGGTCTCCTGTGTGCCTGTCGCCCGCCGGCCCTTCCCTCAGGCGTGTGCGCGGCCGCAGGCCCATTTGGCCGTCGTCGCTTTCCGTCCGCTCCGTGTCCCTCACAGGGCCTCGTGGTGGCCACAGCCTCCAGCCAACAACTTCTGGAGGCAGGTGCCAACAAGACGCTGCGCCCCCGGGGGCTACGATGTCGCAAGGCGACGTCTAGGCTCAAGGTGGCCGGCGCGTGGGGACTCACTGCCTCGCTGGCGGGCTCAGCCGGGCAGGGGGCGGGCGGCTCCGACCTGCGACACTCCCAGCAGCCCCGGTCAACGTGAGCGGGGTCCGACCGCACGCGTCCAGCGTCCAGCAAGACACTGAAACCCCGAGGGACGAGGCAGACCGCGTGCCAGCCGTCCCCAGGGGCGCGGGCGCCACAGGGCACCGTCGCGCTCCCCGCAGCACCCGGGACAGAGCTGGGTCGCAGCGGGACAGCGTGCATGACCCCCGCGAGCCCCTGGGCTCCTGCGAACACGCGCCCTTAGTGGACTGAGCCCCTGGCGCTGCGGCCGCCACTTCCTGGCCTCGCTGTCTGCCCGTCTACACGTGGCTTTCGGTGGCTCCCGGGTGGCCCGCAGTCCCCGGAGCCCTCTGAGAGACACCCGCATAATGAAGGAGGGGGGCAGCCCCAGGCAGCCGGCGGGGCGCCCGCGACACCAGCGGCGGGGTGTGGGGGGCCCCGACTCCGTGGCTGGGCCGGGGCTGGCCGTCGCGTCGGGGTGGCTGGCCCCGTCTGCAGGACGGCGGCGCCAAAGCTTTAGAGCCTGCACCAGCGGACGACACCGCCGAGGACTCTACACAAAGGTGGACGCGGAAGCGAGCGGCCGTCGGTCGGTTCAGAAGTCCCCGGGGAAGCCAGGGGCCGAGCTCGCCCGCCACGGCCAAGCCGTCACCGCCTGCTCCCGCTGCCCTGCCCCGCTGTTTTATGGACGCCAGGGCTCAGCGGGAGGAAAGATGTCACCAGCGTAATAGCTCTTCCATGTGGCCATTCCTGCCCGCCTGGCCCGGCTTCGGGGTGATGTGTTTATGGCCGGCCTCTCCGCG
Source organism: Cynopterus sphinx (assembly GCA_030015415.1). NCBI lineage: Eukaryota > Metazoa > Chordata > Mammalia > Chiroptera > Pteropodidae > Cynopterus > Cynopterus sphinx. Next base: position 130,430,695 of record CM057386.1, on the reverse strand, counting down.
GAGGGGACAGATAAATAACCCAGATGTCGGCGTCTGCAGAGCGCTGAGACTCCTCCGTGACACACGGACCACCAGACCTGGGCGCCGCGGGCGCAGCTGAGATTTACGGCTGCGGACGCAGGGACGGGTGCCCCTGCGCCCCCGCCCCCAGGCCCCGGAGGTGGGTCCTTCGTCAAAACCCGCAGGTCGCTTCCTGCCGAGGCTCAGTGCCGCCCCGCGCCCTGGGGTGGCAACGGTTCTCTGCCCTGGGTTCCCAGTCACCGCAGAACCACAATGTGACTCCGCAGGACTGAAGGGCAGTAAACAAGCCGAGGGAACGAGGGCGTTTTGGAGAAAAGGCGCCTTCTCCTCAGCCCCCTTCCCCTCGCCCTGCCGTTGCCACGGAGACCGGCCCGGCAGGCCCATCTGAAGAGCAGGCATCTGTCTGCGGACGCTGGTTTTCTCCTGGCTTGCTTTCTTAATTCTTATTTTAGCCGAAAAAGGGAGTAAAACCACGCACCGTGTTCATTTAAATTTACCGACCCCATTTTCATCGCACCTGCCTGCCCGCACACCAACCTCTGCCGCCCGTCCGCCGCGCAGCCTTCCGATGGCACGTCGCTTCTGCGCTAAAAAGTACGTACCTGGTGGTTTTCAACTTCAGACACAAATGTCAGCTCTTGAATAACGGGACCACTATGCTATTTTCTGCTGTTTCGTTGGATGCATTCGACATTCTGTCGAGCTCTGAGGACGTCGGAAAGCAGAAGGTGACCGTGGAGACCTGGGTTCTCAGTGGCACCTGCCACAGAGCGCAGCGACTCGGGGAGACGCCAAAGCAAAAGACAAAGCCTTCTGAAAGGCTGGTTTAAACAGCTGCTACCGGTCGGTCATTAGTGTCCCGCTCCACCAGATCCAGGGATAAAGACATAGGACCATCTCTACAGAAGCTGAAAAAGCAGTGAAATTCAGCATTATCAGCTTGGATGAAAAAAAGAGATTAACTATTTTCTTAACAAGGTGAGATACACCCATCTCAGGCCCAGAGATGACGAGGGAAAATCTGCTACAAATGATAAATTTAGTAAGACATCGTGTTATAAAATTAATATAGAGAAACGCACGGCTCTAGAAGGTATGAGGGGAGGAATCAGCCCCATGAAATTAGCCAAAAACAAAGATGAAGTCTCTGGGAACAGACTGAATTAAGATCCATAGGAGAGACGTTTGCAAATACCCTCAAAAGTCACACAAGAAACCTAGCACAGGCTGACGCGTGATGCTATTCAGCCTGAGAGCTCGATGTCCAGAATGGCAATCTCCCTGACTTGTTTTATAAATGAACGCAACCGCAACAGAAAATAATAAAAATCCAGGTTTTTCTGGATCTTCCTGCCTTCTTGCTTTATTGTGGGGTGAGGACTGGACGATCTGATCCTAAAATTCAAACAGAAAAAGAAACAAACAAAGTAGAAAAACCCTGTAAAGAAAGAGCTGAGGGAGGGAGGTAGCCCTACTAGTTCCTAAATCAGATAATAATCTTAATAATTAAAACACCACAGTGCCAGCTCGTGCACGAATAGATATACAGAACAGAGAAACAGAAAGCACCGGTAGACACAAAACATGGGAGGAATTAGGATATAATTAGGGTGACATCTCAAATAAATAATAAAGCATTGACTGAGAAATGGCGTTAGGACAACTGAGTAGCTTTCCAGCAAAATAACAAAAAGGTTGCGCCCGTCTCTCACACCGTATGTCGAAATAAATTCTGAATAGGTCACGTACGTAAGCACCAAAAATAAATCACAACAGTACCAACAGGAACCACGAGCGAGTCTCGTTGCAACTCTGTAGCTAAAGGAACCCTTCCCATTAAAACTGAAAATCCAGATGCCATAAATGAAGACTTTATAGATTAAACGACAGAAAAATGAAACTTCTGCACGAAAAACTGCCATTAGCATGTTCCTAAATCAAGGCAGACAGTGGGAAAAACACGTCACCACCGATCACACCTCTATCCTTAACATAAAAGCCCCTAGAACCAATAAAAGGACAAAGGTCAGCACCCCAAACAAGTGGGGGAACACTTTAGCTAGAGAGTCCAGTGGAAAAAACACGAAGAGATGCTCAACCTCATTAGTGTGAATAAAAAACCCATTAGGTTGGCAAAAGTCCAAGTTCTTCTGAACTAATTCGAGTGTGAGGAGAGAAGCTCGTTTCACCCGCGGAGTACATTCCTACCTCACTCGGAGGCTAATGCGACACGAGCGCGACGGAGCCTCTGGGCACGTCGCTCCCAGGGACTGACGCGCAAGATGGCACCGCGCGAGGCTTCCCCGCATCACCCGCTGTAACGGGAAAACCTGGGCCAACAGCGTCCACCGAGCAGCAGCAGCACCCACGCGGCGGAAGGCACCGCGGCTCTGGACGACGGGGCCGCTCTCCGGCGCCACCAGGTGGAGGTGCTCCCCGTGCTGCGGGGCCGGCGCCTGCACCGCGCTGCCGCGCGTCTAAAACCGGGGAGTGCGCGTGAGTGTGTGCGAAGGTGCGCGTGCACGCCTGTGTTTGCTCACATTCGCACTAGGAAACGCTTAAGGGGACACCAGGCTAATCCCTCCCGCGTCCTTAGTATGTAAAGAGTCCTGAGAAATCAACGAGGACGCTCACGCGGAGGAACTCCGGAAGAGCGGAGGCTTCCCGCCGCGGGCCCTTCCAGGTTTCTGATTCCTAATCCACGCAGAGCGTTCCCCCGTCAGCAGTTTAAAAACTGAGTCCTCGAGGATCAAGTCATCTTCTCTGGATTGGAACAATACTTTTCACGTCGGGGCCTCAAATAATAAACGTTGCCACTTTCCCACGAAGCAGCCTGCCCTCGGCGTCACGGCACCGGCGACAGCAGGACAGTCGGTGCGAACGCCACGCGGCCTGCGTGCGCCGACGGTGCAGCCAACCGGGGCCGCCCTGCCAACGCCACGAAGCGCGTTTCCCCGGCCTGGTTTTCCGCCTCCTCGGCCCCGCCTGGCTGTCGGTGGGCTCGGCCAAACCGCATCCACCCTGCGGAGCCCCGGCGCCCCAGGGCATCTCCGCTCACCCACCCCCCGGCGGCAGCCCGGACAGGGCTCCCCCAGGAGGGACGTGGCCTCTGAGGACACCACCCCCCGGCTGGAGGGGTGCGGGCATCCCCATCCTCCCCGCCGTCCCTGCTGTCCCAGCAGCGCTGCCGCACCCCGACGTCCGGCCGCCCAGGCCCTTCCTGGAACCGGTGAGGGCGGCTGGGGACGCTGGCCCCGAACCCTGCGCTGCTGGCCGAGGCCACCAGCCTGGCCACGCCGCGCTGTGTCCCTGTCGCCAGCTTTCCCCAACGTCCCCTCCCCCTGACCCCCACCAGCGTCCGGTTCTGGGCCGGGCCCCAGGCACAGCCTGCTCGCCCCGTGTCCCGGGCTGGAGCGGCACCCCGCTGAGCTTGCGCAGCTCTGGGGCCCTGCCTCGCGGGGCGGGAGCGACGTCGACCGCGAAGTTGCGTGACACACACAAAGCCCGGAGCGCAGGAACCGCCGGTCCCGCCACCGGGTCACACGGACGGACGACTCTGCAGCCCCCGGCCCCTCCCCTGCGGGCTCCATCTGCGTCCCTTTCCTTCGGCCTGGGTGGGTCCCTCCAGCACTGGCAGCGGCCTCTGCCCTCGTCCCTCACTTTGGAACACAGTCTGGCCCGGGAAGCCGGCCCCGTCGGGGCACCCTGCCTCTGTGCACCCTGGCCCTGGCCTGGGTCCCTCGGTTGCACCCTGTGTCCTCACTGCCCCGACACGGAGGGATGCTCGCGCAGAGAGAGGGGCCCGTCCCGTCCCCGGGGAACGCCGTGGGCGCGCAGCGGACGTCACAGCGGAACTGCCAGCCAACGAGGGGCTGCGCCTGCAGGTGGGTCACCCCACCCCCGCCCCAGCCCGTGACCCATGTGACAAGATGCTTCCTCGGCGGGCAGCCAAGCCGCAGCAACGCACGGGAAACTGACCACCCCGTCCCTCCTGCTCCGCCTAAGGAAGCCAGACGCTCCGCAGGTTCTAGAACGGACGGGGAGGGGCGGGGGGGGGCGACGTGCCAGCCGAGGGTGCTGCCTCGCAGGGCCCGGCTCACCACACGTCAGGGCCCCCGAAGGGACGCTCATCTCCGGAAGGAAGGGCTGGTGCTCGTCAGGTCCCGCTGGAGAGCGACGCCCCGACAGACGCAACGGTGAGGAGCCCCGAGTCGCTTTCAGTTTGTGCAACTGTTTCACTAGGGGAACGACGGCCCCATCTGTTAAGGGCGTAGCTTCTCCCCTTAACGTTTTAAAACAGCAGGAGCCAAGTACTGCTCGCAGGGGCTCAGCATCCAAGGTCTGACGGGGGACGGGATGGGGGACGGGGCCCAAGGTCTGACAGGGGACAGGATGGGGGGATGGGGACCAAGGTCTGACGGGGACGGGATGGGGGGACGGGGCCCAAGGTCTGACGGGGTTGGGATGGGAGGAAGGGGACCAAGGTCTGACGGGGGACAGGATGGGGGGATGGGGACCAAGGTCTGACGGGGGACGGGGACCGACGCGGGGGCCCTGGCTCTCCACAGGGCGCAGGCAGAGCCGGAGGACGCGCGGGAATCCCGCCAAGCTGGGCCCTGGGGGGCAGGGAGGCCCTGGCAGGGGAAGGCCTGGGGGGCCGGGGGGCGGCCCCGGGAGGTGTGAGGAAGACAGAGCGACGGGGCTGGCCGTCCCAGGAACCATCTGGACACAGCCCAACTTGAAAGGAAGCGGCTCCGCCACCATTTGGCTGCGCCTGCTGGGTGCTGCGCCTCCCGCCCGTCCCGAGGTGTCCCCAGCTCACACCTTCCTGTTTGTTGCCTGCGGGAGCACGCAGCTGTGGGCCGGGACGAGCACAGAGCAAACGGGCCACCCACGGCCCCTTCGGGTGCCGGCCCACGGGCTGGTCCCGCACTCCGGGCCTGGAGACGCGGACCAGGCCACGAGCTCGGCTCGGCCTGTCCCCCGTGTGAGGAACGGGAGGTCAACCCCAGAGGGAGGACGGGGAACAGGAGGCGGCGATTCCCCGTGCGACAAGATGAACGGAACGGGGTTCCCTGCAGGCACAGAACTGGCCCACACGGCTGGGCCGGGCTCTGTCCTCCGGGGACTGGGTCCTGCCTCCTCCGGGGCCTCGGCCCGCCCGCAGCCCAGCTCGGACGCTCCGATCTGTCGTCGCTGTCAGTTTGGCTCTCGGCGCCTTTCCTCCCGTCGCCTCCTCGTGACGGAGTCCGCGGGGCGCCCTGCACTCTCCCTCCCCGTCCTCTAGGACAAGCGCCCCCCACCCCGAGTCCCTGAGACGCACCCTGCGCCTTCGGGCAGGAGCACCTGCGGCCTGTCCCCACGGGACACAGCCCGTGGCTCCTGCGTGCCCGCCCGCCTCAGCTCACCGGGACGCCTGCGAGCACCCGGTGAGACGGCCCCGTGGCCAGACGTCATGCCCGGGTGCCCGGGCTCCCGCCTACCTGCACCCCCGGCCCCGTCTCACCCGGCCACGTCCTTCTCCTCCTCCTGGGTGGTTCGTGGCCGGGCTGCTAAGCGCTGTCCTGTCCTTGGCTCTCTCCTCAGGTCGCAGACCCCCGCTCTCACCCCCAGTGTGACCTGGTGACGGACTCCTGGTCCAGACCACGACGGAGGAACAGGGAACAGGAGGAGGGCCGCGACGGCACCCCAAGGCTCCTGCCATCCTGCTCGCTGGCGCCACTGCCCTTGGTCCTCCACGCTCCATGGCGACCGCCTGTCGCCTCTGCGGCGTCCGTCCTCCCAGGGACTTTGCTTCAATCATTATGGGGGTCCCTAAGCCTCCCCAGCAGCGCGCCGGGCCCAGGACGGAATAAAAGGTTCACGCTGTGATTAGGTCTACCACGTCCCCGTCACCCGAGCCATCAGAAGCTGCGTCCTGGGAGGGAGGCTCTAGCTGCTTTCGGGCACCTTCGTGCAAAGGTGGGGGCTGACAGGCAGTGCCGCCCCCGCGTGGCAGCTGAGGCTCCGACCGCTGCGAGCGCGGGTCTGCGGGCAGGGCCTCGGCACGCCTGGCGACGCTGAGGAGCCCCCTCGTCCCACCCGCCTTCCGTCACCTGTACTGTGGACGACACTGCCCCCTCCGCAGGGTCGCTGGGGACTGGTCGTGGGGACGGCACAGGTCGGCACAACCAACTGTGAGGTGGATGAGGTGGATGATGGCGGGGCCAGAGCAAGGCCGGCCGCCCGGCCCCCCAGGTGCAGCTGGGGCCCAGGCCTCTGCCCTGCCACCGCCCAGCCCGGCCCTGCCAAGGAGCGCGGCATGGCGGCCAGGCCCGGCGCACCCTGCTGGCTGCCCGCCCCGGAGGGCGAGGGCACCTGCGGGCAGCTGGGCCTTGGTCACTCTTCGGTGGCGCTGACACGGTGGGGCTCGGGAGCTGCTGGGAGAGGCAGGGACGCTGGCTCTGGGTCGGGCAGCAGTGCCTGGACAAGGACGGGGAGGGGGACAGGGAGGGGGGCCATACTGGGCTGGACCTGCCCTGCATGGCCAGTGGCAGGAGCGCAGAGCCCACAGGCCTCGGCGCCGCCCCAGGGGCCAGACAGGACGGGCACCTGCAGGGCCCCCGTGTGGTCGGCATGTCACCGGGGCCCCTTCCCCGCGTGCCGGCGCCCAGAGCAGACGCCTGAGGAGGGGCACTGCGGACTGACGCCAGCACGCAGCCCCCCACGGGTCCGAGGGTGCATCTCCGGGAGAGCCCCGTTGCCCACTGGCAGGAGGGCGAGGCCCAGGAGGGGCAGTGCCCACCCTGCTCGGCCTTCCCCGGAGCCCTGCAAGGACGCGCCGGGTGCAAGGGCTCGCAGCCCACTCACGACGCCACAGTCACCCGCGGGGCCACCCTCTGTCGCGGTGCACCCAGGGCCCGCCCTGCGGCCTCAGCCCGGGCCCCTCTCTCAGGCCTGGCTGTCTCGGTGGCTGGCATGGTTGTCTCCCCGGGGCTGCTCGGCTGCAGTCGGCAGGGGGCACTCAAGGGCTGGCTGAAAGGACGCCCCCACCTGGGACCCGCGAGACGGACCGGTCTCAGGAAGGCCGAGGTGGCCTGAGGCTCAGCTGCCGCGTCCTGTCTTTATTCTCGTCGCCGTCTCCCTCCTCCCTCCACGCGCTCATTCTCTCCCCCAGCGCTCGGTGCCAACCTCCACGATCGGCCCGCCTGGCCCCGGGCACCACCTTCCACCCGCGGGTGGGCGGCTCTGCTCCTGAGAATCTCAGTTCCCGAAGGAGCCGCCCGGGCCAGCTCACCTCCTCTCGAGCTCTCACGTGGCCGGCCAGCCTCTGCAAGGCTCCCCAGGGGTCGTCCGCCACTGGCCCAGTCGCCGTGCCCCAGGGGCAGAGGGGTGCGCTGGGTCTCAGGGCTCACGCCCACTCGGCTGGAGCTAAGTGGCAGGGACACGGCTGAGGCGAGCTGCCCGCTGCGCTCAGGGCAGACCCACGCGCTGAAGAGACTCTCCGGGTGACAAGTGTGCTTTCACGTGTGTGCGGGCGGTCCCCGTGTGAGCCCGACCTCCCGTCCCCTTCCCAGTCACTGTGTCTCCTGTAGAACCGACCAGGCCCTGCCGTGTGGGGGGTCGGGTGGGGCCTTCCTCACCTTCGTCCCTGGCTCGCGACGTGCTCGGCAGACACCCCTGAGCTGACGCGAGTTTGGATGCGCCTTTCCGACGGTTCCCCTTCGCGGGGGGTCGGCAGAAAGCCGGCCAAGGGCCCGCCGTGGCCTGCGAACCCGCCTCGCCTGCGCCCCGCCACGCAGCAGACGCGCTGCGCCGCAGGGGCTTTACGGGCCTGAAACCCACCATGTGACGTGCTCAGTACGCCAGAAAGGACAGCTCTTTTTCACAGAAAAATGATGGAAAAAATTGGAAGACGTGGCAAAAAGTACCATCAGCTGACATCTGCCCACGCTGGTCCAGGCGAGATTTATCGACGGATGCTGAAAACGGGAGAACCCCTGGGAAAACACATCCACGAGGGCTCACAGCACCTTCCCGCGTACGCTTACTAATTACAGGGAGACGCCTCGTAACGCGGAAACCCGGTGCCACCCACCGTCGCCTGGCCCAAACAGAGGGTTCACCACACGTGTCCCCGCGTGTGATGACCGAGGACACGGCACCATGAATGCAGACGTGTCCCAGTGCGGGGCACCGAGGAGCCCTCCGCTGAACGGGAGGCTTGGCTGCAGGGACAGGGGACCGAGTCGGCCATTGCCATCCAGCTGCAAGGGATCCATCCGCCTGCGCTTCCCCCAGTGGCTCGGAAAGGGCCGATCAGCAACGGCGGCGAGAGGGGGCGCAACGCGGACCGGCCCCGGGGCCCCCTCGGGGCTTCCGGCTCGCGTGCTGCTCAGGGTGAGACTCCAGGTGGGTCTGCCGTGACCCGAGCCCCGGGCCCGTGTCCCTGCAGTGCCGTGTCGCGGGTGCGTTTCTTGGCCAAGTGCATCAACATCTGCTCCTTCTCGCCAAAAGCCTGCAGGCTCCGCAGGGCCGCGTGCGTGAGGCCGACCGCCTCCGCCCACTTGTTCCTTTCCGGGCTGGTGTGGGCCGCCAGGTTCTCCGTGTACTGCAGGAGCGACTTCAGGAACCTGCGGGAAAAGGGATCTCTGCGTCCGTTCCGTCGGCGGATGCAGCGACGGCCTGAACGCTCTGTTTTGGAGTCGCAGGTAACCTCTGTCTGCAGACCAGAGAGGAGTCCGTGCCAGACGGGAACAGAATGTGGTGACAGGAAAGTGCTAAAACGGCGACGTCACCGGAGAGGTGGGCGGACTCCCAGCGTCCTCCATGCTCAGGAGCCTCTTTACACCTGGACGAACCTTCTCACGCGACAGAACTCGGCTTCGGAAAGGACCTCAGGCCCTCGGGACCAACCCACCCGTCAGAGCACGCTGCGCACACCCAAAGGCACCAGACCCCGGGGGTGGCCTGCGTGCTGCCACCCCGTCCCTCAGCCCCACCCCCGGGGGGTCCACTGTGTCACCGGTCAAAGGGACAGCCCCTGCTGCTAAATAGTCTTTCCTTAAAGACACTTCTCGAAATGTTCGGAGGATGATCTGATGGGAACGCCATTTTTACATTTTCCAGGCTCTCTTCAGTTTCCCAAATCATCTAAAATTTTCTCCAACTTTTAAGTTTTGAAAATTTCCAAACACACAGACGTTACAAGAATGATACGATGGAAATCCCGGCGCTTCGTGAAGAGGGGTTCTCAACCGGGGGCGACTTTCTACTCTGAGGGTACCTGGTGACCTCAGCATTCTTGGTGGTCACGCCGGGAACGCTATTGGTACCGAGTGGGCAGGAGCTGGGCTGCTGCCGAACAGGCCACCGTGTGCAGGACGTCCCCGCCAGCGGAACACCCCCGACCCCACCCAGCGGGACGGGCCCCATGAGCCCCTGCCAGCAGGACGGCCCCCCCAGAGAACCGCCCAGCTCAGACGCGGACGTGCGGGGGCTGGAAGCCCGACCAGGCCGGAAGCACCTTCCAGCTGTCGACACCCGCCGCCTCGCTCACCTGGATTTCATCCTCTTTCAGTAAGTGCCAGAGCCACGTTTTCGAGTTCATTCTAGCCCCGTGGTGAGGTGCCTGCTACCTGCGCGGCTGGAAGCCAGGGACACCTGCGGCCCTTCATGGGGAAGCCTGAGCTGCCCCTCTACCCTGACCTCGCAGCCGCCTCCCGGGGGTCTCGGGTCACAGCGCGCTGGCCCGCCCTGAGACGCTCAGACCCTGGGCCTGGGCTCCTGAGCGTGGACTTCCCAAGCTGCGGAAGCTAGTTACCGAAAACAAACTCGCTTTGGGGCCGTGGGAGCCGTGACCCCGACTCCGGGGTCCGCACGGCGCCTGGGACAGCTGAGGCGTCAACTCCCTCCGAGAGCGCACTCGGCCGGGAGCCACGCGTGGACTTCTGAGCCGGGTCAGCTTCCACGGCTCACAGACTTGCACCGGAATCCACGACGGACGTGGGGGGCCAGGCAGACCGGGGTTTGAAAACTCCCCCGACGAACATAACCAAGAGGAGGGGAAATCACCTCCAGCTACCGAGACGGCTTCACCTCCCGGGAGCGCGGCGCCCTTACCTCAGGTACTGCTGATACTCGTGAGCACTTTTTCCGAGAACCATGTGAATGTTGACCAATTCCAGCGCGATCAGCAACAAAACCACGTGAAGCGCCGGAGACAGAAGCTTAACGCTGAAGAGAGACAAAACAGGTTACCGTCTGTCGAAGGAAAACGTTTTCAGTTTCGTCTGGAAAACGACGTTTCTTCGTCCACCCAACCCTTCGTCCGAAAGCCCGGAAAAGCAACTCCCCGAGGAAGGCCCCGCAGCCCGTGCAGTGCCCCAGCCCCGGGAGCAGCAGCAGCGCGCCCAGGCCCCGCCTTCCCGTCCCGCTCAGGTGCCAGCGCCCGCGGCTAACCCAGCCCTGCCCTTCGGGGTCGCAGGACGTCGCCAGCTCTGCACCCAGCCCTTCCACTGCGTCCGTCCTCTACATCTGTCCACGTCCTCCTCACGGTTAGACAGTAAGAGACTCGCACAAAATGGGAAATACAAACGGCTCGCACACAAAAGTGTGTTCCCTGTCCCCAGGACCCAGACGCCAGTTAAAGACGTCATCTTTCCCACGAAACCGGTAGATTTTAAACATCCTGTGTGGGGAAGGGGGACGAATGGCCATCACCCCATAAGCTGCTGGTAGGAGCGTACACTGGGCGCAGCCTTCCGGAAGCAAGCAGGGGCTACGAGCCCTACAGAGACCAACTCCAAGTTCCGGGCGTCTGTCCGAGAGTCACGCCCTCGACACATGGCGCACGCGGAGAACCCATCACACCGAGACCCAGGCCGTCCCACATGCCTAACTGCAAAGCCACGTGCAAACGAGACGGCCCGAACTCCCTGCAAACGGAGGATTTCCTGGAAAGCGCCAGAACTGCCTCCAAGGGCGGGCCCCGGGACGGGGCGGAGCCACGCACCTGCTCAACATGCACAGGTAGTTGCGCCTCTGCCGGGAGCGCAGCCGCTTCTCCACCCACTGCTGGTGTCTCCGCTCCCAGGAGGCCGCGACCTGGCGGGACACGTGGGCGCAGCACCTGCCGATGCTCTGCAGCACAGCGAGCACTTCCAGGACGGCTCTGGGACAGAACAGCGTTGGGACGCGGATGCTGCAGAGTTCGGGGAGCAGCCGGGGACACCTGCGGGCCGGGGCATGACTCCAATGGGCACGGTCTGTCACGGCCCTCCCTGTCACCGCCACGCGGGACCTACGGGGCTGTGAATTCTGTGCGCAGGGGCCGGCCGGCAGCCTGCCTTCAGCCTGCTGGTACGACCCTGCCGCACGCGGGGTCCGTCCGCGCGGGCCTGACCCTGGGAACTGCTGTGGGACAGACAGACGCGTGCGTGAACACCGCGGCCTGCCTAGAGGTCCCTCTCGGGGAACGTGACGGGGTTCCAGTGCTCCCACCGGGAGTGACATTTCAAACACAGGACCCAGCTGTTTGCAAGCGCGATCCGCCTAACCAACGTTTCAGTAGTTCCCAGGGAGCCCGAAACGAACTTGTCGACAGGAAGGCCGTCCAGGCCGGCGAAAGCGCGGTGATTCGCAGGCAGGTGGTGGTACAGCTCCCGTGTGATCCTCGCAATCAGAGAGCTGCAGGCGCTTGTTTCGGGGTTGCCTTCTAATCTGAAAAACAAAATATTCAAAGATACATGACGAAAATTTAGGTGCCCAATCGGCACCGGTACAAAATAACGTTTGTGTGAACAGTTCACTGAGAAAACCACCTCATCTGCCATCTAGTTTCCAAAAATAAAACGAACGCGACGCCATCGGACGCAGCGGTAAAAACAAACGACACAGCGTGCGGAGAGCAAGGCAGACGCTGACAAAGACGACCCGTGGACCATGCGGCGGCGTCCCCAGTCCCCGCCACGGCCGGAACCCCTGGGCTTCAGACCCCGATTTCCAACTGTCACTGAGACTCCCCGACCAGGCAGTGGGCGGGGCGACACCTTCTAACCCCCCTCCACACCGCTCTCTGCTCACAGGGGCCTGGCTGGCCTTCCGCAGCAGGTCCTTGTCCCTCGGCCCTGGAAGGGCCCCGGGGGCTGCGCTCACAGCACGTGTTCACCGCCCTGCTCGGCCCGGGGTCGGCTCACCGGGCTGCTTCCCTGGCAGCTTCTTCCGGCGAAGGCAGCAGAGGCCACATCCTCAGGCTCTGCTCGCAGCTCAGCACCTGGGAGGACAAGGTCCCATTGCTTTTAGAGCCAGGAAGCAGGTTTTGAAATGGCTGCAGACGTTGCCATCACTCTGTAGACAACGTGTCTACAAAACGGTTTTAGACGTTTAAAACCGGGCGGGGGGTGTGTCACTCACTATAGTCAGACGGGGAGGGGGGCTGGAAGCAGCTGCTTGGGGGTCAGTGGGTGCTGCACCGCATGGCCGCGGGCGCCAGCTCTCCCTGTGCCCCTCTGGCCGGGAGCTGCGGCCACGTTCCCTCCCCGGAATAGGGACTGGCTCTAGTGGGTGGCCGGTCACCAAGAGAACACAGGAAGTGAGACCCCTGGGTGACTTTCGAAGCCAGAAGGCGCAGCACCCCTCCCGGTTCCCCAGGCCACGTGGTGTGCGTGAAGCCGCGGGACACCCGGGCCAGCCCAGCACCGGTCTCTCATCTTCTCAGATCTGACCCCCCAAGTGCAAGCGAAGGAAGTGGCCGCTGTCAACCCCCGGAATGTGGGGGACGTGCAGCGGTGACAACCAGAGCATGGCCTGACAGGACACAGACCTCGGCTAATTAAAAAGTGAGCAACGACAGATGGCGGGGTGGAGGCTACAGGAAACGGTGCTGAGCAGCGTGGGGAGAGGCAGGGGTGTCCGGACGCCAGGGAAGGGAGCACCGCCGAGCGGCCCCGGGGCTCAGCGAGGGAAACCCGCCTCCTGAGGTTCCCCTTGCTTCCAGAACCTTCCTCCTCTGAAACTGTCCTCCCGCCCCCCCCCGGAACCTGGGTGCCCTGTGGGCAGGTCCGGTGTCCCCACCCCCTAGAGCTTCTGTCCCTGGGAAGCTCAGCACCGCGGGGCCCGTGAGTACGCAGGGGCCTGGCTGACGGTCTGGCCGTGTGGCCCGAAGCGCCCGACACAGGCGCCAGCTCCAAGTCCTCGCAGAGCTGCAGGCTCACACGGCCCTGGGAGTCTGTCCGCAACCCCTTCCGCCTGCTGCCACCTCTCCCAGGGACCCTGGGCTTGGCCCCCTTAGGCACCGGCTCCTGGGGTCCTCGCGCAGACCCCCGCCCCACGTGCCGACTCTGGCTTCCGTGAGGAGGGCGGGCAGGCTCTCATGTGACCGCGACGTTCTTGGGATGGCCCACCTCTGCCCCCTGTACCGCCTTCGCGTCCCCCACACAGCGTGCTGAAGAGGGCACCTAAGCTGATCTCCAGACTGGAGCTCCCTGGCAGAGTCCTGTCTGTTTGCCGGTTTTGATGTAGGAGTGAACAGAGGCTGCTGAGTTAGAAACTGACGTGCGTCGTTGCTGACCAGCCGGAAGTGCCACCGTCCTGGGTGACGATGCCGATGACACACCAGCCTGCCGGGCCGCGCACGCGAGTGACGCACTGTGGCGGACGGCGGACCTGCCGGCCCGCGTGTGCCTGGCCGGGGCGGCCTGAGCCCTCGGGCATCCCCGCAGAGACCGCGCACACGCCCCTCCCGGACGGCAGCGCTCACGCACCTGCTTCTTCAGCCGGGAGAGCGGATGGAAGCGCGCGCTGTAGCCTCCCGCGAGCCGGACCAACGCCCCGACGGCCGCTTTCTCCTAGTCAGAAACGACACGCGCACGTCACTGCGACTGTGGGTCAGGCGTCAGGTTTTCTTCCACTGAATTCTAAGTCCCTCGGGAGTCCTAGGTTCTCCTTATTTCCCTCCACGTAATTCTTTTCAGCTACAACAAAGCAAAACTCTTCTTTACAGGAGGCCTGAGGACAGCAGTCAAGTCACAACCCGCAGAGTGACGTTAAATGAAGCCTGTCAGCGACGACAAACGCAAAAAGGCCACGGCTGCTCTCTACCCACAGTGCAACAAAGTGAGGAACGAATTCCAAACCATTAGAAAACCGAGAGTCCCCTACACACCCGGGACAGCGCAGGAACTCAAACGCTAAAGATCAGCACAGTCGAGGGAACCACGCAGCTCCGAACACGGCTGTTGGACGTGCACATACTGAGAAAGCGGGGCACATCACTAACCGTACTGACGCAACTGCGCCTACGAAGTCAGGTCAGCTGGCTCACAATTACTGGGGATAAAGCGTCGGCGAGTTCACAGCTGACGAATGCGAACACTGCCCCACAAGTAACACGCACTACCCAGAAGGCTCGGCGGCACGAACCGAATCGTTACGTAGCTGGATGCTGATTGAAGAAACGAGCTTAACTTTTCATTCACCCAAGCACCCGAGAGGCCGGCTGTGCAGCAGGGAGTGTCCTCTTGGGCCCTCAGGGATCCCCATGCGAGCGGGGCAGCCGAGACACGTGCGGCGACGGCCGGGGGTGACGGCCGGGAGCGACGGCCGGGAGCGGGGGCCTGCAGCGCCACACGGGGCACGGGTTCTGCTGCAGACCCGGCACCGCAGGGGGCTCCCGGCGGGGAGGCAACGTGAGAGGACGGAACCCGGCAGAAGACCCGTCACGGCCGGGGAGGCCCCAGGTGGCGGTGGCGTGGGCACGGTGGGGGACAGGGTTTGGCCGCGTTTGAACACAGAGGACTGAAGGTGGAATGGGGATGGGGAAGGGAGGACTCGGCCTGGGGCCTCAGGTGGGGACCTGGCCTAAGCGCTGGCGCGCCATTAGGGAGTGACGTTCGTTCGGCACAGTCACAAATGTCGTGGCCCCCGTTCATCCAGCAGCAGCTCATTCCTACGTGTTTTACACTGAATCCATGAGGACTTCCACTTGCTCTGTTAATTTTTCTATCTTGTTCGAACTTTTAAAAAAACTTTAACAATAACTTAACTGTTCCTGTGTAATCTAAAAAAAAGATTAAACTATCAGTAAACGTTCTAACCTAGTTTACTTTAATAACAAAAATTTAGTTTATTGCTAGATGCAAACATTGCACCCCACCAGCTGAACAGACACCCATGGAAATTTCCACTGTTTTTAGATAGTCCTGCGTTACAGTCTTTGGTTTGCAGTTTCCGGTGGCAATTAGAAACAAGGGCAAACGTGTTCGGAAGAAACGGGTCAAACCATTTTAGGTTAGGTTAAGTAATGCCTATTTGTGATACAGAATACATGCACACACACGATCAACTCACAATCATCTGCTCCGATGGCATGCCGTAAGTCAGATAAATTGAGCAAAACGTGATTACCACTTAATTACGTTTAAATAAACTATCTTTCGTAACTGAATGACGCTGACTGACTTAATCGTTTCTTCCCTACTCGGTACCTTGAACTCCGATGCCACATCTTCATCAACGAATCTCAGTAAAAGCACAATGGAGAACGCAAGCAGCTGGTCTGTGATTTCTTTCGGAAACCCAGGCAGGCTGACTTCCCCGTGGCTCAAACGATCTCTTACGCGGGGACCCTCCTGATGGTTCAGGAAATCCCAGAGAAACTCCTTTCAGAGAAAAACAGAGAATATTTTACGAGTATTCTCAGCAGAGAAAAGGAAAGTGCCCAGGCCTGACACGGTCAGAGACAGCGTTCCTCAGCACGAGAGGAGAGCCTCAAGGAGCCTGAGGGCCAGGACGACAAGCCCAGGAACCACGCGGGTAGCCTCCTGGAACCGGATCTCCGTCGGGCGGGGTCCTCCCAGGAATAGACCCCACCCACACAATGCGTGGAACCAGCACGTCCGCGCACTCTCTGGGGAGAGGGCCCTAGATCGGGGTCAGCAGGCCTCCGAAAAAGGGCACCTGAACGATAAACGTAACGCACAGGGCTTGGGCCGGAGTCACAGCTCAGCAGGTTCCTCCCGCAGGCGATGAGGCTGAGGCGTGCGCCGGAGGCTCGGGGCCCCTGGGTGCTTCAGAAGTCAGAACCTACCCCACCCCGGAGACGCGCGAAGCCACCCATAAACACGAGACCTTCCGACTGGGAGGCCCGGTCCTCACCATCGCAGGCTCTCCAAGGAAAAGGGGAAGCTGGTTGACTTGACCGTCATTCAAGTGTTTCGCCAGGATCTAAAACACCAAAAACAAACGAGCTAATTGGTGCACACACACGCGCGCGCACACACTCTCTCTCTCTCACACACACACGCATAGACACACACAAACGTTTAGCGTCCAAGGACAGAACTGAGCACAGTCTTGAATGCAGCAACCCCGTTCAGGAAAGCTCTGCCCGGCCTGCACGACTTGCAGTGGATGCACCTTCCTGTGTGTGGGGGTGTGTGCGTGCTTTTGCGTACTTACGTGTATGTGTTTACCTACATTTGTATGTGTGCGTGAGTGCACATGTGCTTACACGTACTTGTTCGTTTGTGTACCTACGTGTACGTGTACTTAGACGTGCACCTGTGCACGTGTACGTGTACTTGTTTGTGTATTTCCACGGACACGTGTTTGGGTACGCTCACAGGTGCACACGTGCACATGTAAGTACCTAGCAGTCACCTCGTCAGCCACCCCCACTCACCGTGGGCTGTGGAACCCCGCCACCGGTCCCAGCCTCTAGGTCCTTCCTCACGCCATCCAATCTCATCATCGCAGCATCGAGCGTGTCACGCACTTCCTACCAGCGAACTACTGACCCCGCGGAATGAACTGCAGGTAAGCAGGCACCGCGCTGGTTCTCTCTCCACCTGGCCCCTTAGAGTTCTACCAGGTGTTTGAACGCCCGAATCTCCACCCGACACTCTGCAGGCTGACTCCACGGGGTGACACCACAGGGTCTGTGAGAACGACCACCCAGGACGACACACACAAAAGCCTCTGAACTCCACAAGGGACAACGGTGACTTCCTGTTCCAGGTTTTCACCTTCAGCATCCCACCCCCGAACACGCAGACCGAACGCAGCTGTGCACGCTACGCGCCCCAACAGCAGTCGACGTGTAGTTCACGCGCAGGAAGGGAGCGCGCTAACGAAGTCTGACACGCAGGCCTCTCAGCGGTCACGGCGGGTGACTCCGGCCTCTACAGCTTTGCAAACGGTCTCGTTTAGCCTGGAAGCTGCAGTGAACTCTAGGAGCTGTTTTGGTTGCTCGGTTTAGTGACCATCGATGTTTTCCTGTAAGCGTGCTACTCATGGCTGATCTTCAATTTTGTATTTTAATTTGCATTTTAAAAGAATACGTTTTACTTGTTTCAAAAAATAAATTTACTTACTTCGTCAAAGGTGGTATACAGAGCTGTTGACTTCAGAAAAGAAAAGAAAGAAACAGTTAAAGCAAAATACGGGCAGAGTGACATCATTCAAAGCAGGAGCACGTTCCGGCACGCGGCAAGAGGAAGCGTCTTCTGAAGACGACGCCGCGCGGGCAGCACGTGCCAGCGGACGGGGACCCAGCGCCGCTGCAGGCGCAGCCCCGCCCTCGCCCGCCCCAGGCAGACCCGCGCGGCGCCACCGGCCCGGGACTTCCGCCCCCTCCCGCACGCCGGGCACTTCTGCTGCTGGCGCACGTGCGCGGTGCCCAGCGAGGCCGGCCGGGAAGGCCCCGGACAAACGGCTCCCTCTTCGCTCGTCCTGTGGTCAGGACAGGGGTCAGACGCGGCCCTGGGGCCGCAGTGTCCAATCCCGACTTCAGCACTCCGAATGCCAGAAGCCCCTCCAGTGTCTCTGAACGACGGGCCCCGCGCGACGGCTGCCGCAAAAGGCTGCTGGGGCGGTCTGCAGGATTCCACAGGTGACACGGTGCAGTCGGTGTCCTGCGAGAGCCAGCGCTCGTGCAGCGTGGTCCTACCTGTTCGTGCTCACCAATGTATTGCCGATCTGGGATTGTCAAACGTCGTCAGACGTTTGTCACTACACACATTACTCAAAGTTTGCACCTTTAGCTCCCAACCTGTACTGCTGACTCTCAGTTTCCCTGCGCTCTAGGCTAAGCAACCAGGGGCCTCGCGAGTACCCCCGCTGCTTTCCGTCCATCCCCCATAACCGCATGCACTGACTCCCCCTGCTCATGGAAGTGGTGTAAGTGTCTTCCCCGTCACCCCCAACACGTGAGCTTCCGAAAGTCAGGCGGCCTGGCTCGTCGTCGCACGCGGCGCTGACCTGAGGCGGCCTCATGCCGTAACGAGCGCTCAGTGAGTCACGCGTTGGCACAGCCCTTACGGTCTCACAAACATCTTCACAGGCCGTGTGGCCGGACCAACAAGCTGATGCTCAGTTTATTCTAGACACGAGCCCAGGCTAAGACTCAAGACGTTCTCTGATGGGTTCCATCCTCTGTGGAGGCAGCCCCGCTATTTATTCACGACACGTGAGTAACCAAACGAGGCGTGTCACGTGGCTACGCGGTGGCTGGCCCTGCTGCCGGACGCCAGCTCCAGGTGTGCCCGAGTGAGCTGTGATGACTGGGCTCTGGCTCCTTCTTGCCGGGAGACCAGGCTGCGCTCCCTAACAGTGCCTGGGTGGAGCCTGCGCGAAGGGCGCTGGGCGGGCACCGGGGGACACGCGTGCGAAGGCCCCACTCTCGAGGAACACGCCCGAGACCTCTCGGAAGACGCACGTGAGGCGAAGCTCAGGGCTCGGGACAGGCCCGAAGAACGGCGCAGCGAGCAGCGCTGCCGGTCCTCGCGGCCGGGGCTCTGGGCGGCCACGAGCAGGGCCTCGAGAGGTCACGAGGCCAGTGGGCAAAGCAGGAGGGAGCACACGCTCAGGAGCTGGCGCAGAGCGGAGGCTACACTGGTGACATCAGACAGAACTGCCCAGAGAAAGGCCGGCGACGCCCAGCCCCACGAACGCAGCCACCTGCCAGCGAGGCACTGGGGCGCGTGAGGCTCGTGAGCGGACGAGACTACGGGGACGCGGGTGAACGGAGGGCAGGCGAGGCCTCAGCACTGAGCAGAAGGGACACCAAGTCCAGAGGCACCGAGGGGACAGGACGACAAGGGACTTGAGGGAGGAGAAAACGTGCCGCTTTGAAATGAAGTGAATCTGAGAGGCTGGGGCCAAGGGAGACGAGCGCTGGGGACGCGGCCTCGGGGAGCCGGGACTCCCGGTGCGAACGGCCCCAGGGCAGGCCTGGAAGGTGGGCCTTGCATGTCCGAGGTTCAAAGTGGTTCCTAACTGTCGCTCCGCAGAGGTGACAGCGTTAGGGCACGGGGCTGTGTGACATCCCCCATGGAGCAAACAGAGAGAGGACAGGGCTGGACACAGAATTCTGAGGAACACCCACATGAGGAGGGAAAAGGAAGGTGGACGAGTGAACGAATGTGAAAACGCGGCGTGGCCGACACTGCTGTCCAGCCGTGATGTGCGTCCCCTTCCTCGCCAGTGCGTCCCCGACAGTTCCCTGGGCGCACGGCCACCCAGGAGCACCTGCCCGCCTCCTCGCGGCTGGCGTGACCAATTCCGGCCACGGGGAAGCAGTATCCTTAAGGGGGGGCATGCTACAGACCACGGACCCCCGTGGGGCTACGAGGCTAGGCCAACAGAGACGGCTACAGGCAGAAAAGGAGCAGCGCCCGTCCTTCCGGCATCGCTCAGTGAAAAGCCTGCCCAGAAATACCGCGGAACCGCAAGGACAACCACAAAGTAACACGAACGCGGTCCTGAAACTCCACCAGAGTGAAAGCCACAAAAGTGACGGTCAAGCCTTCCAGGCAAAGTCCTTAGCTAAAAAACTCATTTAATGGTAAACGAAAGTAAACACGACGCCAGTAACTTCAACAAGGCACAGAGGACTGTCACGACAATCGCAATCATCGAAGCACGCACCTCGGCCGTGAGAAGCCTTCTTGGACACTTGTTAAGGCTGGCGAAGACGTTCCTGAGCCCGGTCTCCAGCTGTGTCAGCAACAGCATGGCACAGTCGGCAAACCTGTGGAGTTGGAGGGACGTAAGCAAACCCCCGCCGTGACGCAGACACCGCACCGACACCACGGGAGCAGTGCCGCAGTCCAGACGCGACCACCGTGTGCAAAGCAAGGAGGGGTGACATCGCTTGCTAAAATGGGACGCAGGAACACAATCAAGGCTCGGGAGACTAGGGATTTTTAAATTACTTTAGCGTTTTAGCGTTTGGAGAGCTGCTTTCACTACCTCAGCGTCACAAAGTGTCCTCAAAACCTGCCCGGTTAGTTCCGTCGCTTGTAAGCGATACTCAGATACCAGGATTTCAGTGGGTTCTCACAGCACACAAACCAACGGGTCAGGTCCTTTCGGAGCCCGACACAGTGAGGACGAGGAAGATGGAGGGACTTAAAAGACCATCGACCTCCTGACGTCCGCTGGCACAGGCTCGGCTCCTCAGAGACCAGAGGGACAGACACACCTCACTCCGTCCGTGTTTCATGATTCTCTAACACGGGACACGATGTTCCACTCGTGCCAAAAACTCAGACAGTTTTTCAAAGTTGATTCTAAAAATCCTCCTTATCAAGGGCTGAGTCACAGAAGACCTCCGGATCGGGCACACGGAGGGACTTCCTGCTCAGCTCCAGCCTCGAGTCGGCCCCCTGCCACCAACCACCGACGGCACACAGGCCCGGAGGGCCGAGGGAGCCAGGGGACCGGCCTCCCGACTTCGAGACCCACTGTGCGACGTGACCCTTCCGTTACCTGTGCGACGTGAACTTGGTGACCGCGAGTTCCCAGTACGGCAACATGGTTCTTAACACGAAAGTGGATTTCTTCGTCAGCTCCCCTAATGCCGACAGCACCTCGTCAGGGACGTCTGCGGAACAGCAGACGCGGTTAGGCGCGACCACGCCAGTCAGCTGAAAACACGCGAACGCACCTGGGGAGCCCGCCGCGTCACGCCGCGGGCGAGCGCGGCGGGGCAGCGTGTGCCATGAGGTAAGGTGGCCACCCTCGGCCACAGCCAGAGGCGCAGGTGACTGCTGGCCCCTGGGAGAAAAGCAGACGCGGGCACGGCGTCTTCTCGGCACTTTGAGGAGAGGAGTTCAGGGTTGACGGGCTGACCATGCTGACCAAGAAAGTATGTTTCCAGAAGCTACGGGAACCACGAGTGAACGCCAGGGTAAACCACGGACTCTGGGTGATGACGACGTGGCAAAGCAGGCTCATCCCTGGAGGCGCACGTCCCATCTGAGGGAGGCCGTGCGTGTGGCGGGCGGAGGCGTGTGTGGAGTCAGGTACAGAGTCTGTACCTGGCTCTCTATTTTGTTCTAAACCTAAAACTGCTCTAAGAAAGGTCTCACACACATATATGTTACGGGCAGTCGCCAACCCACCAAAGGGTCCCCGGCACGAAAGGCTGGGGCTGTCCGGGCAGGTGTCTGCGCCGCCCCCCGCCCCCGGGGCTCACATCGGCAAACGCAGACTGGCAGCTCGACGGCCCACGTGGAGAAGGAATGTGCGTGGAGCGAACTCGCAGCCTCACTGAGCTTTCGAGCTCTACGTCCCCTCTACGTCCCCCCACCCCCATCATCTGGCAAATGGCTTTGTCATGGAGAACAAAGCCGACAGGGAGACCAGGCCCCTACTGGCATCTGCAGCGAGTCTCTGAGCACAAAGCACGAGAGGGACAGGAGAAGGGAAGGCGTGTTGTAAAACGGTCCTAAGCCACGCGTGTGCCAATACAGCTCAAGGGCACACCAACGCCGTCACTGACAGTGACTCACGGAGCGGACTCTCAGGGACTCCCCACAGCACCTGGAGGCACGCGGGGACAGGGAAGGCGTTACGAGACAGGGTGTCAAAGGCGTCTCCCCACGGGAGAGTAGCGTTCCCACGTCAAGAGGTCAAGTCTTGTGCTATCTGGTGACTCTAGAAACATCTTCACAAAGACACAGGCGGGGAAAACGCGGTGTGGCACTTACTGGGGAAAACGCTCAGGTCCTCCGAGTGCGTGAGAGCGAGGGGAGGGCGGTGCACCAGCGCGAAGTCGCTGTGCTGAAGGTAACTCTTCAGCAGCTGGCCCAGCCCCGCCGTCAGCAGCACCATGGTGGAGCAGTACCTGGCGGAAAAGGCCAGGGCTCCGTCGGAACGCGAACTCAGTCACCCACGTAGCAGCTTTGCTTTCAGAAGCAAAAGCTTAAAATTAAGAGAGCAAAACACCACGAAACGTAGGGAAGACCCCCGAGCTGTGGGGATGAATGAGGCAGAGCCACGCTGGCCAGGAGGGCCGAGAGCTCGTCGGGCGCCCCGCCGGGAAGCTGTGTCAGTCCCCGCGCCGTCGCTGGGCCGCCGACCCGCCCTCCGGTGTGAGTCGGTGAGCGCCAACCCGCAGCACTCCGCTCGCTCCGCTGTGCACATCGGTTTTCTCTCCAAACTCCGGTCCCCAAACTCTCCCTTCTCAAGGTGCACATACCTTCTTGCTGTGACACTTGAGATAAGACACACTCCTGGGTACATCCAAGGACAAAGAGCAGCACTTCCCCAGCAACTCACTTTGCAGGGACCTCGTGCGGCGCCGCGAAGCCGTGCCACAGGACGTTGCGTAGGTTGAGTCCGCGGGGACAGCCCACGAAGACTTGCAGGACGTTCATCTGGTCACGTGATAGACAGCAGGTTACTGAGCGGGTAAATGGCTACGGCTACTGGGCAGAACAACTCCGGACGATGTTTTCTTTCCTCCTTGGAAGTGACAAAACCCGCCCTGGGCCTGGACAGAGTCGTGGTAACAGCCAGGAAAGGAGGTGACCAGCACTACCGAGCGTCAGGTCACGTGGGACATGCCTGGCACCCACCTGTGGGCCTGTGTCCTCGGAGCGGCCTATGAGTCAGGCACTGCTGGTATCCCTGCGTGCAGGGGACAGCAAGAGAGGGCAGGCCAAGGCCCAAGGCCACAGAGCTACAAAGGGGCACATGACGTGACCCAGGTGGTGCCGCTGTCACACTGGGTATCAAACCTGCCTACGTCTAGAGAAAATAAAACCAGAAATGGCGCCACGCAGAGCGGTGGGCACTTGTGTCACGTGGAGGGTGGTGTGGAGGGCCCAGAGTCCCCACGTGCCTGTGTGGGTCCCTGCACCTGGAAGGTGGAGACACGCCCCCACAGCGACATGCATGTCCGAGGGCGCCCCTGGGCGAGTGCTCTGGGACAGAGAGACGCAGGAAAAATGGAGGATGTTCAGACACTGAAAGCCCTAGCCACGTCACGTGAGACAGAACCGCTGGGCCTCAGGGAAAGGAGGAGCGCTGTCTCCCTGCGCCTGTGCCAGAGCCTGTGGGAAGGGGACGTGCTCTGAAGTCCCCTCCGAGTGCAGGAGCAAGGCCCGCGGGTGCGCGGGGCAGGAGGAGCAGGCAGCACCAAGGCCGGCCGCGGTCCACGACGCGGCTCCGGGCGGGCCTCACGCCGCGCTGGCTTTAGCGGTTTCACGGTGACAGCGACTCCGGACCATCACCTGGCAGTAGCGTGGCACTGTTCGTTATTAAGTGAACAGTGATTTTTAATTAACCGTTCCCACCGCCCGGGCAGTCAGCATACACACGCCTGTGAACCGGGAAAACCTTCGGGGTGGACGTGGCTGCAGGAGGCGAAGCACTAGGAGCACAGAGGCCGACGACAAAGAACAGATCGAAACCACGGAGTGTGTTTAGGAGTCAGTGTTCCGACGAGACTTTTCTACTTCATCTCCACTCCATGCTCTCCAGAGGGCAGGGGTGATAGCCACCTTCCTGAAAACGGACTTCCCGTCCAAAAAGAACGCGTCGAGCCCACAACACATTACACAATCACACACACAACTCCGTGGCCCGGCAGACCCCTTCCCAAGGCAGGTCCTGGCTTTCCTCCTCACCTTTCCCTGCCTGTCAGCTGCCTAAAGGTCGGTCTTAAACCATCTTGATCACGTGCTCTCTAGAGGATTTTGAAAGAGTATTTAGCTCTGCATGTTTTCTAACTGACATCTAAATTATTTACTCACCATAAACTTGAACAGTGGCAAAGGGCACAATGTCCCTCATGTTAAAAATATTGATATTTAGGATAAAATTGAAATGCCGCTCTTTAGAGAGTTAAAATCTTATTTTAGAATGCGTTAGTGTTATCATTATTAATATATAATTAATGAAATCAAGACTTCCAATTGTTCATAAAACTGGTCCCCTAGAGGTTATTATACCAAAGGCTATTGCAACAGAGACTGTCATACCAGATGTCATCGCACCGGCAGTTATCACGTCACAGACCACACGCCAGAGGCCTCACACCAGAAGCCATCACGCCAGAGGTCATCACGCCGGAGGCCACCACCCCACAAGCTATTACACTACACTAAGACCCAGGCCAGGAGAAGTGTGTCTTTTGGCTGGCAGAGTGGCAATTTTGAGAAGGGAGGTGGAAAAGAACATGCTCGACTCACGGATATAAGTTTTTCCTGTCACAGCAGCAGTTTTTGAGGAACAAGAGCACAGCTGGCTTTGACTGTTTTGTGTTGCGCCTGCTCCATCAGGTGGGTGAACGCACTTACCACAGACTGTCCAAAGACTTGCGCGAGCTCTTCAGATGCAAGCAAATCTCTTAAAAGAAAGGGGCATTCTTTTCCAATCAGTAAAAATACCTAAAATTCAAACAAAAATCATAAAACAATTACATTATAATCAGCTGAGTGATATTCAGAAATCACCCCTAAAGCAGCTGTTTGTATAAATGAGGGGAGATAAGCACTGAGGACAAAATGTCTTAATTTCATTAAAAAAATAGGGAGAATCTGTACCAAATAACTGCATTTTACAGGACAATAATTAAAATCAAGAAATCTGAGGGCAACTATCGAACAGTTTAATGTTCATTCGGATGCTTTAACGGCCCAACAACGAAAGAGTTCCTGCACTTACGTCACCCAAGGATCGTTCTAGACTTGATGTCAGCTTCATTAAGCTAAGAGAGATCGCAGGAGATTGAAGACTTTCCAAGGCATCAAATATTTCAGCAAATAACTGTTTAGAATAAGATACATGTTAGAATTTATGCTCAATCCAGGTCTTTCTTTTTCCCTGGAAGTCCACTTCACTCTGTCCCAGGACCAGCACCTACGTATCAAGCTACGTCCCCAGCCCCCATCCTGATGCCGCCCCCAAACTTTCATCCGTAACATGAGCTTCTCAGCTCAGGCTACAGACTTTGCCTAGAGGTTCCGAGTCTCCCCCGCAACCTGCAAGCCTTCTTCTCGGCTGAAGGAGGCATAAAGGAGACGGAGCCTTTTAAGGTTAGCAATAAGGGTCTCTAAGGGAATGTGCAAAGCCTTTGCTTTCCAAAGGTTGTTCAAAGGCCGAACCTCAGGGGAGCTTGTCCACTGGAGCCACTGTGCGAACTGCATTTCCAGCTGCTCCCGGCGCAGGTGTGACAGGTGTGAATGGATGGCCTCACACACAGGGCCCAGCAGCCTCACGCTTCCCCGGTAATCCAGACCCTGGGCTTGAAAGGCAAGAACACAAGGTAGCACCATAGCTCCGCATCACGTGACAGTCTAGTCTGACTTGTCAAAGAAAGTGTGCTCTAATGACGAAGTTTTCACACAGTCAAAAACCAGTTTATAACTGAACTTACAAAAGAAACTCCTGGTTTTTGGAAATAAATTACATAGTGCTTATCTGATTATAACAGAAAAATATGCTCTCGGTAGAATTTGGAAAATACAGGAAAGTTCGAACAGGAGAAAAATATTTTCTTCAATGTATCCATATATGTTTATAGAAATCCAGGCTCATACTGTATAAGCAACATTGTAACCCGATTAGTTTTACTTACCATTATTCGACTGTGAGATTTCCAATGACCTTTGTTATTTTAGAACACGCTTATAATGTAAGTTTTTTTATATTTAGACCTAAACATTCAATAGATCGTGATCAAAAAATATCAAAGGGCGAACATCTCTTTCCTGACCACAGAATTCTTCCTAGAGCACTATCATTACTTTTTATGTATATTTAGAGATATTTATAGATATACAAATATTTGCTCATTTTCACTCAGCAACATGGCTCAGAGAAATGTCTGTAATGAGACAGGCCTCCTCATTCTTTTTAACCACTGCACATTCCACTGCGTGCATTTTTCATAATTTACTCAAGCGATCCCCTATTGCTTGACATCTGGCTGTTTCCAGTGCCCTTTTCCTCTTTGCTGTCTGTAAGTGCCAGTCTAGAAGGTCCTGGAACTTACTGGAATGGCTGGACCAAGCATCTTCAGTCGTCATCTTTATAACTATTGTTAAACTTCCCAATCCAAAAACCTGCTCTGAAAATGTGCGAGACGTTTCCATGTTAATGGTGATTTCACATCCCAAATTCGTGCCTTGTATTTCTGCCCTTTTCCACCTGGACTGACAGCCGAGAGCTGAGGTCCACACCCTCTCCATCCCCCCTTTGCTTCCACACTTCCCTTAGCTTTCCATTAACTCTTTTATCCTTCTCTGGCCTTGTTCCCTCTCTTTTCCATCAATTCCTTTAGCCTTCTGAGTTAAGCCTGTTTTTTAACATCCTCTGACCACAAGCAGCAACGGTCAGGGAATTCTGCAGGTCGAGCCGTCTTCAGTGGCACAACAGTGACAGGTGCTTGGAGTGCAGAGAAAGTGCAAACCTGATTCTGCACGGATCACACAGTCTGTTAGTGTCTTCCAGCACACTTCGCCATTTGGAGTTACAATACTATTGATGTCGAGACTTCCTCTGACTTCGAACCCGACTTTACAGATCATGTCGTACACCGAGGGAGAAAGACACGTGGTAATAGGATCTTCCGATATCTGAAATATGAAACATAAAAGATATTGGTTAAATAATCTTTAACACACTTTGTGGATATTATGAGGTGTATGATTAAAATACTGCTTATATATTAAAGATAATTTATGTATTTTCAAATGTTGAAAGACTTAAAATTACTTTATGAATTATAAAATTTGTTAAGATATGTTTCCAGAAGCTTGGTGTATTTTATGGATAGTTCATTATTCCTTTCAGCATTCCTTTACTAGCCCAAAGTTCATCAAAATAAGCAATTTTTTAAATGGGGAGTGGGAAAGCAGAAAATTGAGCATAATAAAAACAGGGAACGCATGGAACCATACTGCTGTTCCATGACGGAATATAAAGCACCAAAATCCTCATAATTATCCCATCACACTGAGGCCATCTCATAAACCTGCAGAGCCATACTTAGGTCTCAGGCTGACCTAGGGGTCTCTATCTGATGTGTCCAGTTAAGGGGGGCGGCATTCTGACCTTCGTGACTAAGCCCTGGCCGGCCCTAACTTGGCAGCCGGCCCCTTTAAGGTCCCTGGGCCCCTGAAGCCTTGCTTGTCTCCGCACCGGCAGTCAACCAATGCCCGCAGGCCCCCAGTTCTGGGATCGCCTGAGAAACCTGAGAAACACGCGACCGCACCCTGCTCAGGCGGGGTGCCGGAGAGGGCAGGCAGGAGCGGACTCGCCTGCGGCCTGCAGCCCCGCGACTTCCTGGCCACTTTCCACTCCTTCCAGCCTCGGGCCTCGGGCCGCGGCAGCGGAATCCGGCCCCAGGGTGGCCAGTGCTCTAGGCCCCGCTTCGTGATCGCCCCACCAGACTCCACACCACCTGTCCAGGGCCTCCCCATGACAGGCGGCGTCCAGGTGCAGGTCACTGAGAAGCACAAGCTCCTCCTTAGAGGTCAGTTTCAGCCATGACCCAGCGACGTTGACGTGTCCACGTTTCAAAGTCCCCTCTACTCTCCCTGCTCCCCTCAGTCCTACAGACTGTGACTGAGTCCTGCAGCTGCCACCTCCATACTTTGAGACCTCTTCTCACCTTTTCAGACGCCTAGTGAATTCTATACCTTGTTCACTCTCTAAATCCTTCATTCAAAAACTCAGTGTGGTTTGTCCAGTGACGCAGAAACACAATGCTCTGAAGGGTTGCTGTCACATCAAAAGGGACTCTGCATTTTTGAAAAGCATTCACACTCTAAAGGAGTGAGCTGTAGTTCTGGAGTGACAGGTGACAGGGAAAACTGATATTTTTACACAAAAGCCCAGCCACTCCACTACTCAGGCGGGCCCTGGATACGGCAACGTGAGTTGTGTGAAGTCCTCCTTTTTGACTGTAGCCGCCCTATCAATGTCGTTGTCCCTCAGCCTCAACCAAACCGTAGGAGCCCAGAACACAGAGCAAAACTCTGAACCCCCAGCAGGAGCACAGCCCGGGAGCACAAAAAAATAATCAGAGGTAACTCCTGCTCTCAGCTGAAACACATCCTCCGCGTCTCCACAACCTTCGGCTTTTGGGAATGACGACCTCCTGTACCCTGCCAACGGGTACACGATTCTGGGGTTAGGAACCAAACAGCAGTATGGTTCCATGCGTTCCCTGTTAATTAGCAAATAAAATCCGACCTCAAATCAACAGATATTAGACGCTGCGATGCCTGTCACTCATGACAGTACCCTGCTCTGCGTGTTACTGTTACAGACGTGCCTGTCCTGTCACCAGGAACCCTGCCCCTCCGCATGTGTGACCACCCTCCCACACCGTCGTTCCTCAGGACCTAGGGGTCTCGCCCAGAGACAGCCCGGGGTGGTGCGAGCATCCTGCTCTGGAGCAAAGACTGACGTCTGAGTGTGTCCCCAGAATCCACCTCTGGGCCTGGAAAAGGGACTCGACGTGTCTGAGCCTGTTTAACGGTGAAAGAGAGCAAAGCGCCATCGCCCTCCGGGATGGCAGTCACTGTGTGGAGAGCACCCGGCAGGCACGTGCAGATGCCGCCACACGACAGGTGTCGTCGAGCAACCGCCCGAGGAGGAGGAGGAGGGCGGAGGAGGCGGAGGAGGAGGATCCTAACTGCCAGGCGGTCCGGGGACGCCGCCCGCCCGCTGCGGGGAGGCCCCCGGGCTTCAGTTTTGTCAGAACCAGGGCCGACGGGGGGCAGGCGACCGGAGGGGGCGAGAGGGGGCGCGGGCCCCGGCCGCTCGCTCGGTCACCACGGAGGCCGCGCTTCCTCCGCACGAGCGCGGGAGGCGGGAGCGCGCGCGCGGGGTCGTGACCCCGGGTATTCACAACCCTCAGCGGGGAGCCGGGGGCCGGCGCTGAGGGGGCCGCGTCCCGGGGGTCGGGGGTCGGGCGCCCGCCCTCACTCGGGTCGCGGACGGGGCGCGGCCCCGGCCCGGAGGCGCGGCCACGAGGCCCCTCGAGGCCGTCGCACGTGGCCGGGGGGGGCGGTGCCCCCCCTCCGCGCCCTCGCCCCGCCCCGCCCCGCGCCTCGGCCCGGCCACGCGCGCCCCGCGCCCTACCTCCATGACTTCCGGCGCCCCGCCCCCCTCGGGCCGCACTTCCGGCCGGCGCGGCGCACGCGCGAGACTTGCGCTCTCGCGAGAAGTGGCGACGGTGGTTGGCGGCCGGGCGGGATGGAGAAGCGGGGCCGGAGCGCCGCGGCGCCCTCGAACGTGGCGCCTCCGCAGCCCCCCGCGGGGCCTCGGAAGGAGAGGCGGCCCAGCATGTTCGAGAAGGAGGCAGTGAGTGCGGCGGCGAAGCCCGGGCCCCCGGCCGGGGGCGGGGCTCTCGCCGCGGCGGCCCGAGCGGGGCCGGATCCAGGCCGCGGGCGCTCCCCGCGGGGCGGGCGGCTGCGTAGCCTCGGCGCGCGCGTCGCTGGCCCCTAGGGGCAGCGGGCGCGGTGGTGGCTGGGGACAGAAGGGCGTGGTTCTGGCGTGTCGTGCCTCCAGCCACCCAGAGCCCGCGTTCCCGGCCCCGGACGAGCGTCGTGTGCTGCGTTATAAAGGGAAAACGCCCGGCCTGCCAAGCAGAATAGCGAGACGTTTTCAGATTTTAAAAACGGCAGCCGACTCAGGCCTTGAAGAATCGAGAGGGGAAAAATGTGGAGAACGGAATGCCCACTGACGTGTAGTCTCAAGTGGAAAATGTCAGTCGATTTACTGGTGGTGGAACACCAGGATTTCCATAGTCTGAAACGGCACTGTCGTCAAAATGCCCATCTTTTACTGAGACGGGAGAAAATAATTTTTCCAAGGATACGAAACTGTAGATAATGATGGGGTTGAGACCAGAAACTGTGGTCCACTTACCGTGGTTTCTTTTCATAGCTACTTCAAGGGACCCATAATGGATAGAATGAAGGAGAGATGACAGACAGAACACTGATTTTGAAGATCCTAAAACATTTCAAAACAAAAAGAATTCTCAAAATAGTCATAGCAACATTTCAGGTTCTAATAACAGCTCTTTGGTGTCTGTATTTTACAGAAAAAAGGACAAACTAAGATAAAAATAGGCAAAGTTTACTCAACCAAGAAGAAAAGGCTAGGAACCTTAATCTATTGGACTTTAATTTTATGCTCCCAGAAATTGCTGTATTCCTAGAAATAATTCTGAATAACACAGGTTGCCTGGAGTTTAAAAAATTATTTTGAGGCAGACAAAGGTGTCTTTTATAAACTTATTGCATACAAAAGATCTGAAATGGTCTTGAAAAATGGGTAAGCCTGAAACCAAAAGGAGATGCATAGGTACACTTGGTACATAAACTAAAATCTAGGACGAAGGGGTCATGGACCAAGGCAGTTCTTGCTGATTTGATATGGTTGGGATCAGTATAGCTGTCTTTAAAATCTAGCTTACAGAGGTAAGAAATTTAAATAGACCAATTACTGGGAAGAGACTGATAAAGGATTCCACAAATGCTCACTACATGAACCCAAGGACAATGAGTGTGCTAATGAGTCATGTCTAACTTTCAGGTAACTGAAAATTCCCATGTTCCTGAGCATAAGAAAAATCAGGACACAGAATTTAATCAATATAATTTGATTTATCTGGCATCCATTTTTTTTCTAGTAGCATCTCAATTTTTCTTTGTAGAATTAACTAATTTTCTACTGGATAGAGTTTTGGTGGGACTGTCAGTCAAGTGCCTTAACTTTGTGGTGAACATAAGACCAAAACTAGGCTAATTAGATAAACCGTTCTTGGAATAATGCAAGGAAATGGTTGAGGTGAATTCAAAATGAGGATGGCATACTGAAATGCCTCATTGTCTAGCCATTTAGCTTTCTCTTATTCTGTGGAATATCTTTCCAGTTACATTTTTGCTTAATAAGAAATTAGTTCTTATTGCTTGCAACCAAAGATCCCAAAACCTTAGAATACCAAAAATTGAAAACTTGATTAGTCTCACTTGTATACATATATTTGAAATCATAAATATAGCAAATAGTATTTAGAAATACACTAATGTAATGACATCTTATGACCAAGCTTAGTTTGTTCTACAATGATAATTAGGCCCAGTGTAAGGAAATGGGTTAAATGATTAAATTCAGGTGTTCTTAGTAGATGCCAAAAAAAAAAAAGTTGATCATATTTTAAATCAATTTCTAATTTTAGAAGTGATTACAAAGGTTTTTTCTTAATAAAAGGATAAAATGCTCTTAAAGAGAATACTAAATTAAGCCTATAATATGTAAGGAAAAAATGGTAAGAGATATGAGTTTTTAGCATATTGGAATGTCTAAAGTGTCATTTTCAAACCATACATGCATGCCCTTTCTCCAAGAGAATCATTGCATTTGTGAGTTGTATACCTTAATTGTGTTAGAAAAGGAGATGGCATTGACCCTGGAGACAAGCATTCTCTTAATAATTTTAAAAACGGGTTTTGTTTTTTAAGTCATTTAGGGAGTTGACAATGCCTCTCTTCCCCAACCAAAACATAAAGCAATCTGACAGATGATCAAAACAGTAAATTTGTTTCTGATGAAGGACTACTTCTGTCAGCCAGCATGGAATAACGCCTACGAGCAACTACTGAAAATAACACAAAATATATGAAGCAGTTGTTTCCAAACTGCTACAGATGAAAAATACTATGTCAGAGATGTAAAATACACTGAATGGCATTAACAGCAGATTGGACTGCAAAACAAAGGATTAGTGAACTTATAGACAGCCATAAGAAAACCTAGAAAAACAAACATTAGGAGGCATCAATGAGCTATGGGAAAATTTCAGGCAAAAATTTTCAGTTCCTAAGTGGAGAGGGGAAACTGGAAAGTCAAATATTTGAAGAATTAATGGATGAGAATTTTCTAAATTTGATGAAAATTATAAAGCCACAAATCCAAGAAGCTCAATGAACAAGCAAAAGAAAGAAAATTATGGTGAGACATGTAGTAGCTTAAAATCAGTGACTTAAAACTAGAAAATCAACTAGAAAAAAAGTTATAAGGGAACAAAGAAGAAATGACAGCAGACCTTTCAGAAAGAATGCAAGCCAAACAAGACATCTTTAAATGTCTGAAAGATACTTGAGGAAATAAAAACAACCTAGAATTCTATACCCTGTGAAGAAAATCTTTCAAAAAACAAAGAGAAAATAGAGTTTTTCAAACAGGAAAGCCCAAAGAATTTGTCACCAACAGACCCACACTATCAGAAATGTTAAAGGAAGGCTTTCAAGAGGGATAGCATGTGAGATCTAAACCTAAACAAAGAATAGAAAGCAGTGTGAGTGGTAAGTATGTTGATAAATGTACAGATTTTTCTTATTTTGAAATTTAAAGATAAATTACTGATTAAATCCCAGGTAATAACATGTTGTTGAGTTTATAGCACAATGACCAGGGGTGGGAGGAAGGGGAGGAAGTATGCCATTGCAAAGTTCTCATGTGATATGTGAGGTGGTTTAATATGATTTGAAGGTAAACTGGTAAGTTAAAGTTATATACCATCAACCCTAAAACCACTACAGGAAAAGAATAAAGCTAATAGGTTAACAAATGACATAAAATGGAGTCATTAAAAATAATTCAAAAGCATAAAAAATACAAGGAACCAAGAACAGACAGGACAAATAGGAAAACAAGAAATACGGATTTAAACAAATGTCAACCTCATTAAATGTAAATGTTATAAACGTCCCAATTAAAATTCAGAGATTATTTGGTTATAAAAGCAAGATGAGACGATAAATTGTCTACAAGAAATCTTACTATAAAGGCACAGATTGGTTATAATGAAAAAGATGAAAAAATACAATGTGAACACTAATCAAAAGAATGCTGGAGTGTCTATATTTAATATCAGAGAAAGTACATTTCTAAAGAATTATGAGACATGATCTTGTCAGTTCATCAGAAAGACATAACAATCCTAAATGTTTACGTACCTAAAATCAGCACTTTGAAAAACAGGAAGCAAAAGGACATAGATTGTTTGCTGAAATACTCAATTGCGGTTGTGAATTTCAACACACATCTCAATAATTCATAGAACAAGCAGACAAACTAGTAAGGATATAAAAGGTGAATAATCAAATTTGAACTACTGGACTGCTATAGAATACTTCATGCAATGACAGTCGAATAAATGTTCCTCAGAAGTGCAGATGAAACATGACTAAGATACAAGTCATGGGACATAAAACAGGTTCCAATGACTTTAAAATTCAGATCATACAAAGTATATTCTCATCATGATGGAATGAATTAGAAATCAACATAAAAAATAAATGGAAAATTACAAATTGATAAGTAACACTTCTAAATAACCCATGGGTAAAGGAGGAAATCTTTGAATAAAAACTTTTTTGAAAATTTCAAAAATTGTTGAATGCAGTTAAAGCAGTATGTAGGAGAAATTTATAGTCCTAAATAGCTATGTTATGTGGCTTTGTGTTTATAGATGACATATATTGCTCGATAGCTAGCTAGCTACTCTTTAACCAAATTGATAGCACGGAGTGAGCCAGTGAACCTGGGACTTTTTTACCGTGTTACCATAGAACCGCATGGCAGTGGATTTCCAGACCGCGTCACCAGGCTGCTTCAATCGAGCATTTCATTTTCCAGTTTAAAGAGTAATCTCCGCCCTCTCTTTCAGTATGCACAGATTTTAAGGGAAAGACTGAGGGAATCATTTCACGACGTTCAGTATGTAGAGCCTCCATTCGACGACTCGATCGCCGACATAGGTAAAGAATGGAAGAGCGCCCTGGCGAAACTGAGGTTTGCCAACTCGTACAGAATGGAGCCGTTGAAAAAGTTCCAAGCCTATTTGGTGGAAGCGAAAGTCCAGCAGCTCCTGAAGGTAGGGCGAGAGGTGTATATGCCAGCAATCCTAGCTGTTGCTGCTTGACATACTGTCCTCAGATGTATGGCACTATAAGGACCCCGATGGACTTGTTGTAGCATCCGTCTCACAGTACGAAAGCCCTCTAGTCCCGCAGGCCTCACATCGATGGCGTGAGCCAGGTTCAAGGGAACCGTCTTTCCTCATTTCATTCATTTCTTCCTTATCTGTAACTTATCTCTCAGTTCCCATGTTCCTCCCATAATTGGGGGAATTAGTAAGAGAACGTCTAGACTGTGTGTATGTGTGAAAAATAGGCTCCTGCCTATGCTAAAACATCTTAATAGGCAATCCCCAGTGTCGGCTTAGGTGGTTTTCTTGAAACAGACTGGGATGCAAAGTTTATTTGGGACAGTCGTTTGAAATTCAAACACACGTTTCCAGGCTCGTTCAAAGAAGTTTCTTCGATTTTATAAAATTGACACTAATACTAATACTAACGCAGTATCATTTGTACTAGTGGCGCCATCTGAAGGCTGCGTTGTTCAGATGGAAGGGATGCTCTTCACCATCTTTCCTGATCTAAAGGACCAAGTTACAGCTTTTTTAATTACAGAAAGTGTATTGAGGGACCACTTTTTCTGAATTCGTTTTTCACCTTTGGTCCTAGTTCTGGCCCCTGGCACCTGGGAGTTTTCTGTGACTAGATCCCCTTTTGTGGCAATGAAAAGTAATTGAACATAATTTAAAATCCAAAATAAACTTTCTTTCAAATTGTTATTGAAATAAATTGGTAAGCGTTACATTCATTTGGTGTTATTTGGTTGGAAATATGCATTTTTTTAAAGTTATATGTATTATTTAGACATGTTTTCTACTTGAATTTTTAGAAAATATTTGGTATTAAAATTAAATTTTCTTTTTTAAAGGAAAGTCTTAAAGATGTCAAATATGATGATAAAGCCTTCTCTCATTTGTCGCTTGAATTAGCAGACCGAATATTGATAGTGGTCAAAGAATTCGGGTACTACCGTTATAAGTTTATTATAAAAGTATTATTTATTCAAAAGGCTGGTCAGGCAATAAACGTAAGTACCCCCATTGATCCAGCATCTATCAACTAGAACTATGAGGTTCCTCCTCTCTAGTGATTTGGTATTTATTGGCATGTCTCCAAGTCATTGCAAGATCTTGTGGTGTTTGTGGAATGAAATGATTATTTTGTTAAGTAAATGTTCTTTCATCGTATGTAATTTGAAAAGTACTAACTCACAAATGACATTTTTCTATTGATAACTTATTAAATTGGATAGCTAGCTTCTTGATCATACCAGTTTTGACAGCTTAATGTCATTTCATAATTAACCAGTAAATTCATTTTAGGCAGTAATGGGTGTTAGGTAGTGAGGAAATTACAAAGAATTCTAAGACATGGGCTGTGATTCTCAAGGAGTTTTTACTCCAGTTGAGAAAATAAAGCAACTCAGTTTAGAGTTTAAGAAAATAAAACAATTTGGATAGTGTAACAGCTTAGGTGTGAGAGTCTAGTTGGCCTAGGTGTGAATCCTGGCAGCAACACTCATGCTGTGGCCTGGGCAGAGTTTTTTCATCTATAAAATGGGGAAGATAAAACCTTTCTAGAGTTGTAACTAAATGGGATTATCTGCATTAAAATCCTTAACATGGTGTCAAGCACAGAGCCCTCAACAAACATCAAGATTATTGTCGTTATTTACAAATAAAGATGCAAAACCACTAGGCTGTGTAAGCTTCTAGTGAGCTGAGAGTGAGTCTGTGGAGCGGGGCACAGTCTGCGGGCGTGGAGGAGTGAGCTGCGTGTGGAAGCGCGGAGAGGAGGAGGTGGACGGGCAGACAGGTGACTCCGGGGAGGAGGGAAGTGCCACAGGTAGAGTGTGTGCACCTGAGTAATGGGGAAGGACCTCCGAGATGGTGATCAGGGCTCTGGCAAGAACATGAAGGCAGGGCCAGGTGGCAAGAGTGAGCAGGTGGGACTGTCTAGAGAGAGGGAAGGCCCTCTGATGGCTGAAAGGCGAGAAGAAACGAGCTGTGCCGGAGAGCAGGGAGCTTGCCTGAGCAGAGCGTGGGGCGGGGGGCAGAGATGCTGAGGCGGGTGGGCTTGTGTCCACTAACAGCCAGGGCTCCTGTCCCCGGGGTCCCCTCGCAGCACTCCACGGAGGCGAAAGCACACGCCTCTCTAGGGCCTGGCTCGGAAGCTGCACAGTGTCACATTCTTTTGCTCAGAGCAAGTCCTGCTGCCAGCTGATGTTCGAGGGGTGGGAAACAGACTCAGCCTCTTGAGGGGGGAAGCCACAAGTGATCTGTGACCGTTTGAGACGCGCCACAGAAGAGCAGGCCGTGGTCAGATCGTGTGTGGCTTCTTCATAAGCGAAGCGCAGGAGTCGGGACTTTATCTTGACAGCCTCCTGTGTGATCAGCGCCGTGTCTTCATGTCAGGACACGGTCCTCACAAACTTGCGGTTGAAAATCCGTCAGGGGTGGGAGGAGTGACTGACTCCTTGCGGTGGCCTACCGCAGCGGAGAAGCGTCGCGTGCACAGCTGCTGGGCCCAAGTTCCAGGGGCCTCCGGGTCCCTCCCGCCTCTCTGCTAGGGTGGGGGTGTTGGAGGGCCACCAGCTGGTAGCAGAGAAGCCAGACCAGGAAGCTTCACTGTTCAGGAAAGGGGAAACGACAGAGCGTTTTGTAACTGTGACTTTCTAAGATACTGCTCCATCTTTAAAAAAAATATTAAATGTGTAGATTTTAAAATTCTTAATAAGTTCAACTTAAAGTTGATCTTTTCAAAATTCCTTGTAGGTTGCCAGCCGATGGATCTGGGATGTTGCGTGGGACAGCTGGGTCGCAGCGAAGCACGA
Organism: Cynopterus sphinx; assembly: GCA_030015415.1. NCBI lineage: Eukaryota > Metazoa > Chordata > Mammalia > Chiroptera > Pteropodidae > Cynopterus > Cynopterus sphinx. The sequence continues at coordinate 130,393,630 of CM057386.1, read as the reverse complement.
GACGGAGACTTACGTGGCCTTGGCCTTGGTGTTTGCTCTGTATTGCGAATAGTTAGTTACGTGGAGTGAAGAGTGTTTGCTTCTCAACTTTCCAAAAGTACATGAAATTTATAGATTTGTGAACCTCACAGTAGTGTTAATTAGCCATATTTTTATCTCTCATTAAAGCTTGATAACAATAAAAGCTGGATTTCTACCTTCATACCTAGTAGTTGTCATTTTTATTAACACTATTACCCCAAAGTACAAAAGATATTATGCATATATGAATGTTTACAGTAGATTATAATATGGGGAAGTTATCCTTAAATTTCAGAAAATTATAGTTTGCTATAGGAAATTATGATACCACCTTATAAAGTATCAAATTAAGCAGATGTTAAGATAGATCTTGGAAAATGTCTAAAGGCAGATGTGTTTTGAATGATACTCAATACGCTGCGTGCATTCTTTTGAAAAGAATCACCAAGTTTGAAAGAAAAAGCATTTAATACTTCCCTAACTGATACCTCTTCCCAGTCAAACGCTTCCAGACGTGTGGTCTTTCTATCTGTTAGTGATAATTAGGCTCTTTAGATGCAAAACCCAAAAAATCTCATACATTATTTTTTAAAAAAGGAAAATTCTACTTCCCAGGCGTCTGATCGCAGATCCAGGCTCCCTGTCTTCGTGTTCTCCTTGCCGACCTCATACATTTGCTTAACTCGACAGGATGTAATCGCACTCCCGCGACTGGACTGGTCACGATTCACTCCCAGCGGCCGGGGCTGAGCCCGCTCCCCGAGGTATGTGGCCGCGTGGCACGAGCGGAGCCAGGTGTAGCGGTTGTGCCCACTGTTCCGGCAGGGAGCAGAGGTAGGGCGTGGGGGAGGCAGCCATACCGCGTGTGACAACGCACGAGGTCTTTGTAGTGCTAAGCCACGCGCTGCAGAGCGGCGTTTGCGCACATACGGTGGTGGTCCCAGGAGACTGTCATGGAGCTGAACAATTCCTATCGCCCACTGGCCTGGCAGCCATCGTAATGGTGTGGCACCCACAGCACAACTGCCGCGGCATTCCGTACGTAACGTGCCGTGCAGGCTCGTGGCCCGGGAGGAGTGGGCCGCACCATGCAGCCTGGGTATGAGCAGGCCGGGCCACCCAGGCTTGCGTGGGTGCGTGCACTCTGATGTTCATACAGCCACCAAATCGCACAGTGACGTGTTTCTCAGAACGTGTCCCCCTCCCGAAGCAGCAGATGGCTGTCGGGCAGGCGGACGTCGGAGACACTGCAGCGCAGGGCCGGGCCCGCACAGGAAGGCGAATGTGGCAGTAAAGCGAGTCGCACGAAGGTTTGGTTTCCCGGTGCACAGAAATGTCTACTGAGTGTGCAATAGCATCATGTCCAAAAAGCCAGTGTACTTACCTTCATTAAACAGTGCTTTACTGCTAAAAATTCTAGCATCCTCTGAGCCTTCAGCGAGTTGTAATCTTTTTGCCGGTGGAAGATCTTGCTTCAATGTTGATGAAAACACAGTATCTACGAAGCGCAGCAAAGCCAAGTACAATCTAACGAGGCATGCTTGTAATTAGGACTTGAAATGCCGATTCAAACTCGGTGGACAGTAAAAACCCCCATTAGCTGAAGAATCTGTAAATGGGAAGACAGAAGGGGACGAGAGCATTTTTTCCACGTGTGCGTTGTGATGACGCGGTTAACCCAAGACTGATGGTTCCGGATTACACAGCACGTGCATGATGGCTGCAGCCCTCAGAACCTCCAAAATAGGAGTCGTCAGTTGCCGACCGTGGCCACAGGAAATAACAACGAACCTGTGACACAGTTCATGGTGAGCGATGCACTTCCCTGATGGCTTGTCAGTAAGATGCACAGCCTCTAGTCGAGTGGACTGCGCTAAACATCTGATTGTGTGTGAATGACGATCTCGCCTTCCTCCCAAGGTCAGTACTGTAAGGAATTGTGAGGTAAAGTATACTCGAGCACTTAGCCCAGCACTCGGCACAGCCCTGGAGCACACGAAGTCCTCAAATGTTACCTGTTGCTGTTCGGTCTGACGTCTCAGAATCACTGTTAGCTCTGCTTTTTCCTCGGCCTGTATCCCAACCCCGATATATATTTAGTTGTTCAATATTGTAGATTTAATTTTCTGAAGTGACAGTTAACTTCAGTCGCTGTAGAAATCTGAACACCCCCTCATCTGACTCCCAGCTTCCCAAAGCTTTTCACGGCGGGTTATTGGCCTTCCTTCACATGGTTCGTAGAGCTCCTCTCTGGTCCCAGTCTCTTCTCCAGATGCATTTTGACTTTCTGTCCTTAACAGCAACTCAGCTTTTCCCCGAGGGAGACACCAGCGCAGCCCTCTCAGGTGGAAGCTGGTTTCTCGGCCCCCATGCTGCAGAGCCCGAGGCAGGGTAGGCGGCCTTCTCCTTCAGAACGCCAGCTCCTAGTAACGTGTGTCTCTGGATATACAGTCCTGACCTCTGCGAGTCACCTTGGCTGGTTCCTTCTCATTATGAGAAGACTTGAACTACTGGATCGCCAGCTCCACCTCCACTCAGCTCCTGCCTTCATTCTCTGTGACTTCGACATCTCTGTAGCTCATCACCCAGCGAGGCAGTTCTCAGTTCGTGCAGTTCTGATATGCACTTGTCTTAGTCACACTTCCATGAAACACCAGCCCCTCGACGACATTGTTCAAATTTCAGTGACCATGGTAGATCAACTGTGAGTAATTTCGAAAAATACAAACTTCACAACTCGCTCTGCAGTCCGCACTTCACTGCGTAAATAACAGATGGCATCATGGTCCTTTTTTCCGTCTGTCATTCATCGGTCACGGCACATCTGTTATCAGCCCTTCAGTTCGCAACACAGAGAACAAAACTTGTAGTTCTGTTGTCTCCATATCTCCCAGTGACAAATCCATGTGATTTTTTTTAAATGAACCATTAAAAGAAGGAATTGACCAAAAAAGATGAAAGTGCATCGAAGACACAAGAAGTGACGATGCTGGAAATGAAGTCGAGCGTGATTAGGAAATTTCAAAATGATAACAGCAGCGCCAAGGGCGGATGAGGACCGAGCCCGGCTGAAGGTGCTGGAGGAACCGCAGGGAGAAAGTGCAGAGAAGATGAGGTGAAGCTGCAGCCACATAGTCAGTCTAAATCGCTCCAGGGACAGAAAGCTGCTTGTGATGAGAAAGGCTTCTACTTGGACAGAGGCCTAATAAAATAAAAATCCCAATCAGTTGGGCCAGTGTTCAGGCTGGTTGCCATGTTGAAGATTAATGACAAAGACCCTGAGAAACCACCTTTACTGCCAGTGAAGCCCGGCCCCACCACTTTGTGAGTCGACGTGCATGGAGTCATGTCGAGCTGTCTGGTAAGCGGCTGGCCCGGGTCAGGATGCTGCTGTGCGATCGGACTGTTACAGCTGTGATTACTTGTGACACAAGAACAAAGATGTCCAGAGGAAGTGACACTGATACAAGTTTCACTTTAAAAGGGAACTTTTACAGCATTGCAAATGCCACAAATGAAATGTTGGAAATCCATCCAAACCTAGAAAGGCACATGACAACTTATCAAGGTAGAGCAAGTGTAAGCTTCGGGGTGAGAAGGCACAGTGCAGACCTCGCGGTAAAGGTTTTACAAAGAAAAATCACTAATTCTGTGTTCCCCATGTTTAAACTCCGGTGTACTAAAGGAATGTTTCGTAATAAAAATTCCACGCACGTTTATAACCGGCAGTCAGAGAGCTTTTAATGTTTGAACAAACGTCTTTTTAAAGTCCGAGCAGTCCCGTTTTCTCGCGGCCTGTGAAGATCGGACGATTTCAGCCTCGGGGGTCGTCCGTGCAGTGCCGCGCGGTGATGCAGAGCCGGGTCCGTGTGGCCTCCGGCGTCTGGGTGCCCGACTCCCTCACGGTCAGCGGCCTTTCCCTTAAGCCCCGCTCGGGCACGTACTCTCTGGTTCACCCTGGAGACCCCGTTGTCGCCGGAATCAGGATCACTCGTAAACTCGCAGTCCGAGCAGGTGGTTCTGTGACGATTCCCTCCTCCCCGCTCACGGCCTGTCGTGCCCCGAGGAGGGCCCTGCTCTTCCAGCGCGTGGAAACCTCCGGTCGCCGACCTTTCCTGCCGGTCGCTAGCCCTCCTCTCCCCCTGGGTCAGCTTAGATGTCGTGGCCCGTCGTTACGCTCACTCCCTTACAGACACTCAGGTCCCTTTGCCCCTCTTCCTCCAGAAACCCCTTCAGCGAGCCCCGTTATCGCCTTCCCAGCCTGAATTCAGGAGCTCGACTTGACCGAGACGGTTGCAAAACCAGGCTGACCGGGTGCGCTCTAAGGTCACGACCGCGAGCCCCCAGTGGGCAGATGGCTTGGCACCCTAGGGACTTAGCTCTTCACTCGCCACAGCTTCTCTCTCCAGCTCTGGGATTCCTGTCCCCCTCTCCTTGCACCTCCTGTTTCGCTGAGTGTCGGAGGAAAACTCTTCCAGTTCTCTAGCACCGAATCTCGAAGCCGACTTGCGTGGCAGCCACGTTGTTTCCGATCCTGTGACGATGGATCCTGCTTCCCCCCTTCAAAGGCTTGTCACCTTCTCAAGGGCCACCTCCAGGCAGTTATGTTCTCTCTTTTCAGTGTCCTGATTCTCCCCTCCTACTTAGTCGTTTTGGTGAGCACGCGGACATCTTCAAACCAATGACAAGCCCCCCCTCTGGCCTCCCTCTTTGGTACTCTTTACAGTCAGTTTGCTCTCTGGACTCCAATTCCTCGCCTCCCAGTCCTCCCTTAACCGACTTCACCCTGGCTTCCGAAACAGCTGGAAACCGTTAAGATTGCTAATCACTCCGAAGCTGCTAAATACCATGGACATTTCTGCCTTCGTCTATCTCAGCTCCTCAGTTAACAGAGTGGACCAGTCTTCCTCTAGGAACATTCTCTCCTCTCAGCTTTCAATACTTGACAGTTTTCTTCCTCTTCCTTCTCCATCTCCATGAGTCTCTCTGGACTTCCTGGCCTTGGGCCTTTTTCTCACGTGGATTTCTCCATATTCGAAGTGGTCCCATACGGTTTGATGACTTTTCATCGTATTGCTAGTGTCTAACCTAACAAAAAGGTAGCATCTGATGAAGGAATGAGTGAATTAATGATTCCGTGTTTCTATTACCTACCATAGTTCTTAGTCCATAGTTGGTTTCCATGGCAGATCTGTGAAACAATTGAATGGGCAATATCATTACAATCCGAGTGAGGAAGTGGAGGATCAGAGTATAAATTTATCCATGATCACACAGCTAATAAGTGGCACAGCTGGTCTGCAGACTGAAGCCTTCAGACTGTTCATCTCGCCGCTGCACCGTGCTGCCTCCCTGCTCGCTGTGTCCCAAGCTCCTAGAATCCGCCTTCACTCACCCGATTCTCAAGCCAAACTGGGAAGACTGCTGCACCTGAATACGCTTCCTATTTTCCCAGCTCCCCGTCTTTGGGGACTTGAAACTATTTCCACTTCCAATTACACATTCATCTGTGGTTGTCCTACCCATCTAAGATACTTTTCAAGTTCCACGTCAGTCTTAAAATCTTAATTTTTCTAGTTACAAGTAAATTTTCTTCCGTCTACACTGCCTTTAGGCACTGTCTTCTATTTGCATCAGTCTTGGTGTCCCGTTCCCGCATCACAGTCCTTCAGCAGTGAAAAGGCCTCTGGGCAGGGACTGTGACCCACACAGCGCCTCCTTGACCTTGGGCCTTGCCTTGGTGAGGGCTCTCAGTATTTGTTGACTTGGGATGAAGAATTTTAAATCTGTATTTGACCGAGTACAGAATTGCCAAGGGAGAAGAGTAGACCCCCCAGACGGAACGTGCGCACATGAACCTCTATCGGGACGATCCGGCCGGGGTCAGCTCAGGGAACCTGGGGGAGAGAGGCTGGTCTCCCCGGTGGACCCAGTCAGTCCAGGGCATTTTCTTCGGAGAGTTCCTGGCAGGGAAAGGAGGAGCTGGCCCCACTGAGCAGCAGAGCCCGAGGCAGGAGCGGCGCGAGCCTCAGGCGGCTGGTGACGCCAATGGGACTGGATCGGGCGGCGACGACGCGCGGGCGGGCCTGTGGCGGGTGTCCCGGGGCAGAGCTGGGCCAGGCGGCGACGACGCGCGGGCGGAGGCCATGTCCACCTCGAGGCCCAGCGCTCGCCGGGGCCCTGACGCGAGTCCCGTGCGTACATCCTGGGGGCAGTGATGTCCGCTGAGCGGTCGGCCTGAAGGACTCTGGCCGGGTCACCCTGGCGACGGCTGGTCGGGGGTGGGGGTGGCCGGCGAGGCCTGAGCAGCGGGCTCGACGCCGAACGCCGCCCCAGACCTGGCCCCGCGGCCCCGGGGTCCTCGCAACGACCGGCGCGGGAGGCGGCCGGGTCCCGGGCGCGTGCGCCTCGCGGGGCCGTGGGCGCGGGGCAGGGCCGGGCAGGCGGGCGCGGGCCCCGCGATCCTGCGCGTGGCGCGTCCGGGCGTCGAGGCGGCGGCGCCGGCGGGGACGCGGGGCCCGGCAGGCGGCGGGCGCGGGACAAAGGCGGGCGGCGGGGGCACGTGGGCCGGGGGCGGGGTCCCGGGGGCGGGGCCGGGGCGGGGCGGGACCCCCGGCGGGCCGGGGGCGCGGGGCGGGCGGAGGGTGACGCGCGCGGGGCCGGGCCGGGGGCGCGGCGGGGGCGGGGCGCGGCGCGCGGGCTGCGGCGGGGGCGGGGCGGCGGCGGCCGGAGCGGCGGCGGCGGGCGCGGGCGGCGCGGGGCGGAGGGCCGAGCCCCGGGGCGCGGCGCGGCGGGAGCGGCGGCGGCGGCGGCGGCGGGCGCGGGCGCCGGGGCGCGGCGGGCGGGGCCCTGGCGGCGGCCATGGCGGTGGCGGCGGCGGCCATGGCGGCGGCGCCGGGCCGCGGGGCGCGCGGCGGCAGGGGCCGGCCCCCGGGCGGCGGGCGGGCGGAGGGGGCGGGGCCCGGGCGGCGGGCGGCCCGCGCGGCGGCGGCGGCGGCGGCGGCGGCGGCGGCCGGGCCGAGGCGAAGGCGGCGGCGGCGGCGGCGGCGCGGGGCGCTGGGGCTGATGGCGGCGGCCGGGCCCGGGGCGGCGCCGTCCCCGCGGCCGTGCGACAGCGACCCCGCCACGCCCGGAGCGCCGTCCCCGAAGGTGAGCGGGGCCGCCCGGGCGGGGACACGGCCGCGCGTCGGCCTCGGGCCGGGCCGAGGGGCGCCGCCCGCCGGGGGGGACGCGGGCCCCGGGAGCCGAGCGCCCCCTCCGGGCCGAGCCCCGCGCCCCCCGGCAGGGCCCCCGGCGCCGGGCCGGGCCGCGCTGGGCTGGGCTGGGGCCGCGGGGGGCCCGGGGCGCCGTTAACCCCCGCCGTGGTCCGGCCGGGCGGGCGCCGCCGGGGCCGGGACGCGGACGACGTGGGACTCGGGTCCGGGTGGCGGAGGCCGGGCTGGGGCGGGGGGTCGGGGCGGGGGCCCCGCGGCCTGCCGGGCGGGCGGCCGGCTTCCGGGGCTTGGCTCGCGGGGGACAGGCCCTGCGCGAGGCGCCCGGGGCCCCGCGCGGGCTGGGGTCGGGCGGGGGCGCCGCGGAGCCGCTCTGGGCGCGCCCCCCCCTCCGGCGGGGCCCCGAGCGCTTCCCGGCGGCGGCCGCCCCGGTAGCCCCCCCCCCGGTCCCCTGGGGCCCCGGGGCCGCGCTCCCGCCCCCACCCGCGCCCCGCGGAGGCTCCCGGGCGGCCCCGCTCAGGAAACGGCGGGCGGGACGCCGCCAGCCCGGTCTGTGGAGCCGGAGCTGTGGGGTCGGGCCTGGGTCCGTGTCCGGGCCGGGCCGTCCCGTCCGGAGGACGCCCCCCCCAACCCTGCGGCCTCCTCCCGGGGGGGGCGACCGTCGGGGAGCGCTGTCGCCGGGTGCGCGACGCAGACGGGACCGGCGGCCGGACGCGGCGCGGCCCGCGCTGGGGCCTGCGGGGCGGGAGTTTGCCTCCTGTTCCCCGACGGCCTAGCGATCCGCTCGGGGCTCCTCCCCGGCCTGGCCCGGGCCCCGTGCGGCCCCTCAGCTGGGAGGGCGGTCGGCAGGGGCGACGCGTCGCGGCCCCTCAGCCCGCCTTCCGGCGAGCCCGGGAAGACGCGTCCCCGTCTCACCTCTGACCCGTTCTCCTTGGCTTTGAATCCGTGAAACGTGCAGGACGACAATGAAGAGAATTCGAACGACGGGGCGCAGCCGTCCAAAAGGAGGCGCATGGGCTCCGGAGACAGCTCGCGGAGTTGTGAGACTTCAAGTCAAGACCTCGGGTACCGTCGTTGGCTTGCTTAACTGCCTTTTTGCGCTTTGTTTCTCTTTTTGTTGTTCCTGCATGAGCTCTCCCCAGCCCCCCGCCCCAGCCTTGACAAAGGCAGTTATCAGAAAGTGTAGGTTATTTTTGTCACGTTTTACTGTGTGCCCCCAAAGTTGCTTTTGCTCTTACTGCAATTAAATTTTTTTTTTAAATTCTGGTAAAACACCCATACAATTCAGCTTTTTAATTATTTTCAAGTACATAGTTAGCACAGTGGCATTAATCACATTCACAGTGTTGTATGATCATTACCACCGTTCATTTCCGAAACTTTTTCACTCCCGAAAACAAACTTCATATTCATTAGGCACTGAAAGCTCCCATTTCCACCTTTCCCCAGCCCCTGCCAACCAGTCATTCTGTCAGTATGGATTTGCCTGTTCTAGGTACCTCATATGAGTAGAATCATACAATATTTGTTGTTTTTGTGTCTGGCTTATCTCTGCATAATTTCTTCAAAGCTCATCCACGTTGTAGCGTATGTTGGCATTTTCTTCCTCTTTTATGCTGCATTATATGCTCCTTTGTATGGATGTACCACATTGTTTATCCATGCATCAGTTGATGGACACCACAGGGTCAGTTCCAGCTTTTGGCTGCTGACTCCTGCTGCTGTGAACATTGGTATATCCAGATGTGTTCACAGTCCCTGTTTCCTATTCCTTTAGGAGTGCAACAGCTAGGTTATATGGTAATTTTGTGTTTTCACAGTGGATGCCCCATTTCATATTCCCACTAGCAATGCACAGAGTTTCCAGTTTCTTCTCATCTTACCAAGTTGTTATTTTCTCTTTTGTTTTGTTTTGTTTTTGAAAATAGCCATTCCGAAAGACGTGAAGGGTATCTCATTGTGATTTTGATTTGAAGTCTCATAATAACTAACAATGTTCAGCATCTTTTCATGTGCTTATTGGCTATTTGTGTATCTTCTTTGGAGAAATGTCTGTTCAAGTTTTTGCTCATTTTTAAATTGGTTAAAAAAATTTTTTTACCCCCCTACAGCACCTAGTCTTCCTAAGCGGTCTTTCATCCAACTACTAACCAGGCCTGACCCTGCTTAGCTTCGAGATCAGACGAGATTGGGCACATTTTGTCCATAGACAAAAAATTTTGTTTTGTTGGAGTTTTTTATACATTCTGGATTATTATTAATCCCTTATCGGATGTATGATTTGCAAATGTGTTTTTTTTTCCATTTTGTGTTTTTTTAACTCTTGATGATGTCTTTTGATGCACAAATATTGTAATTTTGCTGAATTTCTTATTTTTTTGTTGTTGCTCATGTTTTATGTCACATCTAGAATCCATTGCTCAATCTGAGATGATTTACTCCTTATGTTTTCTGCTAAGAGTTTTCTAGTTTTAGTTCTTATATTTAAGTCATTGATCCACTTTTGAATTAAATTTTGTACATGATATGAGGGGTCCAAGTTTCATACTTTTGTATTTGAATATCCAATTTCTAAGCACCATTCTTGGAAAACTGGTCTTTTGGTTCATTACTTTTAATTGGATAGGTGCATGAAATAGTGTCACATTCCTGTCTCTAGTAGCCATTGATGAGATTTAGAAGTTGTGTTGGCCCAGGTCCAGAAAACTACAGTATTTCCTCTTCAGGATTGGGGTTGATCTGCAATACACTGGCACCATCAAACTGTGTCCATTTCTTTGTTTCTGGGTTTGTGAAGTCTATCAGAGCAAATAATTAATATTCACAGTTTATTATGTTGAGAAATAGACTTTTAGAATTCTGCTTTCTCAGCTTTTCATGAGTCACTGAATAGCAGGTGGGAAGCAGCAGTCGATTACTTTAAACCTTGGCTGGATGACGTAGTGGCTATGGGTGTTAAGCCCAGTAGAAAGAATTCAGAACTGGTTTCATCACCATTTTGGCCAAAAAGGTCTTGTAAACTAAAAAATGCTTTGTTTCTAACAGTTGTGAGTCTTGATTCCGTATGATATCAAAAATGTTATTTCTATTGTATTTTTTTGTTTTGGCGTTCCAGATGTTTCCTTCTACCTGTTTTGTAATTTCCTTCAATAATGCATGAAGTCATAGAAACTTTTTTTTGCATTGCAAAGCCATAGAAGACTGAGAATTTAAATAATTTAAAATAATTTTCAAAAATTCTTAAAACTAAATAGCCTCAAAAACAAATCTTAAAAATAAATATTCTTAAAAATAAAAAAGATTAAAATTTAGTAAATGCCACATAAAAGGCATAACATGTATCTCTGTGCTTAGCTTTAGCTACTATCCAGCAGAAAATTTGATAGAGTACAAATGGCCACCTGATGAAACCGGAGAATACTATATGCTTCAAGAACAAGTCAGTGAATATTTGGGTGTGACCTCCTTTAAACGGAAATATCCAGGTATTAAGTCTTAGTTTGTATAACAAATTAAATCTACCTTTCAACAGTAATTCTTTTTGATAGGTTCTCAAACTATGAATTTTAAGTATGACTTACATTTTACATTCTTCTGGCTGATTTTCACTTACTCCTATCATCCACCATTTCTCTCTAGTATTGATTTGTTCTTTTGCCTCATAAAATGATTTAAAAGCAAAATGAGGAAGATACATTTCCTGGGGACAATTAAAAAAAAAATTGTTTTATAACTATGTGATGCAAGGGTTCTGCTTTTTACCTTGCTCTTTGACCTGAGGAATGGAGGCAGCTTTAAAAGCTGTTATCTGAATTTGGAGAAGACTGTACTTAAACTATTTTAACATAGTTAACTTCTAGCTTTGGATTATTGTATTTTCAATTTTGTTTGAACTTTTTAAACTTATTTCTTGAATTTGTAAAATTTTTTATGTAGCCCCTAATAATATTTGGAATATGAACTTTTAAAAATCCTTGAAAATGTTAGCTTTTTAATAATTTAATAATTTTAATAATCAAATAATTTTAATAATTTTTTAATAATTTAAAAAAGGTTCTAAAGCTTTTAAAGTTTTACAAATGCACAATGTTACAAATGCAAAAGACTATTTTTAATAGTTCTTTGTTCTTTTTTTTTGGAGATTTAGAGCGACGAGATTTGTCTCATAAAGAGAAACTCTACCTGAGAGAGCTAAATGTCATTACAGAAACTCAATGCACTCTAGGTAAGGAAGGCTGCTCATTTGAATTTTGAAAGCTGAGCATTTATAAGGCGATACTGGATGAGTATTTATCTCCTTTCCTGAAATGTTTTGCAAAGCTAGTAGACTAAATCATTTAAACGCTAAAACATTTTATTTTTGATTGTTGATAAAATACAAATGAGAATTCTATATTTTCCCCATTTTCTAATAACTTTAGAAAGTGGGAACAGAAGTGGCAGAGTGTGTGTGTTTTGTGTGCAAATCTGGACAGCACAGTTAGAAGTGCTGGCCCAGGGCAGCGAGAGAAAGCTGTTCCTGGACAGGGTTTCGGCCGGGAGGCCCGAGGCTGTCCTGTGCGCTTGAGCTGTAGCTGCCTCCTCCTTGGCCTCTTCCCTGACCCATCCCGTGGCCCCGTTTGACCAATCGGGGCAGTGCCCTTCGGGCCAATCAGACTGCAGGGATTTGGAGTCCTCATTTGCATGAAGGCGGACCAGTCGGGGCCCAGGGGCGGGGACTTCCGGCTGTGCGGCCCCGCCCTCCCCCCCGGGGACGAGCAGGGGACAGGGCTGCCTGACCCGGGGTGGGGGGGCCTCGCCTCAGGCCGCGCGGCTCCGTGGCCGGCCCCGTGGCGGCAGCGTCAGGCGCCCCGGTGCGCTGGTGGCAGGAGCCAAGCGCCCCCCCCCGAGGCGGGGTCCGGTCGCGTCGAGTGGGGCCAGCGACCACGGGTGGACAGTCCCGATCCTCAGCGGCGCGCCGGGCCCCGTGTGACTGCCCCCCCACCCCCCCGCCTCATCTGAGGTGTTTCTTCGGCACCTGAGGCGACGTGGCGGTTCCCGGCGCCAGGTGTGGGGCTCAGCAGGCGCCTGCGTGACCGCCGTGCGCCGACGCTGCGTGACGTTTCGGTCGAGCGGAGTTTCTCGAACCTGAAGACCGAGCGCCGGGACGTGTGGCCGGCCGTGCCCCGTGTCACTCACTGCCCTTAGTCAGTGCGTGTCCTGTAGCGTCCTTCCTGTGGGGGACTGGGCTACAGCGCATCAGTTTTCAGGGAACGTCTGGTTGAGAAATGGATTTTTTGCCTTTGCAGCTTTGGTAATCTATTTCTTGCTAATTGTTTGATTATATTGAGTTTTGTATTTTCAAATATATTAAACTATTTTGATTATTGGAAAATCTTAAATGTAGTCTGAAGGAAAAACAAATTTTGAGATGTGGGTGTTTTCACGTAGGCCTAAATGATTTTCTTTACCCTCTTTTTGGGGGGGGTCTAAAATAGGTTTAACAGCATTGCGCAGTGATGAAGTAATCGATTTAATGATTAAAGAATATCCAGCCAAACATGCTGAATATTCTGTCATTCTCCAAGAAAAAGAGCGTCAACGAATTACAGATCATTATAAGGAGTATTCGGTAAGTATCGCGGTGACTGGCATTTTTATTTGGTTTGGGGCGAATGACATTTTGTAAAGTTGTGTGATTTTCAACTGCAATATTTTTTTCAGCAAATGCAACAACAGAATACACAGAAAGTCGAAGCCAGCAAAGTGCCTGAGTATATTAAGAAAGCTGCCAAAAAGGCAGCTGAATTTAACAGCAACTTAAACCGGGAACGCATGGAAGAAAGAAGAGCTTATTTTGACTTACAGACGCACGTAGGGACACTTACCCTCCTCCCTGGACCTTGCTTGCTATTGCAGAGTGTTCCGCACCGTCCTTATTTTATTTTACCAGCAACGTGTCTCTTTCTTCCCCGGAACTTAAGCTACCTTTTTTAGCGATGGCCTTATGATACTCAGTTCACGTGTGCGTGTGCGTGCGTGTCTTGCTTTGTGGTACACATTCTCCTGAATGAGGTCAGTACCTACGTATTGTCCTTGCCGTGTGCCCCAAGAGTTGTAGGGATTTCCATATTAATTCACTTAATCCTCACTATGTGAGGTTTACCATGTGAGTTACTACGTGAGGTTGATGCTAGTGTTTCCATCTCACAGGTGAGGAAGTTGAGCCACAGAGGTTTTGTAAGTTGCCCAGGTCATGTTGCTGCTAAGGGAGGAGAGTCTTTCCTTGAAAATGACCGTGGGGCAGAGCTGGACAAAACCGTCCAGGGGAACGAGGAACGCCAGCTGCCCCCTCGCGCGGTTGTTCCTCATGCCTCTTCTAGTTTGCCCTTTTTGGGGGAGCAGTACAGGGGGATTCTTTTCCTAAAGCCTTGATCCCTCCCGTGGAATTAGTTTTGTTTCTCTTCTTGGTCACCAGGTTATCCAGGTGCCTCAAGGGAAGTACAAAGTGTTACCGACAGAGCGGACCAAGGTCAGTTCCTACCCGGTGGCCCTCATCCCCGGACAGTTCCAGGAGTATTACAAAAGGTATTTGCTGGTTGCATTTGCCGCCAGTACTGGCTGTTGGCGAGGGACGTGAGAGCCTCGTGTTGCCTCCTGAACGTGTTGAGCTCTGAGTTTTACCGTAAATGTCTAAGGTTTGTGGCAGTATTTTTCATCTCCTTGGTTCCGTGGTGAAGAACACCCTCCCCCAGAATTCGACCGTCTGCCGAAGGACTGCCCAGCTCCCTGCACCTTTGTATTTCTGCAGACAGGTGCCAGACGTTCTCTGGCACCTCTGATCCTCAGAGTGTGGTCCACGTCCCAGCAGCCCTGGTGTCACTGGGAGGCTTACTGGGAATGCACACTCAGACACAAGCCTAGACCCCCTGACTGGGGAGTCTGTATTTCCACGGATGCCGACATGATTCGTCTGCAAATAAAGTTGGAGAGGCACCAACTTAGCCTGCAAGGGGTGTGAAGGAGGGAGCACCGTGGCCGCCAGGGCCAGTGTGGCCACCTGGTTGCTGCAGCACATCGCTGCCCTGGTGGCTGCCGCCACTCCGTGGCAAGGATATGCTTATCTGTTATTCCCAGCCTGGAAGGGACTGAAAACAGTGCTGCCAGGGTTATTTGGTTTCAAAGTGTCGGCTTTAAGCTCAGCTGTGTTCTGTAGGAAGCAAGAATGCTTTAGAGGATAGGGTTTAAAGTAGACCAGAGGATGATACTATGGAAGTCCCAGAACTTTGACTTTTTATTCTGTGGTCAGCACCTTGTTAGAAGCCACGTGCCAGTGCACCACGCCCTGTGCTTTCCGGTGCGCCGTCTCCGTTGGGGGAGATGCCGGTGCAGTCCCGTCCCCGAGTGAGGGTCCCAGAGTCTGCTGGTGGGCGGGGGGCAGGAGTGGCCGCTCCTGCTGTCGGGGACAGCCTCGGGGTCATCAGCTGCCTGTGCGTGTCTGACCCCGGCCAAAGGGGTGCGGGTTTCTAGTTTCAGATAGAACAGACGATTAACGTCGTTGGAAGACATGCCTCACACGTTGGCTTAAAATAATTAGTTACTGAAAATTTTGTTTCTTAAGTCCAAAGGACTGCTGTGACCGGCGTGCGGCAGGTAGTTGACTTCTCGTGTCCATCTGGGAGTCCACTCATCATCGTACCATTTCACGTGGGAGGCAGGGACGACACACGGGAAAGTGGGGAGGTGGGGGCGATCAGCCGGCTTGGATTTTGTGCGGGATGCTCTGTTGCCACAGTTTTGCCCTTGTGTGCTGCCCCTTGTTTTTTTTTGGGTTGAGGGTAAAAAAGAGAGATGTCATCTTTCGAGAATACAAATCGAGTACACTTGGTTTAGGTTTTTGATTTATTACTTGTCCTTACTTGATTCCCAAAAGAAAAATTGTTATGTCCAGTCATCTCTCCAAAGTGTTTGCGGTGAACTGAGAAGATCAAGACTGTCTTTGCAGTTCAAACATTCGTCTGCTCGTGCTTCATAACAAAGGAAAACTGCAGACCGTGCCTCTGACCCCCAGGTACTCACCGGACGAGCTGCGGTATTTGCCATTAAACACGGCGCTGTACGAGCCTCCGCTGGATCCCGAGCTCCCGGCCCTGGATAGTGACGGCGACTCGGATGAGGCTGAAGAAGGCCGAGGCGGTGAGAGGAGGAGAGCCGAAGGCACCTCGGTGAGGGCACTTGGCTTCGGGGGGAGGCACCCCCTCTTCTTTAGGGCTTGTGCCAGTCCCTTTCCCGGAGTGTCAAACTGAACTTGCATCACCGTCCTCTTTTTGACAAAGTTCAGTTGCATATAATTTCCAGAAAACTTCCACCAAGAGAAGCTAGTTATTTTGTGCGTTGATATAGACAAGCTGTGCGTGGCCTTCGGTAAGTTTGTAGTTGCAGAAGTTCTCTTTGGTCATCACACGCGGCTCACTTAGGCTAGGGCGCCAAATGTTAGCGGACGACATTTATTAACCGCCTTGGTTGTGGGAGTGTATTATAGGCTCAATGGTTTCAGGCTTCTTAAAGAAAACATTAAGGTTACTAATGACATGTCGTGCCACTAGGTTTTCCTGTGTGACTTCTTTTGGTAGCAAAGTGCAGTTGGAAGATAGTGGGGAATTTGGGGTGCTCTGTGGACTGAGAAAGGACGAAAAGCACAGTGGTCCAGGTTTCGAGGTTGGGTAGCACAGCCTGTGAAGCCACTGGCTGTTCAGACTTTCCTGTAGCCAGCCTGAGCTGACGAGGTGCCGCTGTTAAGTGGGCAGCACATTTCCTTGTCCGCAGTGGCCACTGAAACATAACTCAGAGACACACGTTGCATGAAATAAGAAGCCGTCAGATACCTGGCCTGTTGGTAAAAGGGTGCCCTGCCGTGGGAGGCCGTCGTGGAGCTGACAGTCACGTGCCGTAGTCCAGCCTCGCAGGGGAGCGTTTGGACGGTGGGCACCGAGATTGAGAACTTCCACAGACTCTGATCTAGCAAAGACACCAACAGAAGTTATCCAAGGGACCTAGCCAGGTGCTGACAAAATTTAATCAGGAGAAAACGTTCACTCGAGTGTTAATGGTACTTTTATCTGACGTCCACAGTGGGTCATATACTTACGTGGTAGGGCGCAGCGCAGAGAGTATTTAACGATGTGGTAAAGTGCACATGACACTCACAACGCTACTAAAACACGTTCGCACACAGCGTGGTCCAGTATGTATTTTCAAAACCGAGGGCACGTGTGTATGTAGGATGTGAGCGTGAGTGTGCGAATCTCGGTATCTGTATACCAACATTCACCTAGAGAAAAGGAGTTACTTTCGTGTTGCGAGTAGTTTTCTCAGAATCGCTATCAGGGCGGGTGTGCATAACCTAACTTTTTCATCTACAATTTGCATAATTTATACGAGCGTGACATTAGACATTTTTGAATTAAAAAATTAATTAGGCGATCAGATATTGAACTCCGAAGCTTTGAACATCTGAAGTATATCCAACACTGTGTGAAGACCCGGTGGCATTGGCCCCTACCCAGTTACGTTTTGAAAACACGAGTGTGTGCTTGAAGAACGTCTTTAATCACTTGTTTCACTCAGTAAAAACACCCACACTCAAACCTTTATTTTTAAACCGTATTTTTGTATGAAACAACTGTTCCCCCTTGTGACATGGCAAAATGCTGAAGCCGTAGCGTGTCAGAATGACCAAAGCAGGTAATTCTGTCCCTGGTGGCGTAACTCGGAAGACCAAGTGCTGTGAAGTACGTACGGGACGGGTAAACGATGCTTAAGGTGACTCCTTTTAGTCTCCCCTGGAAAAGTTGTCTTATATTTAGGGTTATCTTCTTACTTTTAAATGGGAACTTTAAAGCTGCTTTCGAATATTTTCTGTAGTTTCAAGATTCGGACTCCAATGCGTGTGAATTCCAAGGGCTCTGTTTGTGTGTTGACCTCCAGGACAGCTCCTCTGGCAACGTGTCTGAGGGGGAAGGCCTTCCCGACAGCCAGGATGAGTCCTTACAGGGAAGACAGAGATCCAGGGACAAAGCTGCGACTCCGCGGAAAGATGCTCCCAAACGCTCTGTACTGTCCAAGTCAGTTCCTGGGTACAAGGTAGAAGAAAAAAGCCCCTGACTCAGCTTCCTTCCTGACCAGCCTCTCTCCCTGAGATATTTTAACTTTGAATTTCAAAGTTGTGGAGCTCCTGCCGCTGCACCTCGTTAGCTGTTCTCCTGTGGTGTGTGCCCTCTGTCGGCTTCCTTCTGTTTTGCTTTGTTCTTCTGGTGGCTTTCCTGTCACTTGGGGCTATGGGTTAGCTTCTGTTTTCTGTTTATGTACGATTTATAAGAGCTGCTTTTTTCTTTTAAATAATAACCAGGCAAGTATGAGTTTTTACAAATCACATCACAGGCAGAACTTTGTACCTTGTTTCTTCGGAGTACCCCTGCCGATATTTTAAGTGTCCTGGTGGTTAGGGCTAACCATGCTGAGCTGGAAAGCGTGGCCGGACGTGCTGTAGGGTAGGGTAGGTCGCGTTTTCGTAGTGCCTTTCGTTAAGAAAGATCTGGGTTTCATCTTAGGGCTATTCGGTCCATTCGCCAAACTCAGCTAGCCCTGTGATTGAAAATAGAAAAACCTCTCATTTACAGTGGTGGTTTTTAGCCTGACCTTGGCTGATGTAATTGTCGGGCAGGATTTCAGCATTATTGCGTGAGGTCCTTTGGCTCAGATACACTCGTTAGTTTTTTAATCCAGTTTTTCTCTGGAAGGGAGTACGCTGTCAGCAACGTCATGACTGTTCTTTCCTCCTGATGTCCGCCCCTTCCTTTCGGGGCTTAGGCGATTCGTAGGTGGGGATAGGAATATCACAAAAGGAGTGGAATCAGTTTTGTGCTTCGGATGGTCATAGAAGCGTCCAGGTCTTTGGGTCGAGAATGTGCCAGAACGTACTTTCTGCCGTGGTTACGCAGGTGTTTTGAAGGCACGTCTAAGAGAGAGTTTTACCGAGTGGAACTGTGAACGGCTTGTCGTGTGTGTGTCAGGACCCCGACTGGTCAGCCACAGGGCCGCCGCCCAGCCAGGCCCTCCGACCACTCGTTTAGCCTTTCGTGAAGGAAAAAAAGCGACTTAAATGAGGATCGTCCGCATTTACTTAGAAAATGCCTTTCCGTAACTGACTGAGAAATCCAGGCGTTTTAGCCGAGGGCAAAAAGTTCCTGAGCGCAGTCAGCAAGCGTGGGTTGGCTCGCAGGGGTGGCTTCAGTAGGCCGCAGCAGGTGACCTTTAGTTTTCACGTTTACAGTTTAACTTTTAAAAACTAAATATTTAAATTAATGCGAATGAGCAAAAGCAGACGAACTGCGAGGGCCAGCCGTGGGAAAGGCGGCCGGCGCGCCGCTGGAGTGGCGGGCGGCTCAGGCGGCGGGGCAGCCCGCGCCGGCGGCCGCCGGGGCACGGGTGAAGCAGGGGACGGGAGTGGACGTCTCAGCAGACGCTGGAAAGGAACCGCCAAACTCTCGTTGCTTTTGCGTGGAAGAAGTCGTGCGGACGCCCCTGAACTGGCGGCTCGGGGGAGTCGGGCCGGCACAGGCCACGGCCTGTGACCTGCGCTAGTGAGGCCAGTGCTTCAGGCGCGGACGGCCGTGTTCAGACCCGCTGCGTCACTGGGGCGTGTCTGTTAGAAGTGACCTCTGTGTGCAAAGTGTTCCTCAGCCAGGACGTGCCCAGCGAGGACGCTTCGGCGGAAGGTCGTGTACGGGAAAGTTTTAAAACGGGGCAGGCGGGAAACATGGTGACGCATCGGCCTTGCTTCCTGGAGCTAGTGCTTGCCCTGATCCGCAGGACAGCGCGGCTGAGGGTGCAGTAACCTGAAACGAAGCAGCCAAGTCGGGATCCAGGTTTCCGCGGCGAGCGTGCCACTAGAAGCCATGCTGTGTTAGCGCTCCCAGGAAAGGCTCACTTGTCTCGGGTTATTTCTCAAGCGCACAGTAAGCGTATTGTGAGCCTTTTATTGAGAAGCTGAGAACTGCTGCGACGAGTATTTCAGTTTTCTCGTCGGCAGTGAACCTTTGATGACGACAGAGAGGTAGACTCGACCGTCTCTCGTCAGACACGCGCAGGGTCCTGCCCCACGAAGCTCGTGGGCGTTCTGCACGCCGCCCCTTCCTCCACCGACCCCACAGCACGCCGAGGCCGGTTTCCCGGTTTCCCAGCCAGCGGTCCGTTTGTGCTGTGTGAGGTCCTGGATGCGGACAGTGTGACTTCTCAGAGCTCCGAGTACTTGAATGATCGGAACAGTTTTTATACTGAGCCGTGGCACTATCACAGAAAACGCTAGAAAGCGCTTGCTTGCTTGCTGGGTCTCTCTCTCTCTCTCCTCCCCCCCCTCCTCTCACTCCTCCCTCTCCTCCCTGCCCCTCCTTCCCATGCCTTTCCCTCTCCACCCATCACTACCTCTCCTCCCTCTTTTCATCAAGATGAAGACTGTTGGGTAAGACACATTTTAAGTGGTTTAACCAAACATGATTCTCAGCTTAGAAGTAAACCTAGGATTTTCTTGGTGTCCCTTTTATCATAGGCGTTTAATGTACGTTTTAATGACTGTAGAACTTGAATGAATTGCTCTAGAATGTGAATGACTAGCCTCGTGTTTTATTCCTTTTGACTTCTGTAAAGGATCTCCTGTCTCCGAGGGGAGCTCTTTTAGGAATTTAACATTGTGTGGTTACTTTCTTGACTTCAGTGAAAGATAGCAGAGTACTTAGTATGCCCGGATCTAACGTACAGTACAAGCGTTAAATGAGTATCTTTTACATTCAGTTCAGGTAACGTAACCAAAAGGTGTTTCTTATTTTGGGGACTCGAGGGGTAGCTTTCTGTTGTATATTATGGCAGTTACAGATGTGATCATGACTGAACTAGAATTCGGATCATAGAAGTGCACTTCCTAGCTATTTTTTACTGAGTGTAGGAAAAGACAGTGAGAACCTGATGCTTAGAATGTAGCAGTGACAACAGAGGGTAACTACACTGCAAGACTTAACGGTTTGAGCATGTGACACTATCCTTTTGTTGGGGAGCAGGGTACAAAGCTATACATACAGGAGATGTAGAATAGTTAACGGTAAAGTTTTATATGTATGTTTTAACTTCCCTGATATTTATTATTTTGTAGAGATATTTGTGATTGTTTAGAGCTATTGTTTTATATTTATGTATAAGGTTGACTTTTTAAATAAATAAGCCAAAAATTATTTTTGAATGCCTCTGTCATCTTTTGCAAAAAAAGATAATTAAAAAATAAAAATTTAAAAGAATTAAGAACGAATCGTTTAGGCCTAACAGGTTTTGAAGGTGGCAGTGAGACATTTCAAAGCTGGATACGAAGTACAAAGCTGCAGTTTCATTTAGGCTCCTCTTTGGTTCAGTAACTTAGGAGAGGGAACTAGAAGGTGCATTTGGCTAGGCTGCAATGAAACAAATATAATTCTGCTTAAAACAGTTTTTCTCCCAGTATCCATACACACACCGCAGCTCCCATTTCGTCACGGGCCCATGCTTACTCTTCTTTTTCTACCACTGTTCCCTGTGTGTTCATGTAGCGTGGATGAACATCATTTTCTTATGGTCAAGGCTGTGACGTTCAAATGTTTTCCTTCCCCTGGTAATTTTAGGTGCAGTGAACCTTTTCTTTTTTCTTTTCTATGTGTTACCGAGTGTTTTTTTAAAGCCCAAATCCCTTCATTGGATTGCACATGGTTTTTAATATGGAAAATGAATGGTAATCAAAATGTAAGGGTGTGTGTGTATTTTTTTGAGAATTTTTTTTTCCTATTTGGAAACTTATATTTTGTATTATTAGATGTGCAAAGGAATAACCACCCAACTTGGTTTTCCCACAAACATTTATGCACATAACAATGTCTGCATGAGCCATCTTTCAATTAAAAATGTGAAAACACTGATTTTGTAACTTAAGATTTTATAGATCTGGTTTTATAGCTTTGGAAAATATCAGTGTTTCAACAAAATCAGTCTGTAAGTGCTTGAAACTGAGTCTTTTATGATAAGTCTGACTTATAATAATGGTCATTTGTCTTCCAGTTCATAGTGAAGTTTGACATTGTATTTAGTCTTCCCTTCTAGTCCATGCAGATCTCACTGTGCATGTAGGGAGTGTAGGATGCTACACCGAATCCTAGCATGAGACCACGCCATCGAGAGCATTTCAAAATGAAATGTGAGGCTTTAGGCAGTAGGCCACTGTATGTTGACAGCAGACTCGTGTCAGGCTACGTCTTTCAAAAAGGTCCTCCTTAGCGAGTTACCAAAAGTAAGGATGAGGCGATACAGTAACAATTCCTTTGAACCCACAGTAAGTTCCGGCATGAATTTATAGCCCTCTTCTACCCTTCCAGCCAAAGGTCATTCCAAATGCTCTATGTGGGATTTGTCTGAAGGGTAAGGAGTCCAACAAGAAAGGGAAGGCTGAATCACTTATACACTGCTCCCAGTGTGATAGCAGTGGTAAGTATCCACGTGTCTTCTTCACATTTTCACCACCCTGTTTGTTGCTTCAAAGACTAGGATTTTTAGTTGTCAGCCAGACTCGAACTAAGGAGTTAAGAATGTTATAGGGTAATTTGTAAGGTGTAGATTAAGTCCGTGTGTTTTCTTGCGTTTTCATTTCTTTGGCAATAATTGTAGCCATTCTTGAGAATCACAAAACAAACTAGCATTTTGTTATGCCATAGTTAAGTTTAAAATTCTTGCATGAAATACTACTAACGTTGGTTTTGGTTTAGGCCATCCTTCTTGCCTGGATATGACCATGGAGCTTGTTTCTATGATTAAGACCTACCCATGGCAATGTATGGAGTGTAAAACTTGCATTATATGTGGACAACCCCACCATGAAGAAGAAATGATGTTCTGTGATGTGTGTGACAGAGGTTATCATACTTTTTGTGTGGGCCTCGGTGCTATTCCATCAGGTAAAGATTACAGAACGAAGGAACGTTATCTTTGAGTGAAGGGACTCTCTCAACATTTTTTAAAGGTTCCACTAACACCCTAAGGACATGAAGTGCCTGTAGACCTTTCTGTTCACAAGCGATTACCCAGATCACATTCACCTGCTTTTTATCCCTAGCTCACCCAACTAGAGGGCTCATGAGACCTCAGAGTACTGAGTCTAGGTGCAGCCACTGTCCTTCTACTGAAATGGCTAAAGCAACAGCATCGATTTGTTTCAAAGCCTTGGTTTTATTTTTATGTCATCTATTTAAAACGTTAACAAAGCGAGCGCTTTGTCTTTGTACATATTAAACCAGATTTCTATAAATTGAGGCAGCATAACAATTTCAGGTAACTTCAAAATGAACATAGAATTGAATAAATCACAGTAAATGGACTCAAACATTACACAGATAATTGTGTAATTGTAGAACTTACTTGCATAGGTAACACTGTATAATAATTTATATAAAATATATGCCTAGAACTAATTTTCTGGGAATCAGAAGCAAGCAACTTAAATGATTTAAAGATCTGCTGTAGTAATTCAGATCAAGTATGTAGTTAGTTGTTTACCACTGCGCTGTCAGGTATTTGGTAAGTTTTAAAGTGCTGTGTCAGCATAGTCCACCAGGACTCAAGAAGACAATGCTGTTAAGACATAAGCTGCCACTGAGCAGCAGAGAAAAGGGCTGAAAATAAGCCAAACTCGATAGCCAGTTTTACGTTCAGATTTGTACTACTGACTTTTCTAAGAATGGCAGTGTTTAAATTTCAGAAAAGTTATCATTTTTAAAGGACTATGTTATATTGTCTCTCCAATGGCCGCCCTTGCCTGAATTTCACATGGCATTGATAACACTGATTACCTTAAATTTAAATTTTTCTCCTTAGATTAAGGAACTCATTTGTGCCCTTACCCCACAAATCCAGAGAAGACTATCATTAATGATAGCTAAGGAAGGAGAGGAGAGTTAAATGGGTTTAAAATTCAGTCGTAAGTCAAATTTCATTCTCTATTAACTAACAATTTTTCTCCTAGGTCGCTGGATTTGTGACTGTTGTCAGCGAGCCCCCCCAACACCCAGGAAAATGGGCAGAAGGGGCAAAAACAGCAAAGAGGGATAAAATAGTGTTTTGACCCCAGTATTGTAACATGCATTTAAGTGAATTATTTGGTGCCAATTTATATGCGACAGTCTCATTTTTATGCCAATAAAAGATTTTCTTTTTTTGAAGTTAGCTATGTGCTTAAAATCTGCAAGTTGCTTCATTTCTGTTATAAGTTACTCTTACCCTTGTGGCCAGTATAGTCTGTCTCCCAGGTTTTTCTCTCAGCGTTTTGGCAGTCTTTAGAAATTCAGTGGAAATATTAGGCAACTTAATTTGAAATACTTAACTATTCATCCATTAGGCTACAAGCTTCTATTATTTTCGTGAAATTTTCCTAATATATATCGTTTCTGGCCTTCCTTGGGGACCATGAAAAAATTTAGTAACAAGAATTTTAATAGGTAGCCCAAAGTGGTAAAATTACAAATGACCTGATGAGCTGTGGTACAGCGGGGGTTAGCACTGTCCTTAACTGGCATGGGAACACTACCACAGCCTGCCTGCCAGGAAATCGTCTCTATCATAGCAAGTACGAAGGAAGCATTACATTTCAGACTTGCTTCTAAAGTTAACTCTTCAAAGCTCACACATTGTGATTTCATTTAGAACCTCTACTGAGTAAAATCAGAAGTTAACCTTTTGATCTGTGTACCTGCATGGAAGGTAGCTCTATTCCGATTTTTTTCATCTAAACCTAAGTTAACGCAGTCCTTTTAGTCGCCTGACCAGCTCATCAAGTGGAGCTTAAACATTTTATTGTGCGTCCTCCTTTTACAGGAGTTTCGGTCTGCAACCAACACCGTGCTTACTGCTTTCCCCACTTTTGGGGTAAGTGAGGTAACAAAACCGTATGGCTTGAGTTTTTCGCCAACTAGAAAAGGTTACCTAGGATTTTCGGCCGGGAAGTAGCCAGGTTCGCAGCAAGCTGCAGCCAGCTTCAGGTCCACCGTACAGCCGCGTACGTTCGGCGAATCAGAAGAGGATCTCGAGCACCAGTTTCAGAATACTGATCAGGATCGTCCAAAGCACGGACTCCTCCTCCTGAGACGCGTCTTCCGGGGCGTAGCTGTGCTTGTGCCCGGGCGCCGGGCCGTCGGCGTACGCGGCCTCGCCGAACGGGGACTGCTCGACGGTCCGGTCGTAGTACACTCTCATCTCGAACTCGCTCTGGTGGTGGGACGGGTGGCCGTAGACGCCGATGCCCACGGGGCGCTGGAAGTGCGCGGGAACGGCGACCGTGTCCTGGCCGCACGTGACGGACTGCAGCGCGTAGTCGTCGAAGCTGGGGTGCAGGGTGCTGTCGGACACGTACAGGTCGGCGTCGCCCTTCAGGCTCTGCATCTGCAGGACGATCCTGCCCTCGTGATTCAGCCGCAGGTAGCTGTAGTTGCCGGCCCCTATCTGGCCCTGGACCACGTGCAGGAGCAGCCATTCCGCGGGGACGTCGTCCTCGGCCGCGGCGCACACGCAGCACGCGGCCTGCGACGCCAGGAGCATCAGCAGCGCGCTCCTCCAGGGCGCGGCCATGGCGGCGGCGGGGCCTAGCGCGGGGCCGAGCGCATCGGGCGTCCTGCAGGGGGACGACGGGGCCCGCTGAGCGCGCCGGGCCCGCCGGGGCCCACGACGCCCGCCCCCGCCCGGCCCACCGGAGGGGGGGGTGCCGTGCCGGGGGCGGGGGGAGTTCAGGGACGGGGGGACGGGAGGCCGGGCGGCCCGGGGCGGGGAGGGACGGGGGTTGCGGCGGGGAGGGCGCGAGGGGGCGGGGCCGGTCCCCCGCCCCAGGACTCACCCCGCTCGCTCCCTGCAGGGCGCGGCGCCAGCGACTCGCGGGCCAGCCCGGGCGCCCGCGCCGGAGGAGCCGGAAGTGAGGCGATGCCGGAAGTGCGGCGGGACCCGGAAGCGGCGGGTCCCCGCGTTCTCGCGAGAACGGCAGGGGGCGGGACAGTGAGCGGCGGCGGCTCGTCACCAGGGCGACGGGAGGGGCGGGGCGCCGGCCGCACGCCCCGGGGCTCGCCGGACTCCGCGGTCGCCTCGCGGGCCCGCGGGTGAGAGCCGGGGGCGCCGGGGCCCGTGTGGGACTCCCAGTACCTGAGCGGCGCTCAGCTTGACCCGGCGTGCACTCCCGGGGCCGCAGGTGAGAGACGGGCGCGCCCGTGGCCGTGGTCCGGGCCCCCGCCGCCCGCTCCTCGGCGGAGCACGGCGCTTTCCGGGTCGCCTGGAAGAGCGTCCCCAGCGTGAAGCTGAGTTTCCCGTGGGCGCTTCCCGTGTCGGTTCGCACTGCGGTGTGCGGGGCCGCCCCCCGCGGTGTGCGGGGCGCCCACGGGACCTGGGCCGTTCCCACTGCCCCCCTCACTTCCCCGTGAGGAAGGGTGTCGGCTGCACTGCGAACGCGCGGATGCGGCGGCGTCGACAGCGCTGAAGAGAGACCGTTCCGAAGCGCCAGCATGCACGGCGCCGTCGGGAGCGGGGTTGGGCCCGCCTCACGCGTCCCGAGGCGCGAAGGCGCGCCGTCCGCGCGCTGGGGGCCAGGGCGGCCGGGCTGCGCGGCGGGTGCAGGGCACAGAGCTGTCTTCAGAACGTCGCGTAACGGGCGAGGACGGGAGGACAGACGGACAGGCCCGAGCGCGCCTTGGTGCCGCCCACACCTCCGGCCGCCGCTGCTGCTGCTTTGTCCGGTGCTGCATTTGCTGCCCTCAGGCCCAGGACCGCCCTCCCGTCCGGCCAACTAGAGAATGTTATGTTTTGCCGCAAAGAAAAGCACCGAGAACCCTTTAGTTGTGGTGCAAGGCGCCGTGTTGCCGCGGAGCGACGGCTGCACCGTGGTTGCCGGCCCCGGACCAACGGCGCGTTTCCGGCTCGCGCGCTGCGGGGAGACAAAGCTCGATTCTGTGCCCACCAGCGGGGGCCTTGAGACGGCGAGGATAACGTTTTTGCTATCGTTGTCCGGTTCTGTGCAGTTGACGTGTGCTGCTTCTGTGCGTTTTGGGAAAAAACGAGAATGTCCATGTCGTCCTTCGTTTCTGGAGGCGTTTCGTGCCTTTGAGAACCTGTTCAGCCGGGACACTGTCGCGCGTCGGCGGGGTCATCGCTCCCCCAGACTGGGGCTCTGTAGAGCAGGCCGGCGGCGTGGGGTCGCCCCGCCGTTCTGCGGGCAGCCCTCGGCTGGGTCTGCCAAACGCAAGCAGGTCGAAGCACGGCGGGGACTGGACAAGCAGGCGCTGCAGGCTCTTCCCCGCGCGTCGTCGTTTGTCGTTCTGCAGCCAGCGCGGCCGGGTGCGGGTCGCCGGGGCCTCCTTGGGAGCGGGAGGGGCGTCGGGAGGTCGCCGTGACCGCGCCGCAGGCCGCGTCCGCGCTGGGGTCACACCTGCCGCCCTGCGGCCCGTTTTGTCTCTGCAGATGGAAGCGCCGCCGGGGGCTGTCCGCACTGACCGGGGCTGTGCGGGGGACATCGTCGTGGAACAGCACGTGGCAGAGTCCGGGGCGTCGGCGTCGCACGTGCAGCTGGCCTGCCGGGGGCCGCTCTGCGCCTTCCCCCTGGACGGCGACGCGCTCTGCGTGTGCAGCGCCCAGGACCCCGGCCGCCAGGTCTTCTGCTGGGGGGGGGGTTCCTTTAAGTCAGGTGGCGCCACGCCCTTGCCGTCACCCGTCCGTGTCTCCGATGCTGTCTGGGTGACTTACCCTCTGTACACGGAGTTAACAACTGCGAGTGATGAACGGGTGACAGGAGCACATATCAAGTTTGATTTTTATAAAACCTCTGCGGTCGTTTTATTAAACAATCCTTCAGGAAGGACACGAGCAAGAAGAGATTCTTTCTTTTTTCTTTTTCTTTCTTTCTTTCTTTCTTTCTTTCTTTCTTTCTTTCTCTCTCTCTCTCTCTCTCTCTCTCTCTCTCTCTCTCTCTCTCTCTCTCCTCTCTCTTTCTCTTTCTCTCTCTGTCTCTCTCCCTCTCCTTCCTTCCTTCCTTCCTTCCTTCCTTCCTTCCTTCCTTCCTTCCATTCTTTCTTTTTTTTTTTTTAGGGTGACTTTGGTTAATGAAATCCAGTGAGTTTCAGGTGTATGAGTCACAGCAAGGCATATCGCGTTGTGTGTTCACTTCGCATAGAGTCCTTTCTTTCACCACGTATCTGACCCCTTTATCTGACCCCTTTACCCCGTCTACCTTCCCCTTTCTTCCCTCCACCCTCTGCTAAGCACTAGTCTATTGTCCATGTCCACGAGTCTCTCTCTGTCCTTTTTGTTTGTTGCTTTTAGGTTTATATCTCACATGTAAGTGATATCGTGTAGTTTTCAACTTCTTCCGTCTGGCTTGTTTCGCTTAGCATGATCATCTCGAGGTCCATCCATGTTGTCACAAATGGCAGTATTTCATCACTTCTCGTGGCTGAGCGATATTCCATTGTCTATATGTGCCACAGCTTCCTTATCCAGTC
Source organism: Cynopterus sphinx (assembly GCA_030015415.1). Taxonomy (NCBI): domain Eukaryota; kingdom Metazoa; phylum Chordata; class Mammalia; order Chiroptera; family Pteropodidae; genus Cynopterus; species Cynopterus sphinx. The sequence continues at coordinate 130,365,828 of CM057386.1, read as the reverse complement.
ACGTACCGTAGGACACTTCCGTTGCTTCCATGTTCTGGCCACCATGAATAATGCCACCGTGAATACTGGCGTGCAGATTATCTTTTTGGATATATGTAAGAAGAGATTCATCTTAATACAGTCAAAAGAAGTTGACATTTTGTAGGTTTTTAATGTGAACACAACTAAGGGGGTTTATTATGTGTATTGCAGAATCTTACACCAAACTGATAGTTTTGACGACATTACTGGTTTTCATTCTGAAGCTTATTTCATGAGTAGTATTATTATTTGAATACTCAATAAGAATAAATTTCCTTGTCAAAAATGAAAACTAAATTCTGTCAACGTGTGGTATTTGAATAATAATTTTTGTCTTCATTTGGGGCGTCAGGAGCTTGAGGATTGTGACTACAGGAGGTAGGAACCGGGACCACGGTTACCTGGAAGCCTTTTTTAGCCTTCAGCCTTGCTGGCCGTCGTTTAGCTAACAGCAGCCACCCATCAGTGTACAGGGAAAGCTGTATCTTGGTTCCGCCCCCCGAGTGTAGAGAGATGCACTCAGGTCGCCAGCTCGAGCTTGCTTTGTTCCGTGAACAGTAAAAAGCTTAGAAAAGTGCGTCTCCGACGTTGCGCACGAGCCGTCGTGGTTCTGACAAAGCGAGCACAGCTGGGCGACCACCACCTCTCGATCGGTGCAGCCTTCTCCCGCCCCACAGGGGGCACCGCCTCGCCTCTGGCCCCGAAGGTGGGTGCTGTTTATGTGTGAGCTTTGCGTGCGTGGGGTCTCGCCTTATGCATTCTTTGGTGCTGGTTCCTCTCATCCGCCATCGTGTCTGTCAGCTTCATCCGGACCGTCCATTCCTGCAGTGTCCCATCGTGTGGCTGGAGCACACTTGCCCGTTCTGCTGTTGTGGACGTTTTTCGATTCTGTATTTTGACTTTAAAATGTCCTTTGGTGCACGTGCGGGTACAACTGCTGAGTCGGGGGATCAAGACAGTGCTGAGACTCCGCACGGTGTCTTCAGGGGACCCACATCCTCACCCGTGTGCGGTCCTTTTAAGGGTAGCCCTTCTGGTGGGGGCGGTGGTACTTAATTGTAATTTGCATTTCCTGCTGATTCGTGACGGTTAGCTCCTTTTTGTGCAGTTGTCGGCCGTGTAGACGTTTTCTCCGTTTAATCTTGGTGAAGGCTGAATGATGTATGTGTTCCACGTCTTGCCATTTTTCTCTTGGATTATCTGTCTTTCCCCTGTTGATTTGAAGGAGTTCTTTATGTATTCCAAATAGAAGCTTTTAGATTAGTTTGCATTTTTCAGAGTTTGATATAAATGGAATCAGACAGTATTTACTGTTTTTGTTTTGCTTTTTTCATTCGGAATAATTATTTTGAGACTTATGTATATTGCGTGTATTGATGGTTCATTGTTTTTATCACTAATATTCCATTGTATGAAGAAGCTACGATTTGTTTATTCATTTTTCTGTTGGAGGGCATTTAGGTTATTTTTATATTTTCTTTAACTATTATAAATAAAGCTGCTATAAATATTTGTGTGCCTTTTGTTTTATAAATGTCAGGTCACACTAGTTTCTGGTGTTCTTCAAGTCTCCCATGTCCTTGCTGATTTGCCGGCCACTCGTTCTGTCAGTTACCAGGAGAGGCATGTTGAAATCTGTGACTCTGTGTCAATTTGTCTCCTTCTTTTCCGTCAGGGTTATCCCATGTATTCTGAAGCTCTATTATTAAGGATGTAGATGTTTAATACTTTTATAGCCCCTTGATGAATAAACTCCATTAACATTATGAAGTGACATTCTTTATCCCTGAAAATATTCTTTGCTTTGAAAATTTGGCTTCTTTTGACTTTATTAATTTTTTTAAATTTAAGACTTTATTTTTTTGAGGAGTAGTTTTAGGTTCACAGAATATTGAGGGGAAGGTACGGAGATTTTCCATATACCCCTTGCTCCCACACGTACATAGTCCCCCCACCGGGGAACATTAGTTACAGTGATGAACCTACACTGACACGTCGTCATCGCCCAGAGTTCACAGGTGACCTTAGCTCACTCTTGCTGCTGGACACTGTGGGCCTGGACAAATGTGTGATGACACGGATCCACCATTATAGTTCCATGCGGAGAATTTCCACCGCCCCAAACACCCTTTTGCTCTGCCTACTCTTTCCTCCCTACCCCCTGATAAGCCCTGGCAGCCACTGATCTTTCTACAGTCTCGAGAGCATTGCCTGTCATGTGGTCGGACTCAGGCAGTGTGTAGCCTTTAGGGATTGGCGTCTTTCACTTAGTAACATGCACTTAAGGTTCTTCCGTGTCTTTTTGTGACCTGGTAGCTCGTTTCCTTCCAGCTGCATAACTTCCCGTCGTCGGCCTGGACCACGGTTTGTTTACCCGTCACCCGCTGAAGGGCCTCTTGTTGCTTTCACGTGTTGGCAGTAAGAATGAGCTGCTGTAGACCTCCATGAGCAAGACTTTGTGCGCGTGTACGTTTTCCGCTCTTCTGGGTCAATACCAAGGAACGCAATTGCTGGATTGCCTGGTAAGAGTATGTTTACCTTTACAAATAGAAAGCACAAAACTCTTCCAAAGTGGCTGCACCTTGTTTCCTTCCACCAACAATGGATGAGAGTTCTGTTCCCCATGTCCCCGCCGGCATGTGGTGGTGTCGGTGTTCCAGGTTCAGGCCATTCTAACGGGTGTGTCATGGTAGCTCACCGCTGCTTTAATTTCTGTTTCCCTGGTGACATGTGAGCGGAGCTTCTTTCCATGTGCTGTCTGTACATTTTCTTTGGTGAGGTGTCTGTTAAGATCTTTTACCCATTTTTAAATCAGGCCGTTTTCTTGCTTTAAATGTTCTCTGTGTAGTTTGGGTAATAGTCCTTAACCAGATATGTCTTTTGCAAATATCTCTCAATCTGTTGTGTATCTTTTTATTCTCTTGATAGTATCTTTCACAGAGCAGAACATTTTAATTTTAATTGAGTCCAGCTTATCAAGTCTTTCTTTGGTGGATCGTCCCTCCCATTGACCTGTTTTGTTTTTTCCCATCAGCACCGCACCATCCTGATGAGCGTAGCTTCCCAGTGAGTCCTGGAGTCAAGTAGTGGCTGGCAGTCCCTCAACATCATTGTTGTTCTTTGGTATTCTGTGGCTATTCTGGGTCTTTTGCCTTCAATAAATTTTAGAATTTGTTGATTTTCATTGGGATTGCTTTGAATCTATAGATCAAATTGGAAAGAACTGACGTTTTGACATATTGAGTCTTCCTGTCTGTGAGGATGGAGTCTCTTTCCATTCTTGATTTTTTCAACAGAATTTTGTAGTTTTCCTTATAGACAGCTTGTACATATTTTGTTAGGTTTGTACCTGTTTCATTTTTGGGGTGTTAATATAAATGGTGGTATTTTTAAAAAATTTCTTCTTTTGTTTGCGTGCTTTAAATTTTAAATCACACTTGTTGCTGATATTATCGGAAAATGATGGAGTTTTGTGTATTAATTTTGTATTCTGCAACCTTTCTATAATTAGTTTCAGGAATTGTTTTTGTCAGTTCTTTTGGGTTTTCTATATAGATTATTATGTCATCTGTGGGCAAAGACAGTTTTAGTCCTTCCTTCCTAGTCACTGCACCTTTGTATTAAAAAAAAATTTTTTTTTGTCTTACTGCATTGGCTGAGACTTCCTATTTGATGTTGAAAAGGAGCATTGAGAGGGAACATCTTGCTGTTTTTCTTTTCCTAGAGGGAAAGGTTCTAGTTCCTCACCATTAAGTATGTCAGCTATTAGTATTTTGTAGATATTCTTTATCAAATTGCATACATTCCCCTTTATCACTAATGTACTGAGAGTTTTGATCATGAATCCACATTGGATTTTGTCAAATGGTTTTTCTACATCTATCAATGTCATCATGTGATTCTTCTTTTTCCTGTTGTGATGAATTACATTCATTGACTTTCAACTGTTGAACCAATCTTGCATAGCTGAAATAAATTCCACGGGGTTATGGTGTACAATTTCTTTGATACATTGTTGGGTTTGACTAGCTAATATTCTGAATATTTTCTTGAGCATACTGGTCTGTAGTTTTCATGCAATAGTTCATCTGGTTTTGGTTTAGTGTGATTCTGGCTTCATAGAATGAGTGAGGAAGTCGTTCCCCTGTTTCTAATGAGAGAGACTGTGGAGAATTGGTATACTTTCTTCCCTAAATGTTTGGTAGAATTCACCATGAACCCATCTTGGCATGGTGCTTTTTGCTTGGGAAGGTTATTAATTACTGATTTAATAGACATGAGCCTATTCAGATCATCTATTTTTCTGCGACATCTAATCTGCTGTTAATCCCACTCATTGTATTTTTTCATTTGTCATTTTAGTTTTCAACTCTTGAAGTTAGATTTAGGTCGTCTTAAAATATATTTAGTGCTTCTGTTTAGCTTCTTGAACATATGGAATCAAGTTATAATGACTTTTAATGTCCTTAACCAGTAATTCTAACATCTGGATCAGTTCTGGTTTGGTTTCAAGGTCATCTGGATGGCTTCTGAGTGTTTTTCATGGTTTCTTATTTTGGTTGGTTTCCGACTGGATGGTCTTATTGCCTTGAGTTTGGGGCTCCTGATGGTCTTTACTTCTCCCATAGAGAGTTCAGGTCTTGCCTGCCTGCTGGCTGAGGGCACTGTGGTCCCAGATCACCACAGTCCAGCCAGGGATGAGGAGAACGTGAGGCTGGCTGCCTTCACTCCTGGGGCCCGACCCTTTGGGTCTCTACTCCCAGCCTAAGCACATAGCATCATGCCCCTTACCCTGTGTGAGAAGGCCATATTCCTTTTTTAAAGTAGGATTTTATCAAAGTCCATCCATGAGGACACTACCCTTTGAGCGGTGTCCTCACGGGAGAAGTGGCCTCCAGTGCTGGATCCCTTCTCTGTTTTCCTCTTCTCTGTGATCTTAATTCTTCATGTGTAGATTCTGTCCCCTTTTTCTTGCACATCTCCTAGGGAGCTTGGTACCGAGAACTGGCCTCACATAGTGACCCTCCCGTCAGACTGCCCACTGCCTGCTTACTGTCCGCTCGTTAGCACGTCAGTTGTTCACAAAGCACAAGACCCCTGCTCTGTCCCGACGGCCTCCTGTCCCCGGCTGTGTTTCCTGTCTTTGCCACTGTCCGCCCAGGACTTCAGCCTGTGACGTGACATCGGCCAGTCTTCATCCTCACCTCCTCGCCAGGTCCCTCTTGGCCACTGGTGCAGGCCTTTGTCATCGCTCTGGGAGTATGTTGGTCCCCCCATCTCCCATTCTGGTCTCCCTTCTGCACTGGCAGCGATGCTGTGTTCCCGAGACACGGCTGGTCATCGCATCCCTTTGCTTGGCCATTTTTGCTGGCTTCCAGTTTCCTAGAGCGCCACCAGAGCTCCTCGCAGGGCCACCAGGGCGTCCCCACTGCCTGCCTCTCTCAGCTTCCTGTCGCCGCCCGGCTCTCACCCGCAGCCTTGTAAGCGTGCCCGGCCTTCCCAGCCGCCTGGACGCGCTCCTGCTGCCCAGGCCTTGACTCCCACATCCTGCCACGTGCAGCGCAGCCGTTCTCTCTTGTGGCACGTGGTGGGTGCGGCATGTGGTTGTGCAGTAAACGAGGAACTGGGAGAACTACCTGCATCATTTTACTAGTGTGTGTCATCTGTGGTGCTGAGAACGGTGACATGGTAACCTGAGAGGATAATGTTGAAGTGCACAGGCAGGAATTTTAATGAGTTAGAAACAAACATATAAAATAAATGTATTTGAAAATTTTAACCCATTTAATTTCTTAGGTCTGAGGTTATGTTGTTAGGTCCTTTTATTTCGTGTTCTCTCTATGGTATGTTTGTTGTTTAACTTTTTAGCTTCTAATCCTAAGAGGACACCATGAGCCAATTACTGCTGTGGCGTTTGGAAACACAGCGGATCCACTTCTGATCTGTTCTGCGTCACAAGATTATGTTATAAAGTGGAGCCTAGAGGAATGTAGAGAAAAAGTGCTTCAAGGTAAATGTAACTTTGAAATGTTTTTTAGAAAATGTATGAAGGGAATAATGTCCTTAAATATGCTTGGTGACATAAGGGGTTTTGGGATCCTGTTTGAGCCCTTCAACCTTGAAACCAGATGCCAAGCTGCATGCACGTACGGGACGCACACGGGGCCATTCACATCTCCCGACCTTGACTGTGTGAAGCTGGTATCTTGGGCTCAGAGGTTTTCATCTTCCGTGTTTTCTTATTTTGAAATCTGATTTTTGTGGAACTTGGAAAACATGTAGGCAAGTTGACACATTCTTTCCTTACAGAGACAGTGGCAAATTCACAGCTTAGAGAAACGGACAAGAAACATGTAAACACATAGGCAAGTAGTGGCTGTAAACTGTGGGAGATGCAATAGAGAAAGCAAGAGAGGTGTTGACAGAGACCATGGCAGGATGCATTCACATAGTACAGGCCCTGAGGAGGTGACACTTGAGCAGGAGGAGGAAAAGCTGGATGGAGGGGTTGGCGCTGGGGAATGGCAGTGCCGGGAACAGCATTTGGCAGAGGCAACATGTGTGCTTGTGCCTGGGCACGGAGAGCTGGACCTGTCTGAAGAGCTGAGGACAGGCCCTTATGGTGGGAGCAGAGTGACGGCAGGAAGATTTTATCAGACGGTGTTGAAGATCTAGGGGAGGACCACGTTAGGACGTTACGTTGAGGATTCATAGGATTACTCCAAACACCAATGCCAAGTAATTCTAGGCAGCAGTCCATGTGACAGTTTATCCTCCATCTTAATTCCTAGTGAGATCACTCCAACAACAGTGTCATTGCTGACACAGACACACAAGGAATGCATGCACACTCACACATGTAAATACACACGTGTGCGTGTAAACACACGCACGCACACACAGCACACGCAAACCTACACACGTCCACACACATGATGTACACACCACAGAATAGAACACAGAAACGGCACACGTGCACACACACACACACACATATAGCGCACACAGGGAAACGCGCAAACGACACACCACACATACACGCACACGTAACCTATACACCATATACATGGTCCGTGCGTACGCATATCGTCTGCATGTATACGCGATGCACGGACACACGTAACGTGTATACAGCACACACACACACAACACGCACACACAGTTCATGTGCACATGTGTACACAGGTGCATAGCACTCACCCACACGTGTGTGCACATATACAGTAACATGTGCACACACAGCATGCACAGGCACGTAGTACCCGTGTGCAGTAGTGCACTCATGTATGCACACAGCACGTGAACACAGTAACACATGGCACAGACATTCGCGTGTAGCACACAAGCGAGGTGTACAGTACATGTGTACGCACACATAGCACATGCACATACACACATGTATACAGTGCAGCAATACACGTACACATGTGCACGGTACACCTAACCCAGACCTGGTTGTGCCGGCTCCCGCCGGGGCTGTGGGGCTACAGTTGATGGCCAGTGGCAGGGGAGAACCCCTCCCCAACAGCCCCAAGTGGAAGGTGGTGTTGTCAGAGTTATGCTAGTGTTCCCAAGTACCTCTGGTGACCACACTGACAGCTGGACCTCCTCCTAGGGTCACCTCCTCGAGGGACCATCATGGGCACCCTGCTGGGGAAGGTGCTGTATTTACGGTTCAGTCCGGATGACCGTGTTGCTGCCGTGTGCGCCGGAGATAAAATATTCATGCTGGATGTGGAGGTAAGATTTAACCCATGTGCAGCTTAGGGGTGCGGGGCTGGGGGGGCCTCGCGGGTGCTCGGTTCCCACCTACACCTTCTCAACAGCATTTTTAATTGGGCGAACTTTTGTAAACATGTTAGGGGAAATGCCTGAAAACATTTTTATCTTGCAATCGGAAAGCCACTGGAATCAGATACTGCTGTTTTATGTATCGTGAAACCTTTACCTGAAATCTGGGTATCAGGGATGACTTTAAACAAACACCTTCAATTCAGCACTTGTTCCTGATATTCTCCTGATTTAGTGATCACTTTAAGACCCTCAAAGTGTGGTCCTTCTGTTTATCCCTTTAATCCAAATTTGCTTTCCATCAGGAATTGGACTTTTCTCACTGATTTCTTAATCGGGATTAGCTTAAGTAAATGTGTGGTCACTTCCATGTTCTGTGATTTTCCAATCTTGTATTTGACTGTGAAATGGCATTTTGGAAACAACAACAACAACAACAACAAAAAACACCTCCACCAAGTGTCAGCAAGCAGGAGGTGCTGGCTTTCTGTTCCCCTGGATTCGTCGTCTGCTTGAGACGTGCTGTGGAGACAGAAGATCCGAGACCTGGACACCGTTAGCAAAGCTGTTTGCCTGCAAGGAATTTTCCCGCCATATCCATGTTAAAGGATTTGGGATAAGGATGTTAGGCACGAACTCTTAATAGATGATTACTTGGCGGTGTACCCCAGCGTGTGCTCGGCAGTTTGGGGCAGAGCACGCACCTGTCTGTGAACACTCGTTGGCTCACAGAAATTGTGGAACTGCGGCTCACATGTGGAAAGGGTGCTGTCATCAGTGACGTCCCAGTAGCGGGAGGTGTCCGCAGGTTATCTAGGGTCCTGGAGACTTGTCCTGTGCAGGACCATTTACAGTTCTGGGGGAAGCTGCCTGCTTCTGGCTTGTGGAAGGAAGGTCGGCTCAGCCGCTTTATCTCTGCCCAAGTCACTGCTCCTGTGGCCCGGGAACGCGTCTGCTCCCCTGAGCCCGGTGGTCTGAATTTTGACTTCTAGGTTTAAGTATTTGGGAGGGGGGATTACGGAAGGCAGAGTTCACCTGAAGCCGTTTTTGAGAGGAGGGCAGAACCTCTTGCCGGTAACGACGGACCAGAGCGCACACTTACCGGTGTCCCCTCCCAACCCCCAGAGTCAGGCCACGCTCGCCGAGCTGGAGGGGCACCAGGGCCCGGTGACGGCAGCCGAGTTTTGCCCTTGGCAAGCTCACGTCGTCGTCTCGGTGTCTGAGGACAGGAGCTTCAAGGTAAGGCGGGGCACCGCCGCCGTCCCTGCCCCCCCTGCCCCGCCACCTTCTGCGCCACGCTCCGCCCTGAGCTCCGCCCTGAGCTCCGCCCGGCGGGGTCACCGGTGGGGTTGGGGGGGGTCTGGGACACGCTCCCGGCGCCCTCTCGTCCCGACACGCCAGGAGGCTCCCCGGATGCCGGGCCCGGGCGGCCAGAGCCCCGCGTCCCCGCGCGCTTCCCAGGGCCCGGGGGTCCGGTGGGAGCCCGCTGGGGCTTGGGGGGGCGCACGTGGCGGTGCCGGCCCAGGCCCGCCCCCGACTCCAGCGAGCCGCGTTCGCACCGTTCGCACCGCCCCTGACGACGGAGCGAGGAGGCCGCGGCCACGGCCACGACGAAGGGGGCGCCGAGGGCCAGCGCTGCGTCCGCGGGGGCGGCGGCACGGCCCGCCGTCTGCGATCCCCCGCGGCGCCCGCGAGCCGCCGCTTCCGGCCGGAGCGCGTCACTTCCGGCGGAGCACGTGGTTCCCTGGCGGGCGGCACGTGCCTCCCGGCGGGCGCGTGGGCGCTGCAGCCCCGCCTCCGCCTCAGCCCCCGGCGGCCCGTCACGCGGCGGGACGCGGCGGGAGGCCGCGTGCCCCTGGGCCCCGGCCCCGACACGCCGACGCCGAGCGGGCCCGCGGTTGGGGGGGGCGTCCGGGGGCGCCGCCTCGCCCCGCCGGCCCCGCCGCGCTCCCTGCCCCGGGGCCGCCGCGCGGGTCAGTGCGGAGCCCGGGTTGGTGTCCGCGCCCCCCCCCCCGCGTGCTAGGGGCGCGCGTGTCCGCGTGTCCGCCCGCGTGTCCGCCCGCGTGTCCGCCCGTGTGTCCGCAGGTCTGGGACGGCCGTCGGGGAGCGCTGCTGCACAGCTCGCCGCTGCTGGCAGGTGGGTGACCGCGGCGTCGGCGCGTGTCCGCCCGGCCGCGGCCCCGCGGGCCCGTTTCGCTCGCGCCTGCGCGCGGGGAGGGTTCAGGGCGGAGGTTTCCGCGGAGAACGTGAGCCTGGGCTCGGAGCCGGGCTTTCCCGCGGCGGACGGAGGGCGCGGGGCCCCGGGGGCGGCCCCGCTCCCCTGCCCAGGCGCTTGCGGGTGCGGCTCCCGCTCCCCCCGGCCGGCCGCGGCGGGACACAGCCCACGCCGCGCCTCAGGTGCTCCGCGGAAGCCTCTGGGGCGTTCCTGGGCCATGCGTCCGCCCTCGGCGGTCTCTTCGGTGCCAAGGGACACCCGCCTGGACCACCATAGGGTTGAGAAGTTGGGCGGTGGCGTGCGGGTCGCCACAGAGCCTGCGGCACCGCGGGCCCGTCACACGGGCAGGCAGCGCGCCCAGACCTGTCCCTGGGGCCGCCCTGCAGGGTCCCCCCAGGACCTCGCGTGACTGGCCTGCCAGAGTCCCTGTGCACCTCTCGTGTGCGCGTCCTAGTTCGTGTGGGGAACAGAAGGCGAGCACAGGAGCGTCCCCTCGCTGCACACCTCGAAGGACATGCAGCCTGCTACACCTTCTGCCTCCCGAAAGACTGACAATTCCTCCCGCAGGGAATTCACCCCGTGCAGAACGTGATGTTTTACCAACTGGAACACGCTGATGGGCTCAGGGAGAAAGCCCATTTCTGGGACTTACGTTGAAATTGTTTTCCTGAAGCTAACCTTGTGGAATCATCAGCTGTCAGGAAGACGATGACAGCCTTGGCTTTGATGTCGTTTCCAGCTCCTAGGCCGGGCACTGTTTTCAACGTCCGTTTAGTACAGTTACTCTGATGCTTGAGAATTGGGTTCAGAATAAGTTGCAAATGAAACGACATCCGAGGCAACGAGAAGTCCCCTGCTTAAGTGCTGTCTGCATCACCGACTCCATGATTCCACCATTCCTGGCTCACGTGAGAGTTGTTCTGGTGCAAGGTCCAGTGCCTGGGGCATAGAGTGCTGTTGTCGCTGTGGTTGAAACGCTGCCGGGATCAGTGACTCGGGAGCGGTCGGAACGGATGCGGGGCGGTCGTGCGACCGTCAGGCCGGCTGGAACCCGTGCTGTCCCTGTGCTTTCTCCCCGCACCCGTGCCGTTCTCCGCCGTGGTACTCGCGGTTTCTACTTTCTGTGAAGAAGTTGTTTTGGAATAGTTTAAACTCGAGTGAAAGAAATGTAGGTAAAACCAGTAGTCGTCAGTGCGAATTACGTCAGGGGCTTTGAAAGCTCATTGTCTGTGTTCTGTCCCCAGCGTCCCCTCTGCTAAGTGTCTTCATCGATGAAAGAAGTCAGCAGCTCGTTACCGGCTGTGCCGCGGGCCAGGTAAGGGCACCGCGGTTTCCAGATGTCACGTGGAGGGCTTTGCTCACTGTCACGCGTTCCCCGTGGTGCGAAGGCACTAGTGGCCGCGGCTGTGGAGAGCCTCCCCTGTGGCCCCGCAGCCTGGGATCTGTCATTTGCCTGGGCCTCCCAGCAGGGGCGCCAGGTCACCTGTGCGTCCTGAAAGCGCCAGCCGAAAGCGCTCACTGTTAGTGTCGGCGGGATCCGCTTTGAACACTTCGAAGACACTTGATCTTTTTCAAAACGTAGATTTTTAGGTGAACGGTTTCGGTTTTCTTCTCCAAGTGTGGATAGTACTCTCTTTTGAAAAGTCCCTGTGGGGGTAGTTGGGGAAGGATCCTGCATCTGGAATACCCCAGTTCTGTTCTCCGGTGAGTGTCCTTTACTTTCACCCAGGACACTCTGGTCACCAGACGTGAGGCTGTTCCCACGGGAAGTCATTCTCTGTGACTCCAGCCGGGCGTCCCACAATGTAACTCAGTGCCGAACCATCTAGTGGAGAAAGTGTCAGACCCACAGTTAGGACTCGTTCCCGTGAGACTGCCCCGCTTCAGGTGCCAGTGGCAACTCCTAGGTCCCCAGGTCACTTGCAGCATCTGTTCGACTTGGCTACACATCGCAAGTCCCTCAGCCCTCTCCTCAGGTTCATTAGTTTGCTGCAGTGGCTCAGAGCTCAGGAGACGTTTACTCACGTTGATCAGGCCATGGTGCAGTGGAGGGTGTGATAAACGGTGCAGGCGACAGCCAGCCAGGTGAAGACAGGCCTGGGTGTGTCACCTGCTGGGACTTGGATGTGTCCGCAGTCCCAGAGCTCTCTGGACCCCATACTTGGGGTTTCATGGGGCTCCATTATAGGCACAGTTGATGAACTCACCGTCCGTTTTGATTGAACCGTCTCCAGCCCCTGTCCCCTCCCGGGAGGTCAGGCTGTGGGGTGAAAGTTCCACCCTCTGATCGCCCCGTCCCTTCTCTTGGCCCCATCCTTAGGATAACGAGGACTCTACACCAGGCACCTCATTAACATAAAAGACATCTTTGTAGTGCTTGTCACCTGAATCCCAAGGGTATTTAGTTGCTCTTTGTCAGGAATAGGGACAAAGACCGAATGAATTTCTCATTACAGGTCACAGCATCACAGGTGTGTTTCCTAAGTGCACTTCCCTGTGTGCCATCCCCCGTGGTGTGTGAGGGGCATCCCTGGTGTGTTTAGGGAGACGGGGGGAGGTGAGAGCCCCGTCACCTCGGGTGGCCTGTGCTGTAGAGACGGGACAACAGAGTGTCTGCGTCCACAGCGCTCCTGGCCCGTGTGCCCGTGGAGGTGCTTGAGGTTGGGGTGTGTAAGGTACAGGAAGGACCTGGCCACGGGCATTGGGGCCCGGAGAAGGGTGGCGGGGCCTGCGCGGGGCTGGCCAGCTCGTCCGCTCGAGCAGCTCCTGCTTCCTCTGCGCCCGGACCGCGGACGACCGTGTCCACGGGCGTTTGTTCCCCAGCTGTGGATCTGCAGCATGGCTGAAGGACACCATTACCGCTGTGTGTCGCACGCTGACCTGCGGAAGAAGGAAGAGAGTTTCTTCGTCAGGACGGATGGCTCGCACCTGCTCCGCCTGCCAGGTAGGGCGCTGGGAGCCCCCCGCCCCGCCCAGGCCCACAGGGCTCCCCGGGCAGCCTGTCGCGGCCCTGCGTTAGGTTGGGGGGCGCGGGGGCCCCTCCTGACCAGGGAGCCCTGGTTGTGACCTCAGACATCTCTCAGGCCGGCCTTGTGAGGGGCCGGGCGAGGGCACCGCTGTGTGCAGGGGGCCTCGTGGGCAGCACCCGGGGGTCGTGTCGTGGCCCTGGGGGTCCGGGCTCGGGCACGCCCTGCACATCACGGACTCGCCCCTGGGCGGCGCTGCCCGCTCCCGTGGCTTGTCGCCCATTGGCGCCCTCGGCCCAGCACCTGCACTTGTCTGCGCCGTCCCGTGCGCGCTCCCGTCGGCCACGCTGTCCGGAGGAGCCGTGACTCCCTCCCTGCCCCAGCCCCCCAGCTGCCTGCCGCAGCGGACGCGGCTGCTGCCCTCCGAGTGCACGTCGTCGTCGTCGTCCTTCCGGTTCAGTTTCTGTTCCTTTCTTTCTGCAGGGAGCTTGAAGCCACTCCTTTTTAAACAGATCAGAAATTTCCTTCTCTCATCTATACGTTTTTCCCAACGTTTTGTGTCTTGGCTTTCGTTATTTCTCATATGAGTCCCATCGGCTACGAAGGACCCTCAAACCCGCTTTAGGGGCGGGAGTTGAACCTGTCTCAGCCGTCCAGCGCCTCCTCCCCTCTTTGTGCTTCTGTCCCCGAAACGCCCTCCGCCGTCCTACAGGCCCCTGGTCTGTGTTCAACTCTGACCTTGTTCAGAGTTGAGCTTGGGTCAGACCTGAGCGGCTGTCGCAGCAGCACTTCCCACGACACCCCGGGTCGCTGTTGCCTGTGACCTCACTGATCAGGTCATTACCAGGACTTCTGTTCCCAGGGGAGAGCCCGCCTCGCTCTGCAAGTGAACTGGAACAAGGGGACAGCACTGAAGTGGCGCTGCCTGTCCTGGGCCTGGCTCCCTGTGACCCTTCACTCGTCCTCCATCCTGAGTGTGCATCGTAAGTGTGACGAGCGTGGCGAACGCCGCGTGAGGAAGCCCTCTTACGTTGGGTTGACTTTTGTCAGAATGACGGAGAGAAAACTGACTGATTAGTCTGGCTGAGTACCAATAGCCGTAAGAGTGGTTAAGATCGTAAGTTACAGCTTAAAGTTGGAAGGTTCGGTCAATCGTTTTGGAATCTTTTCGTAAAAGAAATGAGATTACCTTCACTTTGCTCACCAAAACCGAGGTGCATCTTGACTTCGGCAGTAGGGCCAAGGGGAACGGGAATCGTAACTCATCCTCAGCCTCCCGCCTTTCTGCCACGTGTTGGACCTTCAGAGTGGACCCAGGCGAGTCTCACTTGTTGGTGTGTGACTGGATTTGGAAACGCTTGGCCGCGCAGGGATCCACCGTTGGACTGTGGCTAAGGGACGCACGGGGGTCATATTTGCCCGCGTCCTGCGGAGCGTGGAGGCTCCAGACAAGGCTGAAGACTGTGGTCTCTGGACAGGAGGCGAGTGTCGGGGAGGGAGAGCTGAGGAGCCCGCGCGATGGCCTGGCCAGCCGTGTGGCCGAGCTTCCGCGCGGTGCCTGCCTGGTCCGCGCCACGCGGAGGCCGGGACGGCAGTGGTCGGTCGGCCTAGTGGAGGGTCCGAGGCGTGCGCCCCGCGTCTCCCAGAGCAGGGGCCGTGACTGGAGGATGCACAGGGCATCTCGGGGTCTGTCTCCTGTTCAGAGCAGCCCCTTGGCCCACCTGTGGTCTGGCGTTGCGGGTGGGGACACCAAGAAAGGGCCCAGGGAAGTCGGAACTGTTGGAAGCGGCAGGCGACGATGAGGCCGCCGTTTGGACCGGTGTCCCGCTGTGCAGGGGTGACAGGTGGGTCTGGGGAGCGGTTCTGAGTCCCTCCTGGCGTTTCCGGGCTGAGGCTCATCAGTCAGTCGAGAGGCTTCCACGTAGTTTGTGGATTAGAAGCAGCGGCAGCTACGGGCCGGCGCCTGCCTCGCGAGCTCTGCTGCTCCGGGGGCAGCCGCCTCCTGAGCGCGCCTCTCACCGGCGGCGCTGCCCGGCGCCGTCTTTCGGGGCAGTGGTCACGATGGCCCCGAGCCCCGCACAGGGACACCCGCGTGCGTGGTGTCTTGCGGAAGACGTGGCACCAGCCTCTCGTGACCACAGAGGAAATGACCACGTTGCAGATCAGAGTCGCGTTGGGACTGGGGTGTGGGGAGTGGACGCCAAGAAGCCCGTTCAGCTCCGGCCTGGCATGGTGATGACAGCCCGGGTGATGGGAACTGGCCCCTGCGACAGCACGCGGGGCTGCTCCCGTGTCACCGCGGTTATGCGGCGCTTCGCTGCCCTCGGGAAACTGCGTGGCGCCCAGGGGCGTCCGTGGGGTGGGATCACAGTAAGGGCGGCACCGCGCCTCTTCCTTTTCCACGTGAAGGTGCCTGTCGCCTGAGAAGACCAGCTGCCTGTGGATCGGGAGCTCGGCGGGTTTGTTCGTGCTGAACTTGGCGAACTTCGAGTTCGAAGCCGTCCTCCGTTTCAGGGGTGAGGTCCCGCGCGGTCAGGGGCCCCGGACGTAAGTTCCACGTAGCGTCAGTGCTCTTAGCTGCTGTGGGGTTCGTTCGGGTGTTAGGGCAGGAGGCCTGTCATTTGAATTTGAGGACGGTGCATCGGCCGCTGGTGGTAGGTGGCCTGCCCTCCGCTGGTTCCTAGGTCGCCAGCGTGTGCCCGAGCCCCAGGGACGCGCGTCTGGTTCTGCTCTGAGCTCTGGGTGGCCGTCCCAGCTCGCAGGCCTCCCCGAGGCGGCTCCCTGTCCCGCCAAAGGCTTGGCACTGGGCCTGCACAGCCTCGCCTGGGGGTTGTGCTGCCACCTGCCCCCACACCCCCTTCAGCCCTACTGCCGGGATCCTCTTCGCCCTCCTCGGGAAGGGGCTCTCACCTCTGTCCCCGCCTCTCAGGAAGGGGCCCTTGTCTCTGTCCAGCCCCTGCCCCTCGGGAAGGGCCCCCCTCCGTGCCCCCCTCGCGTTCCTCCCCCAGTGAGAATGGCCCAGCTGCCTTGGTGCTTGTTCTCCGCGAAGCTTCCCCGGGAGAGGCGCCTGTTCCGGGGATGGCTCGGGGGTGTCAGGACAACTTCCCTGAACCCTCTGGACAGCTGCTGGCCTCGGGGCGAGCCCTGCTTCCCTCCTCCTGCCTCAGCTGGCCGTCCCTGCTCGTCCCATAAGCTGAAGTGCCGTTACGTCCGTCTGTGCTGTCCGTGTCCCAGGGTGGTGTCCGCTGAGCGGCACTGGCGTTGGGGCCCGTCCTGCCCCTGTGCCATCGCAGCCCCGGCGGGGCCGGCGTGCCGTGCGGTCAGGAATGTTCCCTCTCTTGTCCCTCACTCATCGCCGTTTCCTTCTCTTTCCTAAGATTTTCGGAACCTCAGCATTCAGGTCGCCGGGTCCTGCGCTGTGACGCACGAGGCCGGCAGCGATAAGGTCAGCCGGGAACGTTCGCCGGCGGGCCCGGGGCGGGCAGGCCGAGCGCGCTCACGCCCCCGTGCGCGGCGAGCCTTAGGCGGGAGCGTTCTCGTGAATCCCTGTGCATGTGGCCACCCGCCCGGCCAGCAGCGCGGGAGCTGCGTGTGTGGGAGGAGTGAGGGCCGCGGTCACGGCCGCATCCCAGTGCCGGGGTCATTCTGTCGTGACGTGTCCTGCAGGCATTCTGCTTACTCAGCTCCCTGTTTGGGAATAAGGTCGCCGTGCTGGAGGTCAGCGTCCCCGCGCTGGTGCGGTCACGGCCACTCCCCGCGCCGGGGCGGCCCCTCTCCGTGCTGCCCAGGTGAGTCTTCTGGCAGGGACTAGTGCACCCATGTGCCAGCCAGTGGGGTCCAGATTCCTTTTTGTCTTAATCAAAGTCGCGTTCAGTTAACTCCTGAACACACCGACCTCGTTGGGAAGAACTTCCGCGTGGGCCGTGGCCTCCGTCTTGTTCAGCCTCAATGGCTCACGGTGCGTTTTAGCACGAAACACTCTTTCGGACGTAGGTTACAGAGCAGGACGTTTGTAAAATGCAAATTTACTTCTTACGAGGGTAAGTGTAAGCTTGACAGTTGTCCCCACCTCGGAGCACCGTGTGTTCACGTGCCTGTGACCGCATCGTTTGCCCGAAACGCAGGCTTCGTGACGGGCTCCGCCACGTGGCGCTGTCCTCTGTGTTTATTTCAGCTCCTGCGTCCTGTCCACTTCGCCGCTGTATTTCAGAATCATCGAGGAAAAGGGTACCAAGCCAGCGCGCCAGAGACAGTCTGGTTAGTATAACGCGCTCTGAAGCGAAACGCGCAAAGGTGCCCGCTCCCTCAGCGCCGGCGCCGTCGTGGTGAGCGTGCGGGTCCCCGTCGTCACGGTGAAACGCTGCTTCCCGCCCCCTCGTGGAGGTTTGTGCAGCGGCTGGTGCGGCGGAGCACGTGGCGGACCCTCTAACTGCGTGTCACGGCAGCGACTGCTCCTACTTCTCTTTGCTGGGGAACTTCAAGCCGATCCCGAGCGCAGCGTGTCGTGCCCCGCACGCTCCGGGTGCGTCTCTAACCACGCGGCCGTTTTCCCCCGGCCGCGGTGCCGTTGTCGGACGGCCGTTGGGCATCTAGTGTTCGCCAGGCCGCGTAAACTGGTCTCGAAAGTGTCTTCTCGTCGTTCTGTGCTGGGCAGCAGCCAAGGAAGTCCACTTGTTGCTGTTTACAAGGGAACGCTCTTAAGGTTACCTTCTGTTGGCAGCGACTTATTCTCTTCGGCGACCGACCCGCCGTCCTCATCGGGCTGGTCAGTCCCGACTGGCCTGGGTGGAAACAGTGAGTGCGCTCGGTCAGCCTGCGCGTCCTCCTCCCTCGCTGCCGCCTCTCAGCCTCTCGTATCACAGCGCGTCACAGATGTCACGTCACGTCGTACGTGACGCCACGCCACACCACGCTCTGCCACGTCACAGCACGTCACCTCCACCAGATAGCACACATCTCACGTGCGTGCCACGTCACGTTACCTGAGATGGCCTTGTCGTGCGCATCGTACTTGCGGCCCTTTGCTCAGGAAATCGGTGCTTTCTCAGGTGCCGCGGCTCCGTCTAGAGGCAGGGGTAGGATTTTAAGCAAAATGGAGAGACCCACTCCCCCGCCCCCCGGAGCTGACTCTTTAGTCGGGGAGCACACACAGATGACGGGCCCCCAGACACTGGTCGCTGCAGTGATGACAGCTCTCTGGGGCCTTCCCTCCTAGGACTTAGCAGAGGTCACCACACAGGGAGACCTGGTGGGGTTCGAGGAAGACAGAGCTTCGGGAGGGCTGGGCGCGCAGGGGGTCACAGGGGAGGGAGCCCTGGAGGGGGCTGGGCGCGCAGGGGGTCACAGGGGAGGGAGCCCTGGAGGGGGCTGGGCGCGCAGGGGGCAGGTGGGGCAGCTCAGGAGAGCCCCCCCGTTTGCTTCGGTCCTCGTCCCTGTTGTCATCACCCTGTCCGTTTCAGGAGATGGAAAGGTGGGCTTTACGTGGCGTTTGTTGTCTTTTCCGGGCCGGGGGGCGGTCTGAGTACTGCTCAGCGTCCTGACTGTGACGTGGACGTCGGGCCACACGTTTTCAATGGCAGCTCCGCACGGAACTTTAAATTCTGTGCCGTCCGCGTGGCGAGGAAGCGTCGACAGTCCTGCTAGGCATGATGTGCCCTGCAGTTTGCGTGGTGATGGTCTGTTTTTTGCTTTTTTAAAAGCATTTCACGTCTTTCTCCTGGTGTGTGCTCTTTATTGTAAAATGTGCGTGACACAGTTTACCGTTTTTACCATTTCTTAGTGTGCAGGTCATTACGACGTAAGCCTTTTTGAACCGTTTCCTTAATCCCTCAAATGACTTCATCTTGTGTGTATGTTTCTGTGAAAGTTTTTTGGAGAAATCGGTGGCAACAGATATTCATTAAAGTAGTTAAGAGTCGGAAAAGCGCCTCGTCGTCCAGATGATACTCCGAAATTCTGAATGTGTTTGCCGCGAAGGCACAGCCTGCAGACGAGCTCCGTGGGAGTCGCCTGTGCGCGGGAGCGTGTCCCGCAGGGCGGCTGTCCGGTGAGCCGGACACGTTCCCCCTGGAAACCGGGTGTCCCTCCTCCTGAGGGAATCCGTTCCTTTCGTTAGCTTCTGTCCTCACGCGTTTTATTTAGGTTGCCCTTGAAAGTGGCCTTTCACCTTGTTCTAGCCCGGACCGTCCATCCAGAGGAGTGTGTGGTGTGTCACGCTTCGCAGCTAGATGCGCTGCTCAGGTTTTCGGGCAGCGCGAGCGCGACGGGGCGGCCGGGTTGGCACAGGGCCGTGGCGCGCCGTCCACGGAGGGGAAAGTGTGCAGCGTTACCTTCACGACAGCTTTACGTGCTGCGTGCAGGACATTCACGGGACATTAACGGGGGCGACTGGTGGATGCGAGGGCTTCCGGCTGCCACGCGCGGCCTTCTCGACAGGGCGTGCCGACGCGAGGTGCGAGGGCCCCCCGCGCCAGGGCTCGAGCGCTCGTTAAACCCGCGTGCAGCGTCGCACCCGCGGACGGACGCTGGCTCCGGGGCGTCTCACAGCCGGGTGACGCGCGGCTGGGCTTTACCACCGCGTCCTGCAGTTACTTCTCTGATGGCTGTTAAGAGTTTCCCGCAGAGGTTTTCCCTTCTCTACCTGATGCCGAGGCACAGTCTTATCTCCAGCTCTCCTGCCCTCAGGAACTTCTGGGTCCCAGGTCCCAGCCGACGGGCCGGCCCCCACGCTGGGCCCGGCCTTCTGTGACACGTAAATGTATTTTAATGTTTTCATTAGGTTCGCTTGGCTTCCTTGGGACTGTGGCCCCGGTGCTCAGTTTAGAAACTGTCAGAAACAGCTGAATTTCTTAAAGAGAACGGGTTTTAGAATTACTCACTATCACGCAGTCGCCCGTTTTCCTAAAATCCTGGTGGCGTGCCGATCGGGAACCAAATATTAAACGTCAGTGAACCCTCCTGGCAGAACTTCGCTTTGTCCGAGAGCATTTTAGAGACTAGGAAATCCGTGTGACATCAGTGCCGTCAGCAGAGCCGCGCTCCCCTGCCGGGAGGCGCGCTCTGCGGTCGCGTCTCTGGCTCGTCGTGCTGTCGTCCTGTTACGTGGTGAAGCGTAGGAGAGACGTTGGGATGGGTCGAAAGCAGTTATTCTCCTCGTCAGCCGGGGAGGTGCATCTGTCGCCGCTTCGTGAGGTGACTCGCTCCGTGCCGGCTGGCGATAAGGGCGGGTTTGCGTCGCACGGACAGAACGTCCCCGCACCGGGTCCTGTGTGTGGCCGCTTTGTGACAGCATGGCGGTCCCTCCCACGGCCCTCTCCGGGCACGCCTGGGCACGGCCGCGGGTCGGTGCCCGGCACGAGGGGCGCGCAGCGGCACGCCACGCAGGCCCGCGTCGCTCCGCGTGGGGCCGCCGACCCTGCGTCCCCTTGTGCCGTGGGCGGCCTCGGTTTTCCTTTCTTTGCTGCTCCCGGCTGGCCCAGCGTCAGGTGAGGAACCCCTGGAGCTGACAGGTCGCGAACCGTTCCGTCCGGACCTCTGTGTCCTGAGGGGCTGCGTTGTCGCCGTGACCGTGACGCGGGCGGCGCTGACGGTCGCCTCTTCCGCTGTCTCCGCCAGCCGCCCGGGGCGCCGTGCAGGACCAGCCGCTGGTGTTCCACAGCCGCGTCCGGTCGTCGGGCTACGCGTCGGCGCCGCAGTGAGTACGCGGCCTCGGGCAGGGCGGAGGCGGCCCGGTCAGGCCCCGGGCCCCCAAGGGGCGCCCCGCGGGCGGGCAGGCGCGTGCACACGCTGACCCCGGAATGTCAGTCACCGCGGCCGAGTGCCTCCCGTGTGCTGGCCTCCGATCGGCCCTTTGTCCTTGACTGGTCAGTGACAAGGACAGATGACCTCATGCGGGAGGGGCAGCGGGGGCCGAGGGAGGGGCGCAGCTGCGGAGACCTGACCAGGGCTGCTGAAGCCCACTGTCCCCCGCACTGGCTGTGCGGGCCAGGCCCGCCGGGTTGGAGACGGGGCAGGGAGCAGGGTGACAGTTGGGGAAGGGTCAGGGGTACCCAAGCCTGGAAGGTCCCCGGTCCTACAGGAGCCCCACACTTCTGAGAAGCGAATTTGGCTTTTCTCTGTACGACGCCGACCTGCTGCCACCCTTCTCCCTCCCGAGTCTTGACCCTTCGTTCTTTACCCTGGCAGAGTGGCCCTGGTGCCCGGAAGCCCCAGGGCGCCCTACACCCAGACTCTGCCTGCCCCCCGCATCCCCCCCCCCATGTCCCCCAGTGCCACCCTGGCCTCCCCGCCCCTTCCTCCCGCCCCTGGGCTCTACCCTGGCCCTTTCCTACCCCCAGAGCTGCGTGTCCCGCCACGTCCCTGGCTGCTGTGTGTAAGCCGCAGCCTCTGCCGCCCCGGCCCTCCCCGCTTACCCTTTGTCCTTGGCGCGACCACGGCAACAATTGATTCTCCAAGAGGAAGCAACGTCATGAGAATCGTAGTCTGTTTTCAGCTTGCGAGGCCCCTTCTCAGTGGCTGATCGGTTTGAAGTCTCCCGCACACATCTCGGAATTCGGTCCGCAGACAGCTGACTGTGTGCTCTCTGCAGACGTGACGCCACGTTCTCGTGGGCCACGGTTTGTCGGGGGACAACACGGTGTTCTCCAGGATCGTTAGAGCCGGGTCGTTTCGTCCCCACTGTGGAAACAGCCGGCCAGGCCGGGTAGCCGGGAAACAGCTGTCAGGCTCCGACCTGAAGTCAGGCGTTCACCGCGCCCCTGACTGGGACCCAGGACGGTCGCGTGGCTGAGCGCGCGCTTCCCCTTCTCTCGGCTGGTCTGTGTGTCAGCTGCGTGGGGCTCCGGGGTGCACGGGAGGCCCCGGGACGGGCGCGCTTCGGGAGTGACCCGCGTCTTCTCCGCAGCGCAACCATGTTTTCGCCGAAGACCAACGTCAGGAACGACGGCGAGAGACCCGCCAAGGGCAAGAGCAGCTGCCGGCGGTGCGTAGCCCCGACGTGTGTCCAGCCGAGTCCGCGGCCGTTGGGGGAGCCTTTCGACTCGCGGTGGACTTTTCCAAACAGGCGTGGGGCGCGCACGTGCGCGGGCTCGCAGACGTCCCGTCGCCGCGTGTCTGCCCTGCTCGTCACGCCTCAGACGTGCCGCCGCTTCCGCCCCTTAGCGACGCTGGGGTGTTTCTGTGGAAGCTCGGACTCAGGGGTTGTAGTTGACGCTCGTCCCTGCGAGGCCCTCAGGGGAGAGCTGGGTGGAGAGGTCCGGGCCAGGGACGCGCTCGAGTGGCGGTGAACAAGCCCGTTTATCTAGAGCGGAGGGTGCGGGGCCCAGCCCCACACTAGGGGGACGTCGCCTGCACGGGTCACGGGCTCGGAACCCGCAGCGCTGTCTGCTCTGGGCCCACCGCATGGACGCGCGCGCCCTCCATCTGGCGAGGGCGCTCCTCTGGCCGCGGCTCCAGGCCGGCAGGTGTGGGTGTCGCCGTCGCCGTCGCCCTGCACAGAGCACTGCAGCCCACACGGCGCGGCCGCGAGTGACCGTGCACCGCATCACACCAAGTCTGCCTTCGTGGGTGGTGCCGGTGCGGGGAGCCCGGCATGCTAGACTGAGCAGGCGCGTGACGGGCAGGTGCAGTGATGCGGGCGGCGGACCCAACCCCCGCCCTGGGCCCAGGCGTCCAGACGCCAGCCCGGCCTGACACTGAGGGGACAGCCGTGCTGCTGCGAGGCGGCCCGCCAGCGTGTCTGCGTGTGCGTGTGCGTGAGCACGTGAGTGCGAGAGTGCGAGCCTGTGAGTGTGACGGGTGAGCATGTGTGTGTCCGCGTGTGGGCGAGCGTGTGGACCCAGGTCACGGCTACTTTCTCTGCCTCCTGTCGCGTGTCCCCGGCCGTGCCCTTGCCGCCACCTCGGGGCTGTAGAGCCACCGGCTGGAACTGCTCGGGGGGAGGTTTTGCCTAAACGCTTCACCCTTCGGCTGGGCTGTGCTGCCCGCTCCCAGGCCCTGTGGGCCCCTCCCCAGCGCCCTCCATCACCCTGCGCTGCTCTGGATTTCAGCGCCAGCCCTTTCGCCGCCACACCTTCCTCGTTGTTGTTTTAAACTGCGCCCGTGATGATTTCGTGGTGCACAGAAGCCACGGCTTATTCACTGGTGTCACGATGGCCACACGAGAGCGTGGGCTGTAGGCTAGAAGGCCCCACGGTCATCGCAGCGTGCGTGTCGGCTTACGTCACACACGACGAGCGCTCGGTGTCCTGTGCTTGGACACGTGTGTGTTGCCCCGTGGCCTGTGAGTCTGGTTTTAAGTCACCGCGTGGTTCTGAGGGTGAGTGCGCGCACGTGCACGTTCAAGTCGGACAGAGAAGGTCACGCGCATGAGTCCGCCCCCTTGACGTCCAGTGCTTTCCCCGGGAGCTCGTGTGAACCGGCGTCTGACCCCTCCCCCCTCCCTTCCAGCAAGGAGCGCCCTGCGCAGAGCCCCCCGCCCACCCAGCCCAGCGGGCGGCGTGCTGTGGCCCCGGCGGCCGTGCGCTGCGTCCAGTTCTCAGGTGCGTGGCGAACGCGTCTCGGGGACCTTGGTCACTCGGGGTTGTGTGGCCGTGCCCGGGTCTGGACCGGCATGGGGGCCGACCCCCGGCTGGGCGTGCCGCGGCCACAGACCCGCTCTGGCTCTGAGTCACGAGCTCACCCAGGCCTGTGTCCCCGCGTCTGGTTGTCCCCTCTGGTTCTAGGGGCCTGGCGGGGGCTGCTTTAGAGGGTCATTGTGTGGGAGAAGCTGAGAAGACGGTCACCAGCTCCCCCCCTGGAGATCGGTCACCTGGTCCCGGGATGGGCGGAAGGAGAGGGTCTGCACAGTGGACGAGGGGGCGTGTCCCTCCCTTGATGAAGCCTTTCTCATGGCTCTGGTGGCCCTGGTGGCAGCGCCCGTTCTCTGGGCACCGGGATGCCTTCACGGGACATTCCTGTGCCACTTTGGGGGAGGTCAGGAGGCAGCTCTGAGCCCCCTCTCAGAGCAGGTGCTGTGTGTGGTGCGCGGTCCCCACCCGATCGGTGGGTGTCAGGCCACCCACCTCCACGAGCGCGCCATCAGCCGGGGCCCGGAGCGTTGGTGGCATCCCAGAGGTCACCGCGTTTACAGTCATGCTGAACGCCCTTTGCTTTTCCTAAAATTCTGGCCGAAGAGATTTCAAAGGAACGTTGGGGAACTAGATAGTAACGTCACCGGCGAGTTAGACGCGTCCGTGCGGTCTGGCAGGCTTGTTCATGCGCGCGTGAGCGTGAAGCAGGGTCAAGCTGGAGCATCCGGGGAGGCGGAGGAAGCTGCCACCCGCTCCTGCCTCGTCTCAGGGAACGTTCGGCGTAGCCCAATGTGCCACTTCGTCTCCGCGGGCGGGCCCGGTGCCGTGGCTCAGCCGGGTGGCCCGGGGTTCAGGGCGCTCTGGGTTCTCACCTCACTGGGCCGACCAGCCCCACGCCCCTGCGGGTCCCCGGGCACCTCTGTCCACGGGGCCGGGCGGGCCTCAGTGCAGGCGGGCAGCAGCGAGGAGACACCAGGTGAACTGAAAATTCTGCGTTGCAGCTGCTGCCAGGGTCGCTCCTGGGAGTGGCGGGGCTACAAGGGGCTTCCCTCCTTTTTCTCACGCAGCAGATGGACGGCGGCTGGCCTGTGGCCTGGCCAACCACTTGTCGCTGGTCTTCGATGCCGACCTTACTGGGACACCTGCTGTTTTCTCAGGTAAGACGTGGCTAAAGTTCAGTTAACGCGAGCTCACGGGGGGTCCGGTTTGGCCCGGTTGTGAACTGCCCCGCCGGCCAGGCCTGGCGCCCCTGGGGGAGGCGGGGGCGGGTCTTACAGACGTGCGACGGGGCGTGTGCTGGAAGGTGGAAGGGTTGTGCAGACGTGTAAGTGCGGCAGGAAGTCCTTTTTCTGAGCACGAGGATCTGAGCTGAGGGCCAGGGAGTGGCAGTGTGGCTGTCCGCGTCGCAGCGGGGACGTCCAGGCCCCGGTCCCGAAACCAGGCCATTGGTCATCCTCGGCAGGTTCCGGACTGCTCACTTCACGATGTGCCTCGTAGACACTTGAAGACACGTGTGCGTGCGCACACCCCCCACAGAGGCCCGCGCTAGCCTGCGGCTCGTGGGCTGCAGCGGCGGGGCCCGTCCCCGCGCTGCACCTCCCCCGCTTGGCAGGCCCCTCTCCCGCTCGGGGTTCCGGGCCTCTCTGTGGCCCGCCCCGCTCGGGGCTGTGGCGCTGAGGCCCTGGCCCTGGCGCCTCGCGGCCGGGTGGTCGGTGGAAGTGGCGGTCATGTTGCTTGTGGACGCTGCTTGGTGCTCGTGCGGGGGAAGGGACGTCGCCGAATCAAGAAACGCGGCGGGTGTCCGCGCTCCGGCGTGAGCGGGTTCTCGGCACTCAGCGGAGGGCGGGCGGGGGGCCCATTTGTGTCGTGACGGAGCACGACGTCGAGTGCGCTCGGCCGGGCAGGGAGACCTCTGAGGGGCCGGCCGGCCGCGCAGGGACAAGCCACCAGAGGGCTTCTATGTTCCCGCTGAGAGGGGACGCTTGCCCGGGGCGGACGCGCCTGCACGGCGCGTGACGTGAATGCGTGGGTCGGTCACTCCAGACTGCGCCGAGACCGTGGGGCTGTGGGAAACCTGCCTCTCGTCAAGGGTGGCGCTGAGCTCAGTGCCTCTTGCTGACGGTCAGGTCCGTCTCCTGGGGCTGCCGGCGTGTCGCCCGTGCCGGCCTTCCCCGGGGCCGCGTGGCTGCCCCTGCAGCGGGGCCTGGCCTGGCCCGGCCCTTGGCAAGGGCAGGCACCGTCCGGTTCCGTGGCCGGTTCGCTGGGTTCCTGAGGTTTGTCACCCGCTGGGGGGAGGGACGGAAGGACGAGTGTGTCAGGGAAGAGTCAGCCCGGCGACCCGGTGGTGAAGCCCCGTGCTGTTCCTCCGCTGCGTGGGGGTGGGGGTGGGGGTCCCCGTGCCCCGGCTGATGTCTGAGGCAGGACGGTGCGCCCGGGATCCGGTGGCCAGACACGGCGGCGGTGGCCGCAGCGTCAGATGCGCTGGCCCTGCCTGGGAGGTCACTATGTCCTTACTCCCGACTGGTCAGGCCCGACCCGGCTGACTCTGCTGGGCTCTCCCCGCAGTGGGCACCAGGGGGCAGCAAAGCCTCGCGGGCGTTCCCGCCTGCACCCACGGCGGCGGCGCAGCCCGCAGGCCTGCGTGGCGGTGGCCGCGGGAGCCGGCCCTGCTTTCCCCTTCCCTGCTGGCTCCGTGCTCTGGCGACGCTGAGCGTCTCTGTGTAACCTGCGGGTGATGGCGGTGACGGAGGAAGCAATGGGGTCACAGTGGCTCGGAGGACAGACTGCGGGGGTCGTTTCGGCTCCTGTCCCCAGGTGTTCTGATAAGTGAGAAGCGAGTGGCTGCCGCTTCCTCGGCCTTACCCGCTTGACCCGTTCTCGTGCTCTGTAAGTGTGAGATGCTCCCCCGGGGCACAGCAGGTGAACTGTCCTGTGACAGCCCCCACGGGCTGACACCGGGCTGGCACTGCGTGCCCAGGTGCCTCAGGACTGGCCTAGCCGCACCCCCGGCACCAGCCGTTTCCACGGAGGGTGAAGCGTTCCAAACCCGTAAGGACAGGGGCTCACGTGCGAACACGTCCAGGGAGGCTTCTGACTTCCCCGTCGATGTTACGAGAATCCGTCTCCAAAGTGCGTCTCGTGAGACCCACGGGGGTCTCCGGGTCCGTGACTTTCTACGACTTGCGAGGTTCTGTTAAAACGCGCGCTCAGGTGCACGCACAGTTCCGGACTTCGTGTTTAAAAAACAGGAACTTTGGAAACACGTCCTTCATAAGCCACGTTCGGCCTTTAAGGGAGGTGTGTCGCCTCCTCGGGCCGCGGTTCCCGGTGTCACTGTGACCGGCTCTCCCTCCCTCCGCCCGTCTCCCGTTAGGTCACGACGGGGCCGTGAGCGTCGTGTGCTGGAGCCACGACGGGAAGTGGCTGCTGTCCACCTCCCAGGACGGGACGCTGAGGGTGTGGTCGGTTCGCAGGACGGAACTCGCATTGTGTCTGGTAAGGGTCACGCTTGGCAGTTGCAAAATGACCGGCCCCGCGGTCTCAGGACTGCGAGGTGGTCACAGCCGTCCAGACAGAACTTTCTCCACGGCGAGGCGGTCGGGAAAGGGGGCCAACCAGGAGTTTGCTGCAGCGCCCTAGACGTTATCGCCTGCGGTTTTCGTACACGTGCGCGTGTGTGCGCACACGGGATGGGCACCCACGTAACGGGTGCACAACACACGTGCAGTCACACGAGTCCACACGGGATGGGCACACGCATGACATGCACGTGCACAGCGCACACGCACGTGTGCAGTCACATGCGTCTCACGTCCGCTGTGGTCTGAACTGGCAAAACGTTGATCCTAACGTACCGGACAGGCTTTGGGGGTGAACTCGGGGCGCTCTCACGGTAGAGGCGGCGCTCACGGCCAGGGCGCACCGTGTGGAGGAAAGGCCTTTCGGGGAGAAGGTGTCCTGTTTGGGTGAACTTGTAGGAGCTCGTTTGGACACAGAATGGGAAAGGAGAGACGGGTGACGTTATCAAGGTGACAGCAGCTTGCAGCCGCGACGGGACGAGGGGGTGGCAGGGTGTGCAGCTTTAGCGATCCCGTGAGGAGCTGGTGACCTGCGCGTTTTCGGACACGTCGTTAGCATTTACTTAGCACGAGTCCTGTCGTGAGTGCGGGTGGGGTGCGGGACAGCTGGCCGTGGCGGCCTCAGGCTCCCAGGGCCTCGCCCGCGGCCTAAAGAGGAGACGCCGTTGAGGGCCGCGGGTGCTGCCGGGCGGCGAGGGTGAGGCCGACACCTCAGCTGCCCTTTAAAACTCGCTGGGGCTTCGCCGTGACCAAACGCTCGACGCTTGGTGAGTTGCTGCCACGCTTCGGTCGCCTGGCCACGGGCTTCCGAGCACTCGTGACAGAGAAAGTCAGTCACGTGCCGCCTGTCGGAGGCGTCGGGGAGGAGGAACGGTGCTTCTCGTTTGGAGCAAGGCGTCGGAATTGGGGTGACAGCGCCCCCTGCTTAGGCAGCAGCGTCTTCCGACGCTGGCGCCCCGGACGACACCCGTCATTCCGTCGCAGGACAAGGACGTGCTCCCCCAGCCCGCGCGGTGCGCCCAGTTTTACTACCTCGACACCTTCATCCTGTCGTCCGCGGGGCCCGAGGTGCGGCTGCTGAGGCACCACATGGACACCCACCGGGACGAGCTGAGGAGGTAGGACCTTGTCCTGTGGGCGGGCCGCGGGGCTCGTCAGTCCCCTGTGCAGCTGGTCTCGGCATTCACGAACGTCCTCCGGGCTCGGGGACACTGCCGCACAGACGAGCTGGCGGGAGCCGGGCGCGCCGCGTCTCTGTCCCCAGAGCGTCTCTGCCCCGTGCACCAGGCTCCTGGCCCTATACCGCACCCCACGTGGGCACCCCCAGGAGGGTCCTGGTGCGCTCGGGACCGGAGTGCCAGGCAGCACTACGTGTCACCCCTCTGCTCACCCTCTGCACCTGGCTGCACGTCACCACCCCAGCCCCCCGGCACTTACCTGCCAGTGGAAGGCAGGGCTGATGGCCGGGGTCTTCCTCACCGAGCCCAGCCCCGTGGCTTTGTGCCGTCACCGACCCGCGCCTGCGGGTCCTCCAGGCCTCGTCCCCCGGGCCGGCCCCGGTCGCCTGGCCTTGACTCAGCCGCGGCCGGGAGCCGCTAGCGGGTTCTCACCCTGTGAAGGCGTCGTCGGGGTGAAGACCGTGTGTTCGTCAGACCGGGACCACCTGCTCCGGTTCCCTTTGAGGAAACACTAGGAGCTCACGTTGGAGGGGAGATGCAGGTCCACGCCTGGCTGCGTGCCTGAGTCCCGGGATTCGGGGTCGGCAGGGAGGCGGGCGTCCTCAGACCGGGTGGGCTCTGCTGGGCTCACCTGGTGTTCTTGGGGACGCTTCTGTGAGGGCAGACGGAGGTGGGGGCTCCCTCCTCCCTCAGCGTCCTGACACGTGACGCCTCGACGGCGCGGAGACTCCGTCATTTCGGTCGTCCACGGGCGGGCGGAGCGCGCGGGCGCAGTCACAGTGGCGAACGTGCCCGCCGCTGTCTCTTCCAGGTACAGGCAGAGGAGCTGGTGCCGGGCCGTGTGCGGGCTCCGCATGGCCGGCGCCGCCGAGGTCACCAGTCTGTCGGCGGTGAACGAGTTTTACTCCCGTATCCTTTCTCCGGCCCCGCGACGCCCTCACGGCCCCGTCCCCCCGGCGGGGGTCCCCTGAGCGAGCCCCACACGCGTGCGGGGGGACCGTCCTGGGTGTGTGCGCTGCATCCCGGGGGGGGGGGCAGGCGCCGCAAAGGGAGAGGAGGAAGAGGGGACGCGATGGCGCGTGTGACACTCGGCAGGCGGCCTCACCTGGCGTCCCGGCCTGTGGCTTGTTGGGTGCTGGAGGCCGGCGCGTCACACTGGGGGGAAGCCGCCGCCCTGCTGGAGGCCGCCTTGGCCCGAGCGACACCCATCTGCCGCCGGGGAGGCTGGTGGGATCCAAGCCGGTGCTGTTCCGTGGGATGTGAAACCGAGTGAAAAAGTTTAATTTTTGTGTTTTTGTGGCTGACATCCTCCCTTTTCGTGAAAAAGCGTGAATTTAAACATTCAGGATCAAAACCCGTCATCTTCGGGAATTTATGAATTTTCATTTGCTCAGAGGTCTGAGTCGAGGTCTTTTGAAGGATTTCGGGGCGGCTGTGAGGAGCTGGAAAGTTCTAGTGTGCGTTAGTGAGAGATCTGCTGCTTCCTCCTCGCAGCTGTTGTTCAAAGCAGAACAGAAGCCCCGGCAGGCACGCGCCGCTCTGATCCTGTCGCCTCGAGCGGTTTCGCGCAGCTGGCGGCAGCCTCGGGTGTGTCCGCGGGTCCGGCGCGCCGCGCCCTGTGCGGGCCCTCCCGCCCGCTGCGCTGTCCCTTCCGGCGCTGAGCGCGCCACCGAGTTCCCGCAGGCGCCCTGCAGGTCTTCTGGGCCGAACCCCGGCAGGTGGGTAGGGCTGGCGTTCACGTGAGCCTCGAGGTCCTCGGTGGCCGCTCACGAGCTTCGGCCCCCGTGCCTGCAACGCGCCCCTGCGAGTCGTGTCCTCTCACCCGCGCAGCCCACTGCCGGTGACACGGGCCACTTTCGTGGCTCCGCTGTCCGCCTTGACCTCAGACCTGTCCCCCGAGCCCCGTACCTCCAAGTCGGCCTGTGACCGCGCCTGTTAGTGGCGTTTCCCGGGCGTCTGACGCCTTGGTCTCCGGGCTTGGAACTGGCTCCTCCGGGGTCTCCCCGTCTGCCTGCCGCCAGCTCTCGCCCGAGGCGGGGTCGGGTGGGGCGCAGTCTGTGCCCAGCCCCCAGGGCGCTCCGCAGGGTCCCGACGGGTCGCCTGTGGTCTCCCGGTGTCTCCGAGCCTACGAGAGGGGTCGGGTGTGGCTCCCAGGGCGGGCCTCTGAGGTGCCTTCCTTAGCTGACCGCGCAGACCTCGTGCTGGCCGCCGGCCGCAGCAGGACCTTGGAGGTCTTCGACCTCAACGCGGGGTGCAGCGCGGCTGTCATCCAGGGCGCCCACGCACGGCCCGTCCACCAGATCTGCCAGAACAAGGTGAGCGAGCTTTCGGGCGCTGCGTCGTCGGGAGAGGCGAGTGTTTAAAGTGTCTCCCCTGCAGACGGGAGACGCGGTTCCCTGATTCGCCACCTCGTCCCGCGTTCGTTTTCATGGACCGTTAAGCTATTCCGAGCCCCGACGTCTGGCTTCAGGAGGTGTTTTAACACACTGAGCGGAGCTTTGAGAGTTGGGGCGTCTGAAGCACTCGGCGGACGGGGTGACGGTCTCGTCGATGCTGAACGTGAAGCGGGCTCCGAGAACCGCAGCTTCTCTTTCGAGGAGGCCGCTCACCCGTCACGACAGAAACGGTTTGGAAATGCCCACAGCCGAGGGGCAAGGCCTGGGGGTCGGACGAGGTGACCTTTTCGATGAATCCAGTCAGAGTTCGCGGTGGAGTTCAGGAGACGCCGCGTTACCCAAGAGCGCGTTCAGGAGACCTGGGGGTTTCTGTTTTCAGAACCACAGCTGCAGTCCTGGCGGTCAGCACGTTTGAGGTCGACGTCCAAAGCACGGCCGTCGTCGTAGCGCCGCCGGACAGCGGCGTTGTGGTTCGAGGACACCGCTTCCTAAGGGGAGTCTCACCATGCTGGTCCACAGACTGTGGCAGCCGCAGCTTCAGTGCGTTGTCCCAGGTGTCCTGCCCTCCTGGGCGGCGGGCCGGCTGCGGGCTGGAGTCTGAAGTTTGTCACCGCGTGAGAGGGACAGAGGCACAGATTCGAGACCAGCCGCCGTCCCCGTGTCCTCTGGTCAGGTGGCACTAGAGGGCTGGGGGCACGGACCTTCTCAGGGACACAGCGCGGGGGCCCAGGTTCTCCCGGAGCGGGCCTGGGGCCCTGTGTTCAGGTCCCTGCGCGCTGTTGGTCCGGACGGGGCAGAGCCGGGAGGAGGGGCACGTGGAGGCGCGGGTCACGCGCCACGTGGCATCCTGGGTCTGGGGTGGGAGGCTTCGAGGGCTCAGCCGGCAACCGTCCTGACGTCCCCCAGCGTGATCCCGCGGAGTTCAGTGACCGGGACGTTTCAGCCTGTGACGGGGAAGGGTTTTCTGGTTCGTGTGGCGTCGAGGAAGGCCTCAGCTGGCGGCGGGTGAAGAAAGATCGTTTCCCGCACCTCTCCGCACAGACGCCTGTTGCAGGAAGCCGGAAGAATGACGTTTAAACCCGGTGTCGTGGGTCCCCAGGTAGCAGAGACTCCCTTCGGGGCACTCTGTACCTCCTTCCCGCGGCTGCTGGCTCAGCGGACTGCAGGGGCGGCGCCTTGGACCGGCCCCGAGTCCGGCCGCGGCCCTGGTCGAGCGTCGCACCCGGGGTGGCTGGGGAGGGGGCGTCCGCCTGGCGGTGTCGGGGGAAGAGGCGGGCCGCGCTGCGGTCCACGGCCATGGCCCCGTCTGTCGGGACGGGGTTCCGAGTGGGTCCTGGACGGTGCGTGTTCCGGGCTCGTAATGAACTTGACGAGCGAGTCGGCCTCGCGCCGTCCGACTCCTCGGGAGCTGTGATTCCAGCTAACCCGGTGACGCCGTGCCGGGCGACGTTCACGCGTGGACTTCCAGAAGGCGCGTCTGACCTGCGCGTTTGTTTAGCGGGCTCCAGGCCTTTGGCGTTCGGACTCCGCAGCGCATGCGTGCTGGCGCCTCGGTCGCCTCTGCGGCGTGTGCGCGGGCCAGGCGGCTGCACCTCGGACCTGCCAGTCAGTATTCGCTGATTTGAGCCACAACTAAGTGCCACCCCCGAAGGACCGGGGCCCGAGCACTTCTGTAGGAAACGCGACGGAAGGCCGAGGGCAGAGGCTGCCAAGTCAACGCGCAGGCTGAAGGAGCTAAAGTCTGACAGTGTAAGGTTTCGGACTCAGCACGCAGCATTTAAACTTTGTCCAGAAGCGAAGACCTGTGACGTCTGAGTGTTTCTCTAGAAACGACATGCAGTTGTGTATTGACCGGTGTTTTTGTCTTTAGTGCACGATTCAGTGAGAATTAAATTCACCAAACACTGTCATTCTTAAGTTTAAATATTTCAGCACGAAGAGAAACGTGGCGCTCCCGTGTGACGTCTGTTTGTAGACGTTACACCCAAAACACGTGCCTTGCCTGGCTTTTGACACCTGCTGCTGCTTTGTCTGAAGCAGGGAGAATCGATCACCAGGGAAAGATTTCTTTGTTCGTTTAACTTGTGAGTTTATGGCACGTAGCTCCTCCTAAAGGCGTCATTTCAAAGCTCCTCCCCCTCCTCCTCCTCCGCAGCATCACCACTCTGTGTTTGTGGAAAGTGGTCTGGCAGCATTTCCATAGCATCTTTTCTTTTCTTTCTTTTTACTTATTTGGTTGTTTATCTTGGGGGTTTATCACAGCCATGAAAACTTGGTCTAGATTGGAACTGAGCTCAGTCTGAGATGTTTTTCATTTTGGTTCCCAAATTTCTTTTAAATCGTTTCAACTGTTTCTGTTGCAAATGCAGATATGCTTTTGGAGTGTAAATGTTTTTTTTTTTTTTTTACTTGTAACATAAAGAGCAAAACCCTGGCTCTAAATCTTCGCTAACCAGATTTACTCATGTTTTCAGAGAAGTTATTTCGTGTTGAAAAATGAAGTGATGCTGTTCTGTCTGACATCTTGGAATTTTCCTGTTTCCTCCTAGAAGGTCTTTTTAACGTTTTACATAAAATGCTTCTCTCCGTTGTGAGGATTAAACAGGGTCGTGCGTGCAAATCTCTTACGCTGCGAAGCTCAGAAATGGGCGTCCTTATTTTGGAATATAAATGTGTGAAGCCGGGCGGACCGTGCCTTCGAGGGCTCTTCATTCCCGCGTGCCCCTGATCTCCCACAGCTCTCTGTCCCGTGCGGGCTGGGCGACTGCACGGGACTGGGCCCCACATAGAAGATCCGACTCGGAATTAGACACGGTTCACGCTCCCAGGAAGCAGTGACCTAGAAGGTTCTCGGTGTGGACGCGGGTGGCGCTTCCACGGAGCTGACTGCTGTGAGCCCGGGGCGCGACCTGGAGGAGTGCGCAGGAGCCCTGGGGACGGACCAGGGGGCCGGGGCCTGATGGGCGGGCGTCCTCGCACTCTGTCGGCACCAGGTCACGAGGGCTTTGAAGGTGCGTGGAGCAGGGAGCGAGGTCAGCTAAAGCCGCTCGGCCTCCCTGACCTTGGCAGCTTGGACTGAAAGCCCGGCCGTCTCTGGGCGGCCCAGCTCCCCTCTGCTCCCCGGTCGGACCCCAAAACCCTGAAGGCGGGCGGACGCGCGTTACGGCCGGTGAGTACCAGGCCCTGGCCCAGCGACACCACACTGTGCACGTCTCCGTGCGACCTGACTTGTACGTCCCGTCGCGTGTACGAATTTTGCCCGTTTTTGTGCATTTCTAGTAAGTGCATTTAAGCCCGTAAATCTTCCCCTGAACGCTGCTTTCCTCGTACTTTGCCAGTGTCGTCAGCATGTCGTATTTGCATTATTTAGTGCTAAAATTTGCTAATTTTTGTTAAGATTTTTTCCCAGCGAGGCTCCGTTTAGACACGTGCCTTGGGATTTTCACACGTAGGAGCGCGCCTCCGGGAGTCCTGCTGGCACTAATTTCCACTTTTGGGGCATGTGTTCTGTGCACAGGCTCCGTGCAACACTGACTGTGGCGTCCGTTGAGGTTTTTGTATTTACTGGGAAACGTGGCGCTCTGGTTCACTTTCCCAGGTGTTACACGTGTGTGTGGGAACAGCGGGTTCTTGCCAGAGCGGGGCGCATGTCCACACAGATGTGTGCTGGCCCAGCCGTGTCAGTCGTGTCCAATGATTCACGCTTTCCTCAGTTGGTGCTTGATTTTTTAAAATTAAGGCATGGAAGGTGTTCCTGTCAGTTTCTTCCTGTAGTCGTGTCGAGTTTTGCCTTGTGTTTCCGCCGGCCATGTTGTTAGGTGTGTTCGAGTTGAGACGTCAGGCTCCACGTGCAGTTCCTCTGATTATTTTTAGAAACTATTTCTTATTAGGTGTTTCTCGCCTCACGTCTTTTTTATTTACTCAGTATATACCGTTTTTATCTCCATCCTTCACGGTCAGCCTTAAAAAAATCACGTTTCAAGTGTATTTCTTGAAATGGAACCTGAGAATCTCTTCTACTTCTTGGGCTTGGTGTGTCTGCAACTGTTGTTACCTCCCACAGGTTAGGTCTTCGTGCTTTCTCTTCCACCTTAAAAAGACTTCTTTGTTAGCGTGAATTTTCTTTGCTGCTTCATGTCTTCTGCCTCAGCCTCTGTCAGACTGACCAGACTTTTCTAATTCCCTTTTCCCCCGTGTGAAAGCTTTAACCGCTGTGGAATGGTTAAAGGAAACGCACACCAGCCATTCGGTTTCGTACTCCTCCGCTCCAAAACCAGCCGCGTGGCAAGGTGCCTGACTCTGCCAGGGCCGTCTGTCCGTCCGTCTGTCCGTCCGTTAGACCAGATTCGTGTTTTCTATCCTTTTCTCACTCAGCGCCTCACGGGTGCCCTGCATCTGGCGGCCGGTCTCCGCGTGTTTGCCGAACGTCAGTCCAGGTGTCTGCACGCTACGTTGCGCGCCATGGAGCTTGCTCAGCCAGTTTGCGGAGCGCTCAGCAACGTCCGTGTCGGTGGCCGCGTAACAGCGTCGTGACCCCTGTGCGTGCTCTGTTCTCACCCGAAAACGCGTATGAGCTAGTTCGTACTTTACAGGCTTGCTGAGAGGACGTTAAGGTGTTTGGAACGTTTCCTGGCCCAGCGTCCCCTCTTGCCCTCTGCCCCCTCCGTGTGTGTGCATTTGCCATCGTTCCTGAGTTGATGTCAGCCTTTATCTCCTCGTGGTAGGGAGGACCACTTCTAGGTGCATGTACGTGGTAAGCATCGACGGCTACGGATGTGCATCATTCAGTCCTTGACGTGGCGGGTGGAAATTGCCACGAACCGTAACATCTGCGAGTAACGTTGGAGCCCGAAGTTCTGTAGCTGGATTCCAGTTCAGCTCTAGTCCATGAGGCGTGTGAAACCACATTTTAGATCTTATGACAGCAGCGTGGGGGAGGCGAATGCCGCAGTGCCCCGCTGGTCTGCTCAGCGGCACGTCCTCGGAGGAGTCGCCGTTTGAGTGACCCGGGCTGGGTTTCGCCCGTCCCTGCAGCTGCGTCTTGGGGTTTGACGATCAGCAGGTTATTCTGCCTCAAACTTTCAGTGCCTCTCACTGGGGCATCTTTCGGGAAATACATTCAACACGGATGACGATCTGTCCTTTGAAAGTAGACGTGGCGTCCTCCCGTTTTCGTGTGTGGATCCTGTACCACTGTGAGTCTGAGCTCCAGTGGCGTCGTGCACAGAGACCGCTCACACCAGCCGGTCTCAAGGTCAGAACGTACCACTGGTGACTGTTCGCGTGGGCGGTTCCAGAGTCTAATTCGGAAATCGTTATGAATAAGACAAGTTTGGAGGCTTTTGTGGATAGAATTTTTCGTGGATTCTCCGTTTTTGGGTATCGGTGGTGTCACGCTTATTAACTCCCACCCTGACGTTCCCCCTTCGTCCTAGGGCTCATCGTTTACGACTCAGCAGGCTCAGGTCTACAATCTTTTCGCAACCACGGCCATCGGCGACGGGATACGACTGTGGGACTTGAGAACTCTGAGGTGAGGCTTGCGAACGTCTCAGTCAAAGCTCAGAACGTGCTGTAAATGTTTGTGAACTCGGTTCAGTCTCTTTTGTCCACGTGCGACGAGGCTGTGGTGAACGTGTTCACACTGACCGGTCTGAGAAAGGTCCGAGCCACGCGCAGAGAAGGTCGCGTGAGTTTGCAGTGGTTAAATGACAGGTGCTGGCCTTTTCTGTGCCACGGTGCGACCTGTGTCTCCTGAGTGCCGCAGCGCCCAGCGGCCCCTGGATGGTCCGACGCAGCGTGATGCGTGCATCCGTGCATGGGTGCACACGCGTGTGCGGTGTGAATTGTCCCGTCTGACAGTGTATCACGCCAGACAGTCGCAGGATGGGTGTCACCGGTATCATCCCGTTCGTTTAAAAGCGCGTATCCTGACGACGTGTGACGCCTGTAACACATGGGACATGCACGCGTGTGTGTGCACGTGCGCACGCGTGTGTTCTGTGCCCGCAAGCACGTCAGCAGCAGTGTCCCTGTGCTCCTCTTTCGTCCTGCACAAGTGCAGACCCCAGTGGCCTGCTGGGCGCGGTCGTCGTGCGGGGGTCGGAGGTGGGGCGGCCAGCATGGCCCTGGCTGTCCCTGAAGGCCCTGGGGGTTTTTCTCAACAAAACCAGCTTCAGTTCCGTGACGTGTTTCATCCTGAGCATTTCACATGGCACTTACAGCTAGTGGGCGGCAAGCCTCGATGGCCCGGACAGAGCGCCGCACCCCCAAAGCCCTCGAATCGCCGATGTAAATCACGTGTGATGTTAAAGGCCGGTTTTCGTATTTCTGAAGGACTCCAGAAGACGTTTGTCGTTTAGTAGTCTTAACAAAAGCTTGTCGAGCGTTCGCTCGGTCACCTTTGTCAGTTTATTATTCTGAAAAGCGTTGGAATCGTTTCTGAAGATCTCTGGGCTAACCTGCTGTGAATCCTCGTATTTAAAAATCCTCTTTCCCTGTTACTCTCTTTATTTTTGTGAAGAAAAGCATCAGGTTCGCATCTTCATGGTATTTTGTGTGAAAAATTAAAAAACCACTTTCCCTCACAGGTGCGAGCGTCGTTTTGAGGGGCATCCGAGCCGCTGCTACCCGTGCGGGATGGCCTTCAGCCCCTGCGGACGCTATGTGGCCTGCGGTGCCGAGGACAGACACGTACGTGCCGCCGTTGGTCCCGGACCCCGAGGGCCGCTCACTCGGGTGCGCTTCACGCTTCACCGCGGCTGGTGCTCCGGGACCCGCAGGGTCGCGTTTTAGTGGCAGAGCCGGGCGGGGCGCGGGAGGTCGCCGTGGGGGTGTGACCGTGCTCCTGACCGACGCTGCGCGGATGTTGGCGTAGGAGAAGCGGGCACGGGCACGAGCACGAGCACTTTCTCAGGACAGCGCCGGGTACGGGCCGAACTCGGTTCCTCTTGCCAATCCCTCTGCCCTGGGGTCGTCGAAACGGGTGACTAAGGGACACTTCGAGATGCTGCGATACGCAGCTGCGGCGCCGGAAAGGCCCGGGTTGTTACTCGAGATGCAGTGGATGAAGATTTATTCTGAGGCTGTTAAAGCGGCCGCTGCCCTCGGCGGCTCAGGGGCAGGCCGGCCCCCGTCGTGCTCTGTCGTCACGGGAAGTGGCGGGGCAGGGCCCGAGGGAGCCGGCGGGAGGAACCGGATGCCGCTGGCAGCTGGCGACGTTTCTGCGGCGGTGCGACCTCATGGAGGCTCTGCGTGGAATCTTGGCCGTTCGGTCTTCTAAGAAAAGTTAGTAATTTTTTTATGAACTAAAAATTCCAGGGGCATCTCTGGCCACGTCGTAAAAAGGAAAGCGAAGGCCACGGTAGCTGACTCATGTTCCCTGGGAATGCCGTCCCTGCTGTCCTGGGCTTTCAGACCAGCAGAACTGACTTCTGTTCGCAGCTCCTCCTCCCGTTTCCTTTTCGGGATAATTCGAGGAAGGGGAAGGGCGCGTGGTAAAAACTCGGAGAGACCAAAGCACGAAAGAAACTCCCTTCCCAGATCCCGCCCACAGAACACAGAGCAGTCCTGACGGCCCGGCCTGGTTTTGCGTGCGAGGCGTCCGCCGTCTTCGGGCGTACGTGCGGTCCCTGTGGCTTCCGTGACGGTGTTTGTGAACAGTAAGGTCCTAGTCCAGCCCGAGCGCTTTGTGCCTCGTCCTTTGCCTAAAAGAGTCCCGTTTCCTTTCTCTCATCCCTTCCCTCCGGTCTTCTTAATTTAGTTTCGGGTAAGATTTACTTCATACGTGTTTTATCTCCACCTTTTTTGTCTTTAAGTGCCTTTTCGCTGCAGGTTCGTTCCTTCTGGGGGGGACACGTGGCTGCGTGAACTAAGTAACTACCGTTCTCCTCCTGTAGACATTTGTCCCCCAGATGGACCGTGGTGGCTGCCTCCTGTGCATCATCGTCCCTTCCTTTCCCTCCGCACCACACAGGCCCAGGCCTGTCCTTTCGGACTGCGGCCTGCCCCCGTGCGGGAGCCGAGCTCACGACCGGCGCGTGTCTAACGAAACGTGTCTGGCGTCTGGGCCTCACGCGCTCGTTTTCCTTTGACTCCAGAACCTTCGGGCGAGAAGCTGGGTTTCACCGGCTGCCGTTTCCACACGTTTCTGAGACGGGTCGTCCCCGGCCGCCCTCTCACGGCCCGTGTCCCCTCACGTGCGTCCAGAGAGATGGCGCGAGGCCGAGCCAGGGCTGACTTCCCCCAGGGCTGGGTGGGCTCATGTTGGGCTCAGCGAGGCCTCGGGGCGCGGGAGCTCCTGGGCCGGGAGCCGCTGCGCGGGGCGGCCAGCCCTGGCCCTGCCTCCCCCAGGCAGCGGGAAGCGGCTCCCTCGGCACGCGGCCGTCAGGGGCCCGTCTCCTTGCTCTCGGGCGTCTGGAGCCTCGGAGGAGGGGCGCGTCGGTGTGATGACCGCAGTGTCCTGCCGCGTGACTTGCAGGCCGCGGGCGCCGCAGGCCTGACTGCGCGCGGGTCTGTGCGTGCACATCTGTGTGCGGTTCTCGGGGCCAAGGCGCAGGGGCGGCGTGCTGGCCTGGCGGTTGCCGTGTGTTTGTCGTTACCGGAGGCTTCCGAATGGGCTTCCCGAGTGGCGGCGCCCCTGGAACAGTCGAGCACCACGGGTCTGGCACGCACGTGTGCGCACGGAGCTGCAGTCACGTGGCGGATGGCGGAGCGGGCTGTCGCGTGCTCGGACACGTGCTGGGTGCCTGCCTGGTGCCCGGGGCCGCTCACAGCCGTGCTGTCGCCCGGGCCCGCGCTGCGTCCCCGTTTGCACGAATAAAGTCTTCACCACACCCCACACTGAGAATGCCTGCTGGTGCCGAGTGGGTGCCCCCGACCTCGGGTCGGCAGTCCGGACCACGAAACCCGAATCCTTCCTTACGGCTCGTCATCGAATGCGAACGCGTTTGCGACTGGTCCCGGGAGAGTGGGGTTCCGTGACGGGCCAGAGAGGCCGATGCGAAGGCATCGATGTAAAACTTCTGAGGGGGAAGGAGAAACGCGTGCTCCGTGACTTCAGTTCTGAGCCGCCTGGCGTTGGTGGGCAGCTCGTGGGTCGCCGGTATGACCCCTGGTTAGCCGTTGAAGGGGCTTCGGCTTGGCATGGCGAACGGTCGACTGTTGCCCGTCCCGACCCAGAACCCCCGCTCGTCTCCTGTCTTCTAGGCCTACATCTACGAGATGGGCTCCAGCACTTTTTCCCACAGACTGGCAGGACACACGGACACGGTCACGGCAGTGGCCTTCAGCCCGTCCGCCCCCCAGGTAAGTCTGTGTGAGTGGGGGCGGCCTCGCCCCCCCGACCCAGTCTCGCATCGACTTTGTGTGGGAGAAACTCTGTGACGTTCAAGGTGCGCGCCGGTTTCCTTCCAGCGCGGGCAGGCAGGCCTGGGAAATAGGACTCGTTGCGGGGAAGGGACAATCTCGAGTGTCTTGTTTCAGTGAGAGTGGGGGCATTCAGGGCTGGTGTGCGTGCGTTCTCACTGAAACACGGAGAACGGCAGCAAATCCGTGGGCGGAGGGTAGCACCGGTGTGAACGCCACAGTTCGGGCTGAAGGAAGGCGGCGGGACGGCAAGCCCCGGGCAGGGGGGGAAGGGACGTCAGAAGTTCCGAAGAGAATGTGGGTGGAGGGCGGGGCCGCAGACGTGAGGCGTTTGCTGGGAGGAAAGGTTGGGATGCGCGGCGTCGGCGGCATCTCAGCCCGTCCCGCAGGAGGGGAATGGCCGCGTGTGAACGTGCACAGGGCGCTGCTTCCACAGAGGAGCACAGCTCCGCTCGGGGGCCGCGCACCGCGGGCGACTGACGTGACTCGCAAGCCACGTGCACATGATCGTTGACATTTCCCCGATTTCTGACCGTGGTCAGACGTGAAGCTGAATTAGAGGCTGAAGGAACTGAGGTTTCCACGTCTGAACCTTTAATACATTGAACGACCGTTTTTAGAGGGTCGAAGTGGACCGCGCGCCGTTTTCTCCTGCACGAACCGCCGTGCCGCGCCGGCGCTCGCAGTGCCCCAGGTCGCCGCGCCGCCTTGTGTTCCCAGTGGGTGTCCGCAGGGACGGCCTCGCCGCCCTGGAGCCTTCCCCTCCCCGCAGGGACGGCCGTGCCGCCCCGGCACCTCCTCCTCCCCGCCAGGGCGGCCGTTCCCCTCTCCGCAGGAGTCCCACTCCGGGCCGTGTTGGTCAGGGCGGGGTGCTAAGTCTCTGAGTAGAAGGAGCTTCCTCCTCCCGGAGGTGACACCAAGAAGGAAGCCTCCCGTCGGCTGCGCAGGAAACACGGCCCCAGAGCCGTCGTGGACTCTCTGCTGCTCCGGTCCCGTCACGCCCCGCGGCTCTGTGGGTTGTGCTTGTCACGGAGTGTGTCCCGGGCCGCGAAGCGTCGCACAGACGCAGCGAGGGGTGAGTCCCTCGCTTCTCCCCCGTTTGACGTGAGGGGACGTTCGGTGTAGGTTTTCCAACATCTGGCGGCGGTGCGACCCCCTGGGTGTGCACGAGCGGCACGCAGGCCGGGCCGTGGCCGGTCCCGTTGGGGTGGCGTCTCAGTGGACTCCGGTGTTTTTAATTTGGAGTAGTGCGTGGAATTTAAGGTTAAAACTGGCTTCTGATGATCGATTGAGGCTGAAGTTTCATCTTGGTACCGAGTTTTACCAAAAAAAATAGGCTTTGCCGTTTGGAAATTGGCCCTGAAGTCCAGGCCAAAGCTCACAGCGCAGCGAAGTTCTCCGGGCAGGAA
This sequence comes from Cynopterus sphinx, assembly GCA_030015415.1. Taxonomy (NCBI): domain Eukaryota; kingdom Metazoa; phylum Chordata; class Mammalia; order Chiroptera; family Pteropodidae; genus Cynopterus; species Cynopterus sphinx. The sequence continues at coordinate 130,324,340 of CM057386.1, read as the reverse complement.
GGTTTGCGCGGCCGCCCGCCCGTCGTTGCTGACTCGGCAGGACGCGTCCGGACGAACGTGCTGCTGCGGAGGCCCCGGCAGTCCACCCCAGACCCGCAGGCTCTGGAAGGGCCCGCGACGGCTGCGCTCAGGGAGGCTGAGCCGCAGCTGTTCTCCCCCAGTGTAGCGCCTCCTGGGGGTTCCTCCTCCAGCGAACGCAGCGTCTGAGGGAACGCCTTTGCCCCCAGCAACGTGCAAATTAAAACGGCCGGCGTCCGGCGTCGTGCGAGCTTCTGGCGGCCGCACAGTGGGTAGGCGTTGACACGCTTACGAGGTGACCACCTCGGTAGGTCTGTCAATCCCGCGTCACTGCCGGAGCCGACCGGGTTCTCTGGCCACGCCCCGCCACGGGGCGGATGACCTGAATGGACGCGTCTCCGGAGAGGACGCACGGTGGCCCGCAGGCGTGGACAGGCGCTGGGCGTCACCAGTCACCGGGGAAGTGCGGAGTGAACACCGCGAGCCAGCGCCTCACCTGTCAGCCCGGGCGGCACCAGGACGCCAGCAGAACCGGGTCCTGGCGAGCGAGTTGGGGGCCGCGTGCGGTGCTGGTGGGTCGCACCCTGGGGCAGCCGCTGTGGACCCGCGGGGAGGGTCCTCGAGACCCTGAGGGTACCACTTCTGGGTGCTTGTCCTTTTTCTAAAAAGCGTGGCTTGCCGACCGCCATCCACTCACGTGTCGGCGACGTTTCGCAGGACGCGCTCCAACGGCTCGTGAAACGCACAGCGTTTAGGGGGACGGGAGGAGAGGCCGCGGGGCCCGGCTGAGGCACGACGGGCCTGGACCCTCCCGAGCACGCACGCGTGCGCGGCCGCTCTGCGCGGGGGCTGGGTTATTCGTTCCCTGAGAGCGGGTCGAAGGCCCCCGGGGTCGGCATGGTCGGGGTCGGCGTGGTCAGGGCCGGAGAAGCAGCTCAGGACACAGGCGGGATCCGGGGAGTTCCACGGGCGAGAAGGCAGGAGCCACAGGAAACTTCCAGAAGCCGCCAGGGACTGGTCAGGGCCACGCCCGGGACAAGTGGGTTCAGGCCGAGTCCTCCGAGTGACGGATACGCGAGGGGCGTGTCAGCGCCCGGCCCGCCTGCCGCCTGCGCTGGGGCCCATGGCCGCAGCGGGCACAGGGGCGCGTCTGCCGCGGCGTCTCGTGCGGTGTCTGGGCCCTGCTCGTAGAGGTCACCTAGACCTCCCGCTGGGGAAGGGCAGGTCCCACTGAGCGTCTGCGGGGCTCGCGAGGCGTCTCCGCAGCGGGACGCGGCGTCCTGCGTGTGCGGGTGCCCCCGGCGCTGCTCGAGGGCCCGGGCCGCGTGGCATCCCACGCCCCACGTGGCCGATTCCTGTCCTCAAAGTGCGTGTTCGGAGACCCCCAACGTAAGCCAGCCCGTGAACTTGGAAAATGGACGTTCCTGCTCCCGCAGTCCGGATTTCAAGTTTTGAAGGAAGGACGGACGCCGTTTTGGTTGAGTTCTCAGCCACGACGGCGGGGGACAGACCCCCGCTGCGGCGAGCGTTCGAGCGGCTTCTCCCGTCTTCCTCTGTCTGTGAGCAGATGGGTCCGCACCTCTCCCTTTTGCTCCTGAACGTGGCACGATTGAGTTTTCGGTGGAAAACGAGCGCGGGCGGCCGGAGGCAGTGTTTGCGGCAGGTCGGTCAGTTCACGGCGATTGGCCCCGAGCCCCTGAGGGCTCACGATCGCCTTCGGCAGCCGCCTCGGGTCCTCAGACGTGTGCCCGCCGCTGCTGCCCGCGCGTGCGGATGCTGGCGCGCCCTGGCCTTGCCTCCGCGCGTGCGTGTGCGTGCGTGTGCGATCGACTCCACTTCCCCTGTCTCTGACTCAGTGATTCCCCCGCGGGCCTCGCCCCGGAGTCCTAAGGAGGGCTCGAGAAGACGTGCCCGGCTCTCCTGGCACCCGTGACGTAAAGGTGGGGTCGTGGGGGGGTTCGCGCGGCCTCCAGGGCCCGAGCCACCTGCGCGCTCAGTGCGCTGTGCTGTCAGTTCTAGTCCTTTCCGCTCCGTGCGGCCTCTGCAGGTCGTCCGTGTTCTCGCCGTCAGCTGCGCCAGCCTCTCTCCGGTAGACTCAGATGCCGGCCGTCCCCGGCAGCCTGCAGCTCCTCGAACTCGAGACTCGGGGCCCAAACAAGGTGCCCGTTCCCAGGGCCTTGGTCCGGCCCCTTCTCTCTGTCACTGGCCGCTGTCCCCTTGGTGGCCCAAGCTGGGACTGTGCACTCGGCCTGCGTCCTTGCTCCTCGTCGCCCGGCCTTCACTCGCTGGCAGACACGGCTCGGGGTCACCAGGTCACCCCCCGTGTCTTCCCCACGCCTCCCTGGCCCCGTTCCACTCGGGCAGGTGGCACAGACGTTTCGTTACTGGTCCGTCCGTCCGGTCTTCCGTCTGCCGCCGGTGGGGCCCAGGACCCGCCCCTTCCCACCCCGTCGCCGGCGCCTGCCACTCGCAGTGTGGGCGACCTGGCGAGCCGAGCCGTGACGCGCAGTGCCCGGGCCGCCCGCTGCCCCTGCCGGGCGTGGCGTGAGCCCGCTGCCCGGGGGTCAGTCCCCATCCTCAGAGGTGTCCCGAGGGAGGTGTCGGCACCGAGTCCCCTCCCCGCCGAGGTGGACGTGTCTCGTCGTGTTCACTTAGTTCATCCAGTTCTTCCCACTTTCCCTCCCGTCCTCCTGGGGCCGGTGTCCAGAGACGTGCCAGTCCGTGTCCACACACTTGGGGACTTTCCCGGGTCTTTCTCGTGTCGGTGCTTAGTTCAGTCCACGTGGCCAGAGGGCATCCCCGGCTCGATTCGGGTGCCTTGGGCGCTGTCCGTGTTCCGTGTTCACGGGAGTGCGTTCTGACGCCGGCGGGGGAGCCTTCTAGAAATGCCAGTGAAGCAGGCCGTGCTCCTCACGCCCCCCGTACGCCTCCTTGTCGCCTCCGCTTTTGAGAGCCGCACCGAAACCTCTGGCCGGCGTGAGTTTCCTGTTTTCCTTGTCATCCTGTCGGTTCCTGCTTCGGGCATCTGAAGCTCCTGCGCCAGGTTTCTGATCGTCGTGTCTTCTTGGCGAGCGGCCGGACCCCTCTGTGGCTGCGAGAAGGTCTTTATTTGCCCTGAAGCGTAGTACCTGCTGCTGACACAGCCACTCCCGTTTCCTCGTGATCCGGCTGGGACAGCGCGCTCCATCCTTTTCTCCTGACCCCGCCCGGGCTCAGGTCTGAAGCGCCTCTCGGACGCCGTCCCACGATCTCGGCCTTTTAACCGCTTTGCTGAGGCCGTTTACGTTTAACGCGACTGCGGTCTGGCGTTCAGGACTCCCCCCTGCTCGTTGTTTTCTGTTCTCCCATCTCAGTCGTGCCCCCCGCCCCCTCTTTTGCTTTCTTCGGCTCCACTGGATTTTTCTTGTGATTCTGTTTGATCACTTCTCTGGCTTCGTGTGTAACTCCTCGTCTCGTCACTCGGAGGCCGCGTTAAGGTTTCGAGCGCAGCCTGTACTGCGAAGGTCCCTCCCTTCCGGTGACCCCGTCTCGCTTCGCCTGCAGGATAGAGCCTCACAGGAGAAACTGCCGCCCCCCGCTCCGGCGGGCCTTTCTGCGGCTGCTCCCGTGCCCCGTGCTTTCCCACGTGTTGGAAACGCCACACCCGTCGCCTCTTGGGGAGATTTAACGATAAGGGCAACCCTGATGCGCTCGCCGTGCAATTCCTCCCTCAGGGGCCAGCCTTGACCTCGTACTAAGAAGCCGGCCTCCTCTGAAACTGGGTTGTTGCCTGTGTGACCCCCGTGATTCTCGCAGAGCTTCCGCCACCAAGGGGATGGTTGCCGTGTGGAACGCTGTGCCCGTGCGTGCGTGCGTGTGTGCCCGTGCGTGCGTCCATGTGTGTGCCCGTGCCTGCGTCCATGTGTGTGCCCGTGCGTGCGTCCATGTGTGTGCCCGTGCGTGCGTCCATGTGTGTGCCCGTGCGTGCGTCCATGTGTGTGCCCGTGCGTGCGTGCGTGCGTGTGCCCGTGTGTGCGTGCCCGCGTGCGTGTGCGTCCATGTGTGTGCCCGTGCGTGCGTGCGTGCGCGTGCGTGCACGCTGGCGTTTCTGAGTCTGTGTACACACTCCATTTCGTGTTCTGTGGCGCGTGCATGCGACGTGGCGTACAGCGAGCGGTCCTGTGACCCCTGCCCGTGCTGGATCGGTACCGAGACCGCAGGGAAAGCCGACGGAGGGCTCTGAGCCGGTGAGCCACGGGGCCGGCCGGCGTGAGGCCGTCTCGGTCTGGATTCCAGCGCGGCCGGCATCGGCCCTCGGATCTGCTTGTGCCTCTGATGCCACGCGTGTTTTCCTGCCACGTCGCACGCCAGCCTCCCTGCACGCTGGGCTGCGGCGGGTCTCGTTTGGGGTCACCGTTCCGCCACGCGCCCAAGCCTCCTTCCTTACTCGCAAAGACAAGCAGTCTGAGTCCAGTTTCACCTTTGGGATGTTCTCACTGGGTGCTGGCGGCGTAGCGGTCGCTGTTCTGGGTGCTGTGATCGTGACCACACCCTTGCGCCGTGGGTGCTTTGTTACCTTCAGGTTACAATGGGGAAACCGAGGGGAAGAAAGTAAAGTCGTCGGACAAATCCGCACCGTCGGCACGTGGCGAGCTAGGTTCGCGTTCCGTGGAGCGGGTTCCACTCCCGGATTCTGGGGCGCCGGGCCGGAGGCGGGTGGCGGTGCGGCCTGAAGGCCAGGGAGCCCCGACGAGGCCGGTCGAGGCGCGGGGGCTTCAGGCGGCGATGAGAGCGCGGAGCCCGCGTCTTCCAGCGGAGCCCGGGGCTAGCGGTGAGCTTTCCCGCTCAGGCTTGTTGACTAGAGAGCCGAGTCCAGAACCACGGCTTCAGACAGGCGGCTCATTTCAGTTTTGCGAGAGGGGACGTCACTGCTTTCACCCCAGCCGTCGCGTGCTTCGAAAGACGCGTTTCCGCGTGCAGCAGCCGGGGCCCGAGGAGGGTGTCCTGCCCAGAGTTTTCCGTCTCCGCGTGTCCACGTCCTAGAGTTAGCTTCACCCCGGGACGACAGGGCCCTCCTCTCGGAAGACGTCCCGCAGACTCCAGCGGATTCGGTGGCCGGACCGGAAGTGGGAACGCAGTGCAGGCCGGAGGCGCGGGAAGCCTGCCGCTGCCACGTCGCTCATCCTCACCGTCACGTCGTTCTTTGTAGTGGCCAAGGGACCACCCACAGCGGAACGACCCGTCCGAGTGACAGGCCGAGGAGGACCGGCGTAAACGGGGTAGCCGGCGGCCCGCAGGGGGACGCCGCTGCGCCGGGGCCTCCGAGCCCCCGTGCTCCCAGGAAGCCCGCGCCACCGCCGCTCGGTCCCCATCCTCCCCGCCGTCCCGTGGTGCCCCAGGGTCCCCGCCGGTCAGGGACCTGCCGCCCCAGCCCATGTGCCCCGGAGGACCGGCCGTCACACGGCGGGGAGCGGCCTCTAAGCTCAGACGAGCTCTGGAGTCACCCGGTAACGGACTTTGGACCCCAGAATACTTCGCTGAGGAGGAGGGCGTCCTGTGTCGCCCGTTTGTCGGGGGTGGAGAAGTCACGAGGGATGTTGGGTTCGGACCAACGTCTGATGAAATGTAGGCCACGTGTTTGAACCCAGACGCTTTAAACCGTGTGGGGAGACACGGTGACATGCTGGAGTGCGCTCGTGGCGTTTAGAAGTCAGCAACCCCAGGAGCTGGAAGGGGCGTTGGACGTCAGGGTTTCTGTGGACGCTGAGAAAACGTCTGTCCCCTTCACTCGTCGTGCATTTCTGTCTAACTGTTAATAGACGTGGAAAAGGACAGTGAAAACGCCCTTTTTTACTTCTGACCCTCCTTTGTGGCCGTTTTTTCCCAACACTGCTATTTTAATCAAAATAAAACGCTGCTTTTTAGGCGAGGCAGCCCTTGGCGGACCTCACAGATGGCAAGGCCCTGTCAGCTCGCAACCCCTACTTTTTAATACTCTCCACGCCCACAGCACCCGGGCTTCCCGGGCGGTCTCCCATCCGAGGACTGAGCAGGCCCGACCCTGCTTAGCTTCCCCGGCCAGACGGGACCCGGCGCGTTCAGGGGGGCCTGGCCCAGACGGAAACCGCTTTCCGAATGAGAATCAGGAAGGACAGAACCGAGGCCGAGAAGTCGAGCTGGGGCCCGTTTGGCTGCAGCAGAGGTAAGATCAGCCTCGGGCGAGAGCACCGCGGGGCCCGTCCCCCCGGCAGCCCGTCCCCTGCAGCCGCCCAGCGGCACCTGCTCCCCGGGCTCCTGGGAGCCGCCGCGTGCACGTCGCTTCTGTCGGTGAAGGCCTGACGTCGAGGTCAGATTCGAGGCCAAATTCAGACGTTCCCGCGGCTCGGTCTAACGCGCGTCGTCGCTTGGCTGCGTTGCTCCCCCTCCCTAGTGGCCCGAGAGTTCGTCCCACGTGACTTTGTGTTGTCTCAAGATCTGTCCGGAGAAGGCGCGTCCGTGGGCGATGTCGCTGGCGTGGGCCGGCAGCAGACGGAGCCACGAGAACAGACGGGCCTCCCTTTTCACCGTCCCGGCCGCGAGCGCTCCCTCGTCGCCTCTTTTCCGGCCCAACTTCAGGACATTTTAGAAGTAAACCCGCCGCGTCCGAGGGCGTGCAGTTACCCGGGACGTCCACGCGGGCGCAGCCCTGCTCCGCCCAGGAGCCTGAGCCCGCCTCGGCCTCTCCTGCGAAGGAGGAACTGAGACCCCCCCCCCCGCCGCCCCCAAACAGCTGCGTCTGAGGGTCTCGCCGTGGGCGCGTTCGTCAGCCCGAGGACGACGGGGGAGGCGACCTGGTCGACCTCTGACGGTTCTGACGCGCGGACCGGCGGCTCCGCCCTGCGATGCCCGCCCCGGGGTTTCACCCGGTGGTTTCGCCCGGTGTTGTCCCGCAGCGCTTACCCGAGCCCAGGCCTGGCGGAGCCGAGGGCCGGCTCCACGCCGCGCCGAGTCACACCCTGCCCCGTGGAGGCGTTTGACGCCCACAGAGGAGTAGGGAGTCGGGGTTCCTCCCGGGGCTGCGAGGGGGCTCGGCAGGTGTCCTGGCGCGGGGTGTGTGTCCGTGTCTGTCTGGGTTCGTGTGTGGGTCTGCGTTTGCCTCCGCGCCCGCAGCCACACCCGCGCCTGTTTCTCCGTGTGCGTGTTCGTCTCCGCGTCCGCGTCCGCCCGTGGGCCTGCGTCTGGCGCGTCTGTGCTGACGTCTCCACCCGCGTCCCTCCCTCTGTGTCTGCGTCCGTCTCGGCGCCCGTGGGGACACAGCGGAGCCCCACGCGGACCGCGGCGAGCTGCCCTCACCTGCTGCGCAGAAACTAGCCGAGGGCGAAGCCCGACAAGCCGCCGTGACCGGTCCCCTGCGCGCCGCCTGTAGTGACACGGGGGCTGCGGGCGCCGTTGTCTGCTGTCCCGGCCCTGGGCGCCGTTTGCTTTCTCACTGAGACTCACTCAGGCTCCTGGCCGGGCCGGCCGCGCTGGTCACGGTCAGCAGGTCCTGCGTCCCCTGGCCGAGTCAGGGGCCGAGTGGGCTGAGACAGGCCTGGCCCCTGCTGTGACTGAACTGTCACCCCCTCCCCACCCGACCCCGCCACACGCGGGAGACTGACTCGCGTCAGAGGGGCCCGAGCTCACCGAGACATGTGACGAGCGGGCGAGCAGGCCCTCGGCCCACCGAGCTCATGGGGCAGCCGGGCCGAGGGGCCTGGCGCCAAACCGGCCTCAGGGTCACGTGGGAGCGGGAGGCCAGGGTGCCTGCTGGGGTCCTGACCCCACCCCCCAGCAGGCAGGCCTGGGTGACGAGGGCCGTGCCCAGATGCCCCCCGCGTGGGGCCCACGGAAATGGCAGCAGAGGCCGCGGTGCTGCGGGGGGTCCCGTGGCCTCGTCACCGCCTGGTGGAGAGCGCGGGGGCGTCCGGGGCGGCGTGAGTGGGGCCCGACGCCGTGGGACTGACGGACCCGCTGTTTAGGGCGTTCTGTCGTAGGGGACAGGAGACGACGAACGAGGGACAGGAGCGTCAGCTGCGCTCCTGGGGACGCTCGGGGAGGGGCCTGAGGCCACCTGCTGCTCTGTCTCCCCACAGCTCGTCACCGCCGCCCTGGACGGCAGCCTGCGGCTGTTCGCAGTTGAGTGACGGCCGACGCGGGGGCCAGGACGCGGGAGCAGCCACGTGAGGACGGCCGGGGCGTTGCAGCTCTGACGTCCCCACAGGCCCCTCGTCCCCGAGCCCCCGCCCGCCCTCGGAGGCCCCGCGGCTCCCGGCCCTTCTGGGGGGGACACCGTTCAATAAAAGGCCCGCGTGGTCCGTCTCACGCCTCGTCTTTGCTGGAGAGTGGGCGCTGGGCGGTGCCACCACGGCGCGTCCCGACCCTGCCCCCCTGGCCTTTGGGCGCCTCCCACGGTGACGGTGAACCCCCGAGGCAGGGCCCAGCTGCCCCTCGGGACCAGCAGCCGCCTGGGGACCCCGGCACAGCTGCCTCTGACGGCCCCGGATCCACGGCTCCCCACGGCTCCCTGGGGCCCCAGAAGAGTCTCCAGGTCCCAAACGGCCATCGACGTGGTCGCCACCCGCACTAGGGCTCCTTGGGCCAGTCTGGAAACGCCCCGGGGAGACCCCGTGGTACGCGCCCTGTCCCCGCCGAGGCGTCGCCCCCGTGGGCCCCGTTCTCCCGGGAGACGCCGCTGGCTGTCGCTCCGCCCCCGGGGACGGCGCGGCTGGGTCCGGGCTCCTCTTGGCGCTTCTGAGAGGCCGAGCTGACGAGGGTCACGCTGCTTTACTACGCTTTGGAGTTGCCCACGCGCCTCTCTGTTTACGGCGATCATGGTCTCCCCCTTAACGCGACGTGCATCGAAAACCAGTTAAAAACAGGCAAGTGGCGCCGCTTTAGGCTAAGTGCGTAGAACCTCGTCGAACGTTTTAGCTTCAGTCCCGTCACCTAACTTTTTTTATTTTAAACTTTTGTTCTTGGTCGCAGCAAACACACGTGCCGTGGAAATGACCCTCTCGGCCGTTTTCATCGTGCACTTCGGTGGCTGTCATCCTCCCAGGCCGAGGGCGTCCCCGCGAAGTGCTCGCGTCTCCTCCCCCAGCCCCCTCAGGGATGTCACGTCAGCGGGTCACACAGTGTCCGTCCCTTCGTGCCTGGCGTGGCTCACTGAGCGCGACGTCCTCAGGGTCCCCCCGCGTCGCAGCCCGCGTCACGTTTCCGTTAGGGACACGGGGCGTCTTGTTTGTCCGACCCCGGGGGACTCCCGGGTCGTCTGCAGCTTTTGGCCACTGCGAACAGCACCGCCGTGGGTGTGAGCGTGAGTCCCCGAGTCACGATTCCACTTACGTCAAGTGTGACCTAAAGGAAAAAATTTTAAAAACCAACGTAAACGAGAACGAGGTAAGATCCTTAAAAACCCCGTGACGCATACGTGGACACCGGAGGGGCCCCCGCGGGGCGGGGGTGTGGGGCTGCGGGCGGCGGGGCTCCCGCGGGCACGGGGCTGAGGACGGGCGTCCACGCGGAGGCCCCGCTCAGTCGGGGCGCAGCGGCGTGGCCCGGGCCTGCAGCCGTGCGCCCGCGCGGGGGCCGCTGTGCCGTGCGCGTCGGGCCAGGCGCGTGGGGAGCAGTGCGTGTCGCGAGGGCCACCTGCCTCCTGGAGCGCGGCGCGGGGGGCCCGCTTGGCTCTGCACGCGGCTCCGCTTCCGCCCGTTTTAGAGCACAGCCCCAGGGGCCCCGTGGCCTGGCAGGTCTTGCTGTCGTGTTTGCTTTCCGAACGCCCGGGGAAGGCCGTGTCAGGGGACGGGGCTGATGACGTCCCGCCTCGGACACCCGTTCACGTCCCTGTTTCCGCAGACCTTCAGGCCGAACCGGGCCGGGCGGAGCGGCCTCGCAGGGCACGCGCGGGGACGTCGCTGAGCCGGGCTCGTGGACAGCACTTCAGATGGGGTGAAGGCACCGAGATGGTGGCTGAGCTTGGTCGCCGGCCGGGGGGTCCTGGTGGAACCGGAAGTGGGGAGGGGCCGGGGGCGGCGGCGACAGCCCAGACACGACAAAGGACGTGGCCCCAACGGGGCCGACGGAGGCAGCGGAGCAACGCGGGCGTCCGTGCCAGGGAAGACCCCGGGCCTCCCGAGGACCCTGCGGGGAGGGGCCGGGCCGGGGGGACTGACAGCGCCCGGCGGGCCCCGAGGGCTGTGGGAGGACGTGTCGCACGTGGCACCAGCGAGTCCGGAATCCGTGGGGGCAGGTCCCCAGGAGGGTCCCCAGGGAGGGCTTCTCCGTGCTCCGGGTGGGGACTGAGGCCCCACGAGGCTTCCTGGGATGGGCCAGTCTCAGGGCGGCCATCTGAGCGGGGACGGGACGGCCAGGCGGAGGCCTGCGTGTCAGGGTCACTGTCCTCCAGGGGAGCCCCGCTCGGCGGCCGAAGCGCAGCCTGCGAGCGTCCTCCGTGGTGTCTGACGACAGGGGACTCACGCTCTGCGGCACGTGGCGTGGGCTTTGCACGGCTTTCGGCACGCCCACGTGCCCGTTGTGTGGACGACAGAGCCGGGACGTGGTCACGGTCCGCCCGGGCCTCGCCGTGGGGGGACGGGGACCGGGGGGACGGGGCGGCCTCGGCAGATGCGGGACGAGCAGTCTGTGTTCGTTTCGACGCTGCTGGGGGCGTCCTGTCCAGGTGCGGGCTCGTCAGCTCGCGTGGGCCTGACCTCGGGCCTCGGGGGAGGAGGGGTCGGCGCTTGGCGGTTGAGTGTCGCGTGGAGACAAGGTGGCTCTGTGCCTAACCGGACGTCTGGGTCACCCACCGGGAGGGGCAGGTGCGAGCGCGGCGCAGACGCTCAGGCCCCTTCCCCTGGTCCCTGCTCGGTCCCTGCGCGTCCCGACGCGCGGCCGCGTGAGCCCGGCCGGCGCAGTGTTCCTGGCCTGCCAGGGGCACGCCACGCGGCTCAGCCCAGCACGCTTTGCGAAAAAGAGACTCAGCGTCCGTGTAAAGCCCTGCCCGCCCTCCGCCCTCCCTCCTCCGTCCTTTCTCACGCGCTGACGGGTTCCCGCCCGCAGAAGAGCCAGCCCTCCCGCTCGCTTCCCCGGCGCGTGCCCTCCCGACCTAGCGTACTGGCTTCGTGGCAAAGTGGCCCCTTCTCTGTCGTTTCACTTTCTGCCGTTCCAGCTGCCCAGGTCAGCCACGTTCCTAAAAGATCGAATGGAAAATTCCAGAAATAAACCATTGGTATCATAGGTTACATGCCGTTCTGAAGAGTGTGATGAAATCCTGCCCCACCCGGGATGTGACTCCTCCCTCTGCCCAGCGGCCCCGGTCACGTAGGAGCTGTCGGGGTCATCAGGCTGACTGTCTCGGTGCCACCGTGCTCGAGTTCAGGCCCCCCTCACTTACAGAGGCCCCAAGGTGCAAGGGCCGCGGCGCGGGCAGCTGGACTGTGCCCCGAAGCGCTTTGGGCGAAGAGGTGAAGTTCTCGACTTAACGAGGAAAGAGAAAAACCTACGCGAGGTCGCTAAGGCCCAGGGGTGCGGAGTCTGCCGTCGTGAGCTCCTGAAGGAGAAGGACGTTGGTGCCGTGTGGCCGTCGCCCAGGCACGGCGTCGGGGCCGCTCAGGACACCTGCGGCCCCCGCGCTGCTGCGTCTGCTTGTCGCGCTGTCCTGGTTCGAGTTCGTCACCGGGATTAAGCACGAGTGACTGCGGGGCAATGGTTGTCCCTTCCTGGCACGTGGGGCGCACACGAGGCAAAGGTTCCCGAAGAGCAAGGGGGGAATGGAAACGAGCATCTGGCACTGAAGAGAGAGAACGCGACTCTGGCCAGGAACGGGGGCGTCTGCGATTTGGAAGTGACCGGCAAGGAACTCGAATGTGCAGAAGGGTGGCCAGCTGAGGAGGCTGCGGGGTGGGGGGCGGGGCCTGCTGGAGGGGGCGGTGAGGTCTCAGCGGCGGCCTGGAGCCGCGGGTCCTTTCTGCGGAGTGCTGGGGACGGACACGCCCCAGAGGTCAGCGGGAAGCGCCCCGAGGCTCCTTTGTAGGGCCGTAGGGTTTGGGCTTGTTTTCGAGGTCACGTCGTGGAAAATGGACATCCTCGTCCAGATGCTCGTGTCCCCACTGAGTCTCACAGATGGGGCGGCCCGAGCACCCCCCGCGGCGGGCTCTGCGGGTCCTGGTCCGGGGCCCCGGCCTGCAGGGCCTGTCCGACCACATCGGGCTGGGCCACATGGCTCTGGAGAGAGGCCTCCCGCGCAGTGCTGCGGCCGGCCCCGTGAGCGCTGTGGCCGGGGTCGCCGGTCCCCGGTGCAGCCCGTCTGCCAGGCACCCCCCGTCCCCAGAGCACGGCTTGTCGGCCAGGTGTCCCCTGTCCCCGGAGCGCGGCCTGCCTGCCGCTGGGCTCCCCGCCGCCCAGCCTCCTAGAGATCCGCGTGCGTGACGCTGTGACGAGTGCCAGGCGTAGCAGTGACTCAGCCTCGGGCCATTTAAACGCGATACAGACGGACGGGGAAACAGGAAAACAGAGCACCTGAGCGAAACCACACCGGTTGGTTCTCTGCTGTGAGCTAGAGGAATCGGGATTTTCCTCTCAAAGGTCGGAGTAGCCTCTGAGGTCTGCCGTGGTCGTTGTAAGGGAAACGACACGTGGCAAGGTCTCAGTGTGACTGAGTTCGCCATCCTTGTTTCCAGACGGAGAGCAGCGTCCGCTCCTCGAAGGGCAGTCACCGAACGGGGGAGGTGCTCGTCACACACACACCGGAGGAGACGCGTCTCAGGCAACGGAAAGGGCCTCTGGGCTTCACGGTCAAAAAGCCGAACGACCAGAAGGGGCAAGACCCGTGAACAGGCGCTCGTGAGGGAACGGCGAGGGGGATGGAAAGATCGCTCAGCGCCGTCAACCCTTAGGGCAGCGCAAGTTAGGGCAGGACGAGCTACTCGCGCCCGCTCCCTCGAGGGTCGGCGGCGTGAACCGTCGTGGCTGGGAGGTGCGCTCGGTGGCGGCGGTGCCGCAGGTCGGACGCGGCCCAGCGGCTCCCCTCCCGGACGCCCGTCGAGGACGGGGACCGTGCGCACCTCCATTCGCCCGGGCGCCTTGGTTGGTCTTTTCTGAAGAAACGTCCACTCCAGCTTTTGCCCCTTTCGTCGGGCTGTCGTTTGTGCCGTCGAGTTGTAGGAGTTCCCCGAGTATGTTCAGCATCGGCCCTCGTCGGATGCGGGGCTTGCAGACGGCTCCTCCGCTCCTCAGCTGCCTTCCCGTCGCTGGCTACTTCCCTTCCCGCAGCCGCTCTGCCGGCTGGGGTAGTCCCGTCGGGTCCTCTTCGCTTTTGTGGCCTGTGCTTCTGGCGTCACCCCCCGAAAATCCCTGACGAGGCCAACGTCGAGAGTGCTGCTCCTTGTTTTTCCCCCGGAGGGTTTCACTCTTTCAGGTCGTCCGGGCAAGTCTTAGCTCCAGTTCGCGTTAACTTTTGGCGTGAGTTTTGCGTGGTGTGAGCTGAGGGTCTGATTCCGTTCTTCTGCGTGGGAGTCGAGTCCGCAGCACCGCTTGGTGGGGAGCGTGTCCTCGCGGGTTCCTGCGGGCTCCCTGAATCCCAGCTGACTGACACGCGCGGGGTCCTCGCGAGGCCCCCCACTGTGTCCCACCGGCGTGGGGGGCCACTTTGACGCCGCTGCCCGCTGTTGAGAGTGCTGTGGCTGGGCGGTGTGTTTGGGAATCAGAAAGTTCGGTGCCTCCAGCTTTGCGTTACTTGGGGTCTTTTTGGTTCTCTGTGAATTTCAGGGTTTTCTATTTCTGTGAAAACATCTACTGGGACTTTGCTGGTGAGTGTGCATGAGTCTGTCGGTCGCTGTGGGCTGCAGGAACTTGTAGTGGTGTTCTTCCCATCCGTGAACTCGGGGTGCTGCCGTTTATTTGCGTCTGCTTTAACTTCCTCACCCTGTTCCACAGCTTCAGCGTCGGTCTTTCATCTCCTCCGGTAAGTTAGAGTCCAAATGTTTATCCTTTTTGAAGCTATTGTTAATGGGACTCTTTTCCTAATCTCCTTCAGATTATTGTCGTTTTGTATCCTGCAACTTTGCAGGATTTGTTTATTGTGACAGTTGTCCGTGCTTGGAGCTTTTAGAGCTTCTACACAAAAGACACGTCATCTGCAGACACAGACAGTTTCACTTCCTTTCTGATCTGATTCATTCTGTGTTTTATTTGTTTGTTTGTTTTCATTTCCTAGTAGCTCGGCCTAGGGCTTCCAGTCCTGTCGAGTAGAAGCGCTGAGAGTGGGCATCCTTGCCTTTTTCCAGACCTTACGAGGAAAGCCTTCAGTTTCTCCCATCGAGTGTGGTGCTGGCGTGGAATCTCACACGCGGGCTCTGGGTGCTTTCTCGGTCACCCGTCGAGAGCGCTTAGTCACGGAAGGGTGTTACGTCGTCACGCACCGGCGGCATCTGCCGAGATGCTGACGTGGTTCTCGCTCCGTTCCCGTGTGCCACACTGATGCATCCGGGATGTTGAACCGTCCTTGCATCCCGGGCAAACGTCCACTGGGTCCCGGAGTGGGACCTGTTTAACGAGCTGTTGATCTGGTTGGCTCACGTCTTGTTGAGAATTCTTGCCTCTGTGTTCGCTGGAGACATTGGCCTGTGTTTCCTTCCCTGTGGGCTGTCTCGCCTTCCTATCAGGGTGATGCTGGCCTCGTAAAATCAGCTTGGAAGTGTCTGCTCTTCTTTTTTTTCTTTCTTTGGAAGAGTTGAAGAACATTTGCTGTTACATATTTGAATGATCCAACTGTGCAGCCATGTAGTTCTGGGCTGTTCTCTGTTGGAAGATTTTTGATGCCGATTCAGTCTCCTTATTTCAGGCTTTTTATTTATTTCTTCTTGATTCGGACTTGGTAGGTTGGACACTTGTAGGAATGTATCCGTTCCTTCTAAGTTGTCTGATTTGCTGGCATGTCTTCCTTCGGGATGCCTCTGGTGATCTCTCTGATTTTTGTGGCATCAGTCGTGATGTCCCGTCCCCCATTTCCAACTTTATTTATTGCCTCCGGTGCTGGCTGGATTCTCCGTGCTGGGCGACCCCCTCTGTGACACCAGGATATTTTGTCGTCTTCCTCTGCGCGTTGCTGTGACCTCTCGCTGGTCGCCGCATGAATGCGCTTCCCAACGGTGGACGACGTTCAAACAGACGAACCCGCTTGGGAAGTCACCGAGAGCGTCGGAAGCCACAGCCCTTTGAAAGCAGAACTCAGGTGAGCAACGTTACTTGGTCTGTTTTTGGCTTCATGATTTGACCTTGGCCAGCGACGTGCACTGGGGCCTCCGGCAGATGCCAGATGTCGGGCCCGGAGGAGAGCTGGGTCAGAGCAGGGTGACGGCAAGGCCATGTCGCCCAGCTGGGGACCTCGGGGAGGGTGGGAGCCACAGTGATGAGCCACACGGGCAGGAACCAGCGAGGTGGGGGTCCCGCGCGCAAGGCCGGCTCTGTGGGCGGGCATGCGGGGCAGGTGCAGGGGCAGGTGTCCACTTCGCCCATGGGCACCACTGCGCTGGGGTCCCCTGGCCCAGCGAGGACACCGAGGGCAGCGCACTGCCCCTCCCTGCCTCACCAGAAGCCCAAGAGACCAGTGCGGTGCGTCCTCCGGTTTGCGGCCACCCTGGTCCAGCCGGGCCTCGGCTCAGGGGTCCCATCTTCGTGGCCACCTGTCGTGAGCGCTCCTCGCAAGAAACCCTCTCACGGTTGGTCCCTCCCCCACGTGCGAGGAGGGGACCTAAATGACCGCGAACGAAAGAGACGTAACCCCGCGACCCGGCTGTGGCGAGGACAGTCCCCAGATGCGCGGGCACCGAGGTTTCGTGCGTTTCCTTGAGAGGCGCCAGGAGGAGGGGTGACCCGTTTGGTGCGTGTGCCCGTGTCACCTTGCAGTGGTGACAGCCACGGTCCGTTCCGAAATCTCCCTGCGGACGAGCGGTTCGGTTTTCGTAGCGCCGACTCTGCCCTCTCGTCGGGATCCCCCGTCCTGTCTTCATTTTGCGCTGTCCCGTCCCTCGCTTGGTGACGCGGGTTGTGGACAGTCCCTTCTCGGCTTGCCCCAGCGTACGCGGTGGAGATAAACTGCTCTCGCTGCCTTCTAGCTGCCACCGACAGGCTTCGCTCGCCTTCAGCGGCTGTGTTTGGGTTGAGGGACAGACGGTGAACTGCGCCCACCGCAGCGACGATGCCGAGCAAGTGCGAACAGAAGGTCACGTCCTGAAGGTCGTCCTGGAAAGCGTCTCCACCGAATCTGGTTCCCGGAGGCGCGTTGCTGAGAGCCAGGTTCCTCCTCTGGTAGAGCCTCGTCCTTGGTCCCTGGACAGGATAGCTCTTGCCAAAGCCAGGGCCCCTGGGGCTGAAACGACTGGTCGGTGCGTGCAGCCCAGTTCCTCTGTGTCAAACGCTGACCTTCCGGGTCCAGTTATCTTCGGGGTCACGTGGCTTCCTTTGCCAGAACAGCTGCTCGTGCGTCCGCGTTCATGGGCTCCGTGGACCCGGCCCCAAATGCCTCTTACCAGAAAGTATTTGGGACGTGAAAGCAAACACGGCTTGAGCGAACGTCCTAGGAGGAAGTGGGCAAAATCCACGCGTTCGAGCTCTCCCCTAGTTACGAGGCCCGGCTCTCAAGTTCCCGAGGACCCAGACCCCGCTTTGGCAGCGCGTCTCCTGCGAAATGCCTGCGGGAGCCCTTCGCGCCCTGCCCGCCCCGATCCTCGGCGGCTTCCCGCGAGCTTGGCCGCGTCCTGGCAAAGCAGCTGCCAGGAGCCACGTCTCAAGTGGAAACTCTGGAAAAAGCCTGCGCTGCTCCAAGGGAAAGGATAGAGCCGGAGCTCAGCCAGAGCCGGCGCTGACGCGGCCTTCTCTCGACTCACTTAGATCCTGGCGTCGCCGTCGCGAACTCCCAAGTCGGCTGGGCCGGCAGACACGTGAGCGAGCCCCCGGGGGACTGACATCCCACGTTTAATGGCGAAAGGTGCGTCAGAACAAAACGACACGCCGACACCAGGACTGCAGGGGCGGTCGAGCAACGCGGCCCAGTTTCGGTTTGACTGAAAAGCGACTGAAGTGACGGAAACTGCGTTTCGGCCCCGAGCTCTCAGCTCTTCAGTCAGGATCCGCTCGTCCCCGCTTTGTTAGCGCTTCCCTGGCGCGTCACGGACCCTTCCTGAGACAGAAATGACAGGTCTCGGCCTCCGCGGAGCTCCGGCGGTGGGAGTTTGGTTTCCCGGGGCCGCCCGGCGGTGCCCGGGCCCAGAGGTGGCGCTGGTGCCGCCCGGCGGTGCCCGGGCCCAGAGGTGGCGCTGGTGCCGCCTGGCGCCCCGGCGCCCCCGCCCCCCCGTTCCTCGGCGGGGAAAACCCTTGTTGTCGTTCCTGCTTCTGAAGTCGCTCAAAGCGGGCTGCTCTGCGGAGGACACGGAGGTGATGCCACTGACGACGACGAGGAGGCCTTTCACTCAGTGTCGATGAAGAGGAGCAGACTGAGGCCGCTGGACTCGTGGCGACCTGGACGCGGCCAGACGCGGGAGGCGCTCGCTGCCCCCGCACAGCCGCGGCGTCCTCCACGGCCTCCGGGCGGAGGCTCCAAGCGGCCCTAACAGTGTGAGGACGCGGTGGCGGGGGGACTCGTCCAGGCCGCGGGCCAGCGGAGCTGGTGTCGCCCCAGCCCCGGAAGGCTCAGGCGGTGACCGGTCACCTTGCACACGGCCGGGCCCCGACACCGGGTGAAGGGGGCAACGCGGCACGCCCGGCGCTGCCTGCGCGTCCTCCCGCTGTTCCCCTGACACGGCGCCGCGGGCTCGCGCTGACCGAGGACAACAGCCTGAGGCAGCTTTGCTCTCCGGGCACCATCTGGGCAGAAACCGTCCAGAGGAAAAGGACACACCACACGGTTCGGTTCAGGTGAAAAGAAAACGTCTCGGCCCGTCCGTCATCAAACCTTCCCGAACCTTCCATCAGGTCAGCAGATGCTGACCGCGCCCGCTCGCGTGTTTCCGGTGGCGGCAGCTGTCCCCACGGTTAGGAGCGATGGTCAGACATCCTGGCGGGGGCCACCTGGGGAAGGCTCCTACCCTCTCTGAGCGTCGCCTCTCCACCCGCACGTGACAACGCCACGGAGCGCGCGCCACGGCCTCGTCGCCTGCGCCGTTAGGTGGAAGCGCCGAGGGCTCGGGAAGCCTGTCAGCGGCAGCTGTCCTTGTCCTTAAAGCTCGTGGCCTCGTTAGAGAACGCACGAGCTAAGAAGCGACTGCGGCACGTGACCCCCGCCTCGAGCACTGTCCTCGCTGCCCCGTGACGCTAAAAATGCCAGCCGCAGGACGACGACGTGCCCAGACCTTTTGGTGACGAGCGCTGGGAGCGAGGAGGAGGGACTGAGAGGAGGCAGCCGAGTCTTTGGGCTTCTGCGTGGGAAAGCGCAGTCTAGGTTCTGGGCAGGTGGATCTGGGGGCGACGCCTCCCTGACCTCCTGCCGTGTCCCACGCACGGAGATGCCGGTGGAGCTAAAGGATCAAACGGTTTGGCATCAACCAGCACCAGCCCGGCCAACACAAGCGGGAGGCCCACGCTCCAGCGGCTTCTGGGGACTGAGCAGGGGTCAGGAGGCTTTGGCCAGGGTGGACACGAGGTGGTGGCGCTGGGAGCCGGGCACGGGCAGGTGTCGGCAGGGGGGTGTGTGCGCACGTGTGTGCCTGTGCGCGCGCCGCGCACTCACGTTCTCGACTGGAGAAGAACTCTGGAATGTGACAACACTGAGAGCAAACGCGTTCCAGGGAAGTATTTTTAAAGAGGGAACAGAATTCCCAGCGTCCCGGCAGAAAACAGCCTGACTGAAAGCAGGTCCCGGGACCTGGCCGGCCTCCCCACAGCGATAAACTCCAGGGGCTCAGGGAATAACGATCCGACGACGAGAGAGAAGCCTGGGGCCCCGGCCGGCGCAGGTGGAAAGGCCAAACGACTCGAGCGACGTCATCTGAGAAAGGACTCGCCAAGGAACCCTGGAGCAAAGGCTCCCGAAGAGAAGATTATGTGGCGTCGGCGGCGCGGCTGCAAGCGAAGGCACGCGATGGGTGAGTGACGCTGCCGTCGTCGGTGACACAGTCCCCGGGGGCCGCACGGCTCCCCCGACGGCGAGCATCGCGCCGGCCGCCCGCACGCGTGGGTGACGGACGACGCTCGCTCACGACGCGGGGACTGCCGGCCTTGCCCTCCGTTTCACGCGACTACGCGGGTGTTCGAATGACTAACACGGACATCAGGCTTCCTCTGCCGACGAGCCCACGACCGCGAGGAGCGTGCATTGACTAAAACCACGACCGCGAGGAGTGTGCGTTGACTAAAACCACGACCGCGAGGAGTGTGCGTTGTGACTAAAACAAAACAACAAGCCCCAAGAGAGAGAACACGAGTCGTGACATCGCCCACCGGCACGACGCCGGCCCCGGCGGCTCGGGGTGCACACCCGCGCGAGCGCCCCCGGCCTCCGCCGGCGCCCAGACAGGGCGGCCTCACGCTTGAGACTGAGGACGGGGATCCGGACCGAGACGCTGATGACTCCAGCTCGTTTACACGCGTTACACGCGGGGACACGGTGGCCTTGCTCCGGGAACGAGACGCGGTCAGGATCGGAAAACGTCCCGTGCAGTCCCCCACCTGTGACCGTCCTGACCGCAGACGTACGTTTCCAGACATCGCAGAAGCACGCGCTGGGGCAGCACCGGGGCGCGTCCTCTTCCTCACGGGCCGGGCCTGGCAGCCGGAGCGGGAGACGCGCGTCCCCTGCAGACGGCGCGCGCCGCGTCGGCCGCTTCACACCCGCGGGTGAGCACCCAGGGAGGCCGTTGCTGTTAGGCGAGTCGTTTCTCCCAGACTCTCCACAGCGGGTCCTGCGGGAGGGAAATCCTTTGAAAAAGACCGAGGACGCGCGTTCAGAACAGCGCGGCTTCCCCTCACGCGCTGCCTGCCCCCCGCCCCCCGCAGGCGGCTGTTCTCAGGCGGGTCCGGCCATCTCGAGCCGAGCGTCCTGGGAGCTTCCCATTCACCTTGGGGGCCCCGGACGGCGCAGCCCAGCCTCTCCCCCTCCCCTGGGCACAGCCGACGGGGCGGCCGTGAACCCCTGACCTCGGGAAGCTGCCGGGCCGCGTGTCCTGCAAACGGGGGCTGAGGCTCGGAGCCGACGAGTCCTTGCAGGAGCCGTGGCTGGTCCGTGGCCCTCCCTGCGGTGGGGTCGGCACGGCACAGCCCCGCAGGGCCGGGGACCGGGGCGGCCGTGCGTGGGAAGGCCCTGCCCGCTGCTGGGTTCCCCGAAGCTTCTGTGGTGAGGAGCGTCCCATCGTACAGCGCAGTGGCTGCTGTTTGTAGGTCCCGCCTGGTCCACCCGTTTTACTCTTGGGTAAACGTTAGACATTCCCAGACCCCTTCCCGTGGCCTGGACTTGGGGTTCACAGTCATCGAAACCTGGACCCCCTCCCGCTCTGCCGTCAGCCCTGGGGTGTTTTCTCCCTGGTCCTGGGGAGCGGGGCGTCCCCCAGCCTCACCTGGGGACACGGCTGGCGTGGAGCGTGGCCCCTCGCTGGCTTGCCCTGTCTTCTCTGCTCTCGAGAGTCAAAAAATGCAGAACTGGCCGTTTCTCTATCTCAGAAGCTCCTGGACGCTGGCGGCAGAGACTGCGTGGAGGTGACCAGCGCCCGCCCAGTTAGTGCCCCATGAGTCCGGGTCTGTGACCTCAACCCCAGGGACCGTCCTTGTTCTCAGTTGCCAGTTAGAGACGTGTCACCAGCCTGAGCGTCCCAGCTCTGGGCGCCCCGGGCCGCACGCGCGGCCTCGCATCTCAGCCAGGGGGTGCCGGGGTTCGGGAGGGCGAGTGAACCCAGCACGCGGGGCTGATCCGAAGCGGGTTCTGGGACTGAAACCCAGAGTCCCGGACCTCCAGTCCCAACACTCGGGGTCGCCGCCACTGAATTCACCTCGGGGGCGGCGGCGACCGCGCGTGAGGCCACTCTGTGCCTGGTTAAATCCGTGTCACCATGAAAAGTGAGTGACGGTGGCACCGTTCACGTAGTGACACCTCGAATGCGGCCTCAGGTAACTTTCGATCCTGGGCGTGGAGCAGACGGGGCGGAAACTAGAAAGGGAACATTGACGGCCGAACGTGCAACATCTGGAGCGGTTTGGCTGCGAAAGGCGGCGCGAGAGCCAAGCCAGGGGTCCGTCCCACGGAGTCGCCCCGAGACGCTCGAGTCCTGGCGTTTTGCTGACTGGGACGGAGGCAGAGCTGGCGGCGGAGGCCGGTGCTCGAACGAGCCCCGCGAGTGCGCGCCGAGACCCCGCGCCCGGAAACGGCTCGGGCGCAGCAAACAGTCCGCGCTAACTCAAAGCAGCCGGAGCGGTGACCTCAGCGGCGCTGCCAGGCGCTTGCGGCGGAGCGTTTGAAGCGTGGTGTCCCGGGGCAAATGGGATCCATGTGTTGGAATCGCTTGAGTTTGCAGCTTTGGACGCCGGTCGAGGAAAACATTCAGTGCAGGAGGGCTGTTCCCTGCAGCGAGAGTCACACGGCTCAGTCACACGCCCGCCGGGGGCACCGAAGCCCCCGCGCTCCGCGGGCCCCTGGCTTTCCCAGGCCGTGGTCGTGGCTTCGGATGGGGACGTACGTCCAGCCAGGTCAAGTCCATCTCCTGTGTCCACATGACTGTCCCACGTGCAGGGGGGTGGGGCACAGGCCACGTCACTGGCTGCCGCTCGGGATCTGAGGGAGGGGCCTGCGGCCTCCCCCCCGCCCAGGAAGACCCCCCTCCCAGGCCGCCTGTCACCCTGCAGAGGCCTCGTGGCACCTGGCCACGGTCGCCTGTGAAAACGTGTTCAGGTGGAAGGTCCGGGTCCAAAGGTGTTTTAACGTCGCCTCCCTTGTCTCTTCGCAGGCCAGGCTCCCGGGCCCCTGACACACTGCGGCCCCTCCCCTGGAAGCCCGTGCCCGGAGGGGCGGGGGACAGCTGGGCTCACGTTAAGCAGTAGGGAGTCGCTGTCACGCTCCCTGGGACCGTTCTGCTTCCTGGGCTCGCCGTGGCAGGCCCAGCGTCCTCCGTGTGGCAGGGCTGGCGACTGGGCCCTCCCTGGGCTCTCACCCCCCGTTGTCGCCGTCAGCAGACAGCCTGCGTCCTGGCGCTGAGGCCTCCTCGCCGGCGGTCAGCCCCTGCTGTGAGCCCCCTGGCAGGCGACACTGGTCGTGACACCGGCCGCTCACGTGCTCCCATGGAAGAGGAGAGTTCAGACTGTCCTGTGGTGTCCCTGACCACAGTGGCCTTCGGGCCCGACATGGGCGGTGCCATCTCCTGCCGCAGGTCCCCTCTCTGCCATGTCGTGGAGCCACCCTGTGCCAAGGAGCCGGCTGCGCCCTCGCGTTGGGGGTAAACTGGGTGACGGAGCAGACGCCTTCTCCAGAAGGAAGGGGCTCGCCCTCCCTGTCCCGTCTCTAAGTGCGACGTCGCCTGTGTCTGCCGGAGCACAGGGCGCGATGCGCGAGTCCGCACCACGGCTCCCAGGTCCCCGACGGTCCGCGCAGACGCGCCCCGGTCGGGACGTGAAGGGCCGGCGATGGCGCAGGGATGCGCTGTCGGTGTGTGCCTCCTGGCTGCGGAACCTGGTGGCCCAGACTGGAACCAAGTGTGGATGTGGGGACAGGGTCGGGGGCGGAGCCGCGGCGTTTGTCGTTGTTGCTGCCAGAAGTCCCCGGGACTGGGAGGCGGCCTCGCACCCACGCGGGCGCCGGGCGGGGGCTCGCTCCGGGCCTGGGCTCCTATCCCCGACAGTCCCCACGTCCCAGCTCCCGTCCCGGCTCACTGATCTTCACAGGGTCCTCGCCCTGCGCTGCCGCCACGGAGACGCTCGTCCACCACGCGGCCACCTGGAGAGACGCACTGGACACGACTCGCGTTGCCATCGTTCTGGTCCGCCACAGGGATCTGGACAGATGCTGCCACCACTTCTTGCGACGTAGGCGGCTGTCCCACGCCCCGCCCCGAGATGAGGACACCATCTCCCGGTTTCAGTCACGGAGGGTGACATTGCCAGCACGTGGCACGTCTGCAGCCGGAGGAGCGGGAGTCCAGTGGCTGCCGGCGACCCGGACGCACATGGCCGCTATCCTCAGTCCTTCCCTTCGCCTCTGAGAGTTCCCCATGAACGAACTCGCTCAGTCACAAGGTGTCGAGGGCAGAAAGCCTCACCTTCGCCCGGTGACCAAGTGCAGACTGTGCTGTTCCGTGCCGTGGTGACGTGGCAAAGACTCAGTCTCTTGGGCCGCGTCGATCGACCTCAGTCATTTTCTGTGTTCGTTTTCACACGTGATGCTATTTAAGTTTTCTTAGACGACACAGCTGTCTACGACGTGTGTGACCTCGTCACCTTAGTCACCCTCCCAGGCCTCCCAGCACTGGGAGCCAATTCCTTAAACTAAACTCAGATGGATGGAGGAGAGGTGACAGAGACGGAAAGACGGTAGATGGAGGACAGGTGACAGACGGAGATAGGCGAGAGATCGATGATAGGCGGATAGATGACGATGATAAACAGATGTCGATAGGTGATAGGCGATACGTAGACGGAGAGTAGGTGACAGATACAGATAGAAGGTGGACGATGGATGATGTAGGTACCAAATGACGACAGACGACGCACAGATGGACGACAGGTGACAGATAAATCTCCGATCGGTGCTGCTTCTCTGACTCCTGGGCCGGACGACGGAGAGTGTCCTGGTCGCCGTTAGAATCGAAGTCGGCAGGCAGGCGGGTAGGGAGGCGGGGAGCTGTGACCAGGCAGCTGATGCTTCGGCTCCTGACCAAGCCCTGAGGGTGACCTGCAGGGCCAGGTGCGTCTGGAAGAGGGAAGGTGAGAGCCGCTGGGGATTACCAGGCCAGCGCGAGTTAGGACAGCACTTGGCGATGTGTCCCCGTGGACAGTGACCCGGGAGGGTGGTGAAGTCACAGCTGAGGGGAAGACAGAGAGCCCGACGGCAGGGGATCTGGGGAGGAGGTGAGAAACACCTGGAGGTCGAGAGAAGGCAGCAGAGAGGAGGGTCCTGCGTGAGGGGACGCTTTGGGACAGACGGTGGGTGTTAAAGCCGGGCTCGTTCACCGGAAGGAAGAGCGAGAGGAAAGTCCACTCCTGAGAAGCGGTGACGTGTCTGAGAAGGGGTGACACGCGTGGGAAGCGGTGACATGTGTGGGAAGCGGTGACGTGTCTGAGAAGCGGTGACACGCGTGGGAAGTGGTGACACGTGGGAAGCGGTGACACGGGTGGGAAACGGTGACATGTCTGAGAAGCGGTGACGTGTCTGAGAAGGGGTGACACGGGTGGGAAGCGGTGACACGCGTGGGAAGCGGTGACATGTCTGAGAAGCGGTGACACGCGTGGGAAGCGGTGACATGTCTGAGAAGCGGTGACACGGGTGGGAAGTGGTGACACGGGTGGGAAGCGGTGACACGCGTGGGAAGCGGTGACATGTCTGAGAAGCGGTGACACGTGTGGGAAGCGGTGACATGTCTGAGAAGCGGTGACACGTGTGGGAAGCGGTGACATGGGTGGGAAGTGGTGACACACGTGGGAAGCGGTGACATGTCTGAGAAGCGGTGACACACGTGGGAAGCGGTGACACGGGTGGGAAGCGGTGACACACGTGGGAAGCGGTGACATGTCTGAGAAGCGGTGACACGTGGGAAGCGGTGACATGGGTGGGAAGTGGTGACACACGTGGGAAGCGGTGACATGTCTGAGAAGCGGTGACACACGTGGGAAGCGGTGACACGGGTGGGAAGCGGTGACATGTATGGGAAGCGGTGACACGCGTGGGAAGCGGTGACACGCGTGGGAAGCGGTGACACGCGTGGGAAGCGACGCCAGGGAAGAGAGGAGAACCACGACTGCGTCTTTGCTGTGGTTCTCGCACGACGCGGAAAAGTCACCCACGCGGAGTCGTGGGATGTGGGGTGAGTGGACGGCGTGAGTTTTTAACATCGAACGAGACGTTTCGTGTCGTCGCGAGACTCTGCTCTGATAGACGTCGCTGGTGGAGACAAGTGGAGACAAACGGGTTCGATCTAAACGCCTTGACGGGGCCCACACACGCCCTCGGCCCTTGTCACGGTTCCCCTCTCGGTTGTGTGCGTCTGTGCAGAGGGTGCGGCACCGGGAGACCTGAGCTCTGACTGACTGAAGGGAGGAGTCGTGCTCGGTCCGCACCGGAGCGCGGGCTGCGGTCAGTGCGGGACGTCCCTGCAGGGTTCCCTCCCCGGAACCCAAGTCGCCGCGAGCGCTCCCCGGGCTTCCGAAGCGAAAAGAAAAGGAGGCTCAGAGGCAGGGCTTGGTGTAGGTCCTGAGGCCGGATGACAACCCTGACTCGTCACCCTCGGAAAGTCGCAGGCCCTGCCCGCTCATGCTGTCTTGGCACCAGGCGTGACTTCATGCCAGGCCCGAGGAGTCACTCGAACCCACGTCCCTCGATGGAGCGCTCCTAGGAGACCCGCATCCGTCGTTTAAGGACGGCCTCCCGCTTTCCCGGGCGCGTTTCTGCGCTCGGCGCTTCTCCTCTGGGACGCGCGAGGCTCCGCTCCACATTCCCGGCGCGCCCGTGCCCCCGCGGCCCTCGGCCTCCTCCGACACTGGTCTTCGCTCCGCGTGTGGCTGTCGTTTCGGCCACTGCCGCCCACTGTGAGGAATCAGAAGGACGGGAAGCTAAACCCGCGAAAAGGCTACGTCGCAGCCGCATATTTGTCAAGTCAAACTCAGCCCCCGTCTCCTAGGAATTCTTCTCGTGCGTCTCATGACCTTCAGGAAGCAGATGTTTCTCAAGAGGACGCAGCAAGCACTGAAATAACACACGAGGACAGGCTGGATTCCTCCAAAATTAGGACCGTCTGTTCATGACACAGCAGCACGTGACGAGGCGGGACGCTTGCCTCTGCACCCTCGGTGAAGACGCGTGACCTGATCAGGAAGAGACAACCCGACCGCGAGCCGAACCACAGGGGCCCAGGGACAGACGCACCGGACCCCGAAGCCACCGAGCGTGCGGGCGGGGGGCGGCGATGGGGCTGCCGCTTCTGGAGAAAACGTCATCAGATGCACGATGAGGGGCCTGCACGCTCGCCACAGCGCCGAGACCGAGGAGACGGAGAACGCCAGCGTCGGCGACGATGTGGCTCGAGGACACGCACCCGTCGCTGGGGGAATGAGGTGGGCGACCCTGCGGGGCGCGCTTCTCAGCCGCGGGCACTCACCTCAGGCGTGCGCCTACCCGGGACCCCACCGCCGTGCTCTGAGGTGCAGCGGTCGGCGAGCAGGTCCCCAGAGACGGGCACGAGCGCGGTCACGGACGCTTTGTCACAGTACACACAAGCGGGGAGCCACCCAGGGCCGTCCCCACGAGAGTGGGTGACAGATCCGGGGCCAGCAGTGTCCGCAGACGGGTGAGGCACAAGGAGCCAGACTCAGGTCCACACTGTGGGTCCTGCTCTGTGCAGTCAGAACCAGGAGGACACAGAGCAGTGGCCTCGCCGGAAGAAGTGCAGACTGGACAGGGACGAACGGGAAGACAGGGCCACGCGGACGGCGAAGCGCTGCTGTGGACGGTGCACGTGGCTTTTGGTGTCCTGCGGCACATCCGGTGACAGGAGAGGGTTCACAGCGTGCGGGCTCCTTTACCCTTCTAATGTCACCGCACATCCCGCAGTTACGGGCGACGAACTGGAGCGTCATGCTGGGTGCTGGGTCACTAGATTAAATCTGTATCTTTTTCTGTTTTGCCCTTAATTAGGCAACCGGAGAGTAGTGTCCTCTTGTGGTGCCCCATCCGGAGGTGGGCGGTCACCCTGATCCCAGGCAGCTTTGGGGCTTTTCCAAAGTGACGTCCCCACGCGTTGTCTTTCCGACGGGCGAACCAACGTGATTTCAGCGAAGGGCCTCCCCGTCCCCGCTGACTGCAGCCAGAGGAACTGGAGTAAGGACCGTGGTGCTGCCCCTCCATGGCATAGCGTGGTGTGGCACAGCCTGGCGTGGGGAGACGTGACCTGATATGACACAGCGTGACACATTCTGGCACGGTGTTCCTACAGCACATGGATTCTCGTGTTTAAGGGGCCCGTTTACACTCAGGCCACATTCGCTGGCGCTCTAGGGTTGCTCCGTGCGGCTCACGAGACCTGGGGACATTCGGCCACGCAGGTGTCGGCTGAAGCGGTTCAAGGTCTCGCGTCGGAAGACACGTAGGCTCGTTTGGCCATGGGACACGCAGGCGGCTTTCCACGGTGGGCTCGATGGGTTCCCCCCTCTGCGCTGGCGAACGTAGTACTAATTGCCAGTGACGCGTGTCCCTGATCACGTCATGGTCGTGGAGCCCTGTCGCATCGCCCATCGTCCGCCGGGCCTTTGTCGGCCCGCCCTCGAGAAGGTGCCTTCGTCCCTGTTTCTTTCCACGAGGTGCACAACTTACCTGTCTGTCCAGAACTGCATCTTTGACAGAGCACGAGGACCCGAGTCCACGTCCGCTCGCCCCGCCGCAGCCGCTTCCGCCGCGTGGCTTCCACGTCTGCCCCGACAACTGCACGTCCGGCACGTGGTTTGCTCTCGCCGTGGCAGGTCTACCCGACGCACCTGATGCCCCGTGGGCACGCCCGCGGGCACGACGTGTCGCAGGTGTGCAGTCCACTGAGCTTTGTTTCTCTGTTGCGGCCCTAAGGACAATGAGAATGAGGTGGTCGTGTTACCACCTTATAACCGTTTTTTGAGATTTCGTTCAGCACTTTACAGCGCATCATGTCGGGTGACCGTGACGCTCTGAATTGTCCAATGTGTGTACCTGACGAGCAAGTTTTCAACATCCGCCGCGTGCATCAGCCTGACGGTTTCTCAGAACTCCCTTTCTTCTTTTCCCTTTGGCTGTAATTATTTTGCCGGGTTGAAAACATTATTTTAAGTGCAGATGCCGTGCCAAGGAAAGACCCGGTCCATCCATTGCCCTCTTCAGCTCCGGGCAGAACCAAACGGTGGACGCGCTATCATAAGCATTTTCAGGCAGCGTGAAAGGAACGGCCTTCGGGGACTCGTTTTCCTCCTTCCCAACTTCTGAAACAGAGGGCGGCTCCTGCCGGAGGTGGGTGGGGAGGACCTGCCCCCCCATCTGGACCGGACACCTGTCCCTTCATCCCACGATGCCAGCCTCACCAGAAGCTCTTTCTGTCCGTAGAAGCTCTGGGTTGCCTCCCAGGCTTTGTTCGGTGCTACCCGCCCGCTAGCGGCAGTGAGAAAAGATTCGTTTAAAATTTCACCCGGCATTGTCCTCCGCAGAGGGCCGTCAGGAAATAGCTCGTCAGGAGGGCAGAGGTGAACGCCTGCTTCGGACAAGCACAGGACAGTCGCACATCAGCACACTAGTGATCCCTGCGGCATTGTGTGACGACGGGACGTGCCGACGATGGCTAACAAGGCGGGCAGTTGGGTGCGTGTGGCCCACAGGCATGTGTGAGTACGGCGGGAAAGACGTCACTGCTGACCATGCTTCGGAGAAGGACGCCACCTCTCCCGGGTGCTCAGGTGCTTCCAGCAACACCCTCAAGTGCTCGCCATCCATAGGCGTCCCCATCCCCAGGGGCCACGTGGACCGCTGCTGCAAGGGCTGGAGAGGCCCAGCTGCGACGCCACGCAGGGCGAGGGGCACTCAACGCAGCTGAGACCCCCGACCCCACCCCGGCTCCCGTCTGGGCTCTGCACTGACCGACCGTGGACCGACTGTGTCTCCCTTTTGCACCGTGAAGATGGGTGGGCATGGCGCCCCCAGCCCGCTGCCCCGTCTTTCAGCACCCCTTACTCCGGGTGCTTGACGAGCCCTGTCGGCCACTGATGGGACGGTCAGGAGCAGCATGCGGGACGCGGCCCCTCCCGTTCTCGCCGCCTCCTGGACGTGGCAGGTTGGACGTCGTCGGGGCCTGGGTCGGAACCAGAGGCTCGGTGGGCGGTGCTCGCGCCGCTACTGCAGAGGCACTGACAGCATCCAGCTGGGGGAGGACGCGGCCAGCCTCACAGGACGACCAGCCCGTGTGTGGGCTGCGATCTGGGCTCAGGGAGCCAGCTGCGGCCCAAGGATGCTCTGCTCCACCGCCTGGACGTGACCGGGTCATGCTCCCACTGGTCGGCCAGGGTACGTGTGAGGTGGAGGGAACGAGGGAATTCAGAAGCGAGGTCAGGAGAACAGTGTGCACTGCCGCGGGCTCTAAGGACCAGAGCAGAGAAAGGGCCAGGTCAGCGCGAGGTCAGTGCTTGAGAGCCAGTGCGTTTCTTAACCATGAGCACGAGTGGAAAACAGACCGGCTGAGCCAGCATCCCCTAACTCGGGAAGGCGTCCCACCCCAGCAGCAGCAAAAAGAGAACCAAAGTGAAAACCGGTCCAGACTAACCTTCGCCAACAGGTATTCCCCTAACCCTGCTTTGATAAGCGACCCGACTTGGACGGAGCGTGACTTGGCAGGCTCACGTTGAACTTGGCGCCTGTGGCCATCTGGGCCGGGCGGAAGGTGCGGCAGCCCGTCCAGCAACACCTCCTGCCTCCTGCTCTGCGCCCGGGGCTCCGGGAGGCAGGACAGAGGCCCCGACTGAAGGGTGATGCTGAGGTTCCCGACACGGGCAGCTGTCTTAAAAAATGCGTGCACAAGAAATACTGTGTGTTCCTTTACCGTGTGTGTGTGAGAGAGAGAGAGGGGGAGGGAGAGGATAACAGGATCACGAGTAAACGTTTTAGAGTATGTGAAAAAACTGTCCAGTTCCTTGTATAAACCAGTTTCAATCTCAATCTGTGCTTTGGGGCTGTTGCTTAGACGGTGTTTTTTTACTGTGACATCTAGAATAGTCCCCCCACCTAATCCACGAGTAAAATGTGAGACTTGTGGAGCCGTGTGTTGTGAGTGACCCTGAGGTCTTGAGTAATACTGACCTTCTCCACACATAACCTCGAAGGTAACGTCCGTGCTTTAAGAGATGACAAAAGTCCCTTAAGGACGGTTCTAAGCGAACGTGCTGTTCACGGCCTTTCAAATGAGGCTGCAGGGTTACTCGGGACAGTTTTCTTCTTCCTCCTCTGAGGATGGGGAGGCAGGAGGCGGAGGGCCCGGGGCTTCACATGCTGCTCCTGTGGCCGCCCCTGGCCATCGCCGTGCCCCACGTCTCACTGCCACGCCGAGGGTGTACCAAGCCTATGTCCAAACACAACCATGTGAATTCAAAGGGCTTCGCTTCGTCGAAGGTTTCTTTTCGGATTGCCGGGAATGGCCTCAAAACATCCTGAGGGAGGAACGTCTGTAACGGACGTGGGGGCTGCTTCCAAGGGCAGCGCTACCCTTCCTCCTGCAAACAGCTGCTGGACTGAGCGCCCGCACCTCTGCTTTCACCACGTCCTCCTCCCGAATCTCTGAACCACTCCCCCGGGCCCGGGGGTACAATCCCGGCCGCGGCCTGTGGCCCGTGTGACCTGACCCCGGGGCCCTCGCTGTCGGTCACGGTCTGCGCGCTCCCGGGTCAGGCCGAGCCCCAGGGCAGGGCCCGTGCCACCTCCACGGGGAGGCCCGGTGGCTCCCGCAGGTGCAGGTGCGTGACGGCTGCCTCCGCGCAGGCCGGCGGCGGGGAGGACAGAGGGGGCGCCTCGGGGTCTCGGCCCCGCTGTCACCCAAACAGCGCCGGCCGGGGCGGCGAGGCCCAGGGCCGCGGTCAGGCAGCTCCTGCCGCAGGGACGGACAGGCCGGGCGCCAGCCCCGGGGCCTCTCCTGGGTCCGCGCGGGCGCCCCACACCGCGGCCAGCTCCGCACTCGCCGGTTTCGAAGAAAGAAAACGTCGGGTCCCCGACATCACCCCGGACGTCCTCTGTGCCGCGCGGGCCCGGGGACCAGGGCGCTCGTCGTCACCCGCGTCGGCAGGGGCCGCCCGCTCCGCCGCGCGTCCGTGAGGGCGGGAGGCCGCGGCCTCGGGGCGACGACGGCGACGGCTCACGGACCACGCGGGGTCCCACGGGCGCGCTTGTGCGCATGCGCGCGCGCACGGCCGCTCCTGCACGCACGCAGACAGGCGCATGCGCACGCACGCTCCTGCACGCACGCTCTCGTACACGTGCACGACGCCCGCTTCTGCACGCACGCGCATGCGCACGCTCCTGCACGCGCGCACGCACGCAGACAGGCGCATGTGCAAGCACGCTCCTGCACGTACACGCACACGCACGCTCCTGAACGCACGCACGCAGACAGGCGCATGCGCACGCACGCTCCCGCGTATACACGTGCTTGCGCACGCACGCTCCTGCACGCACGCGCATGCGCACGCACGCTCCCCCCCACGCACGCTCCCCCCACGTACTGTCCGGCGTGGTCTGGAGGAGGCTGACGCCCCGGCTCCCCGCGCCCTACGCTCTGCGCCACGTCTCGGAGGGGGGCCCCTGCGGGGCGGGGCTGCTGGACCGGAAGCGCGGGGCCCCGAGTCACGGGCTCGGCCCTGGGTTTGGCGCCACTGAGAGCCCCGCGGAGAGGCTCGGGGTTCGCGCGTGGCCGGGTGCGGCAGGGAGGGGGGTCCCCAGGGCCCGGCGACCGTATCTCCTCGGCGCGGGCGGGAGGGCACCCGCGGACGGACGGCGGGGGGGGCCTGCAGCGGGGACCCCGCCTGCCCCGGGGCGGGGGGCGGGCGACGAGGTCCGGGGCCCGGCTGGACCTCACGTCAGCGTGACCCCCGCCCCCGTGGGCTGGGTCCCCGGGGCCCCGCCTCGGCCCCTCCAGGTTGTCACGGGAAACGCCGAGCGGAGGCGGACGACGAGCGGGGATGCGGCGGCCGGGCCAGCCCGGCTCGCCCCACGCGGGGCCTCGGACCCGGGGTGCACGGCCCTGGGGGGAGGGTCGCGGGGTGGGCCGGCGGGGGGGGGCTGCTGGGGACGCGCCGGAGGGAGCGTCCCGGTAAGGGCTGGCGCCCGCGAGGCCCTAGGTCCCCGGCCTAAGTCGGCGCTTCTGTGCCCCCCGCAGCGCTCCACGCTGCGCGGCCCGGATGGGGGCGCGTCACGGCATCTGTTCAGCCTGACGCGCGCTCTGAACCCGCATCATGTGTCCCGCCAGGGAAGCGTCCAGGCGAGATTGGGAGCACATGCCCGTTTTTCCTCCGTCATGGTTTATGCAACTCGCCAGGAACATTCTGGGGCTTCAGAGAAGATCGAATGGAATTCTGGTGGTAAAGTCAGAGACGCTGTCGGCATGGAAGAATGCTGGGCGTGTTCAGTTCCGTGAGCCTGTGAGGCAAAAGTCCCGTTATTAGACCGAGAGAAAGTATGTGTCGCTGGAGTCCGCTAACGTGTCCATTAATCTCTGTAGCGTCGTAAAACTAATTGATGTTTGAAGGATTGTGCAACAGACCACGAGCTGGGCCTGAGCGCTCGGTTAACTTCCCCAGTGTCATTCCTGGATGCTGATTTCTGTCACTCTCTCCAGGGAGCGTGGCGCTGGACCTGGGGGTCAGGCGTCCACGTTGGCATGGCCGAGCATGGAGGCAGGCTGGTCCTGCTGAACAGAGGTTGGCTGACCCCACGGAAACGCAGCCCACAGCCAACCACCCCTTCCAGCCTGCTCCTGAGCCACGGGTCACCCTCGTCGGAAAGGCAGCAGGGTGTCTTCGTGTTCGTCTGCCCCAGAGTCTTTAGGACAGAGTGTGAATGTCACCACCTGCTGTCTTCCTCACCCCTCCTCACCTCGTTTCTGTGGGACTTGCAGTCAAGGGCTAGAAGGCGGCGCAGACACCCACCTGCGCGTCTGGGGCTCTGTCCCGCACCCCAGGAACCACCGGGGACTCAGTTGTGACTTCACCCCGAGACCCTTGCCAGCCGTCGGACGTGCTGTGAAAGCAAGGTGAGAGGTGTGGGTTCTGGGTGACAGCCCTGTGCTCCCCATTCCATTCACACGGTTTTTGTTTGAAATCGTGGCACAGTCGCCTCCAGGGCTGGCTCGCCATGCGCCATCTCGTGACGTTGCTTAGGCCGCGAGCACCTTGGCTTCTGTGATCTCACCGGATGCTCAAAGCAGCCCCTGCCCTTTCCACAAGAGCGAAAGCAGGTACAGAGACAGGAGTGTGAGATGGTCACAGTCGAAGCCACGTGGCCGAGGTCTACAGCCCTTACGCGCTTTCGAGAAAGCAAACCCCAGTGACCGTGGCGTTAGCGGTTCTCATCGAAGCTGCTGTGGACGCGTGAGCGTGTCCGTGTCTTCGCCATCGACAGAAATGAGGGCGACCACCCAAACGTGGCAGCCTTCCTCTGGTGCTCCGAGTAGAGGTGGAATCGTGAAGGCCATCATTTCGGACAATTCAAATCGAAAGTGGATTTTACACGCACGCACGTGTTTTATGTTTTCCTGTAACGTCACTGGAGATGGCACACACGTGCACGCGTGCACACACGCACACGTTTTTCTCGGTGCCCGTGGTACGACGGTTGATCGCGCAGAGTCTAAGAGCCTAACTGCCTGGGTTCACATCCCGCCTTCACTTCTTACCTGCTGTGTGGCCTGAGCAATCCAGTGCACTTACTTCCTCGATTTCCTGTAAAATAAAAAAACAGGAGGGCTTGCCCAGTGTCGTCAGGAGGTTTAAGTGAGTGTCCGCCGTGAAGCAGCCAGGACGATGCTACAGAAATGCCTGGTAACTCACGCACGGCCTCGTTCGTTCTCTCCGCGACCGTGAGGTGGTGTCATCCTCCCCCCTACAGAAAAGGAGGGCTCTGGACCCTGAGAAGCGAAGGGACTTTCCGAAAACTCAACCCTGAACTCTTCCCGCTGTCGTAAACAGGCATTTTGGGAAGAAGGGCGTTCTCGGATGTTCTCAGTGCACCTGGCGACTTTTTAAACCTTCGTCGTCGTCATCGAAAGACCCCCACGTATGGCTTTCCCGTCCGCATCCGTCTTCTAGGGGCTTTGAAGTGGATTCAGTGCGTGTTTCCTCAGTCTCACCATCCTGTCCCTTCAGCATCAAATGCAGGCACCTTGGGGAAAACGGCAGCCCCGTCCTCCTGTGGCTGGGGACGGCTTCTGCATTCACGTCACCTGCTCCCAGGCGTGCCTTCCCAGGACCCCAGCCCGACCCCGGACCCCAGCCTGGTCTCCCGTTGCCCCATTCTCATAAGAAGATACGTCTGCTCAGCCGGTTGGCGTGAAGCCACCAACAGTCAGGATTACATATGCAAATGATTAGAAGCAGAAAACAAATGTTTCAAATGTTCTTCAGTCCCAAAACTTTGGATTGATTCCCTCTGATGACCGTGGAACAGTTCTCAGAATATTGGAAGCTGACACAGTTATGAGTCAGTACTGTCATCCTCAGAGGACCGTAAACAGTGAGTCACTGGCTGCCCACAACACATCAAAGGTATTTGTCTTCTGAAGAGCTTCGCGTGGAGAAATTGCCACAACGTTTTCTGTGAATCACAGCTCCGCCGCACACCTGCTTTCCTCCCTGGGCGTGTCACCCAGTGCACACGCGAGCGGGGACGTTCTGAGTAGCGTTTGCACGATGTCCTCGTGAAATGGTGCCTGTCACGGTGCCACGTTGGGATATCTTTATAGCCCGATTTTTATGTTTGTATAGTTTAACAGTCGCGTGTCTGTGTGTCCTGATGTCATCTCACACCCAGAACTATGCCTTGGTGCGAGGACCCACCTCATTGGCTCACAGAGGAAGGGCCACCCAGTTGAGACTTGCCCGCCGAGCGGGCGTGGTCAGGGGTGGGGACACACTGGGGTCGCAGCATCCTAGCGCTCGGCCTGCAGACGCTCTGCCCGGTGATGTCGCCTCTGGCCCGGACTTGGTAACTTTGTGACCTTTCCCATCCAACTCCTCTAATGTTCGTTTCCTATTTTTTTTGTTAGGATGAAATTCACAAAATGTAAAATTAAGCATTTCCAAGTGAAGACAACAGTGGCTTTCAGAACATTCATGGGCCATGCAGCCATCACCACTGTCTGGTTCCAGAACATTCTCGGCTCGCCTTTCTTCCCGCCCCAGGCCTGAGACCCCCAGTTTGCTCCCCGCCTCTATGGGACATTTCACAGAAATGGAATCGTGCTGCACGTGGCCTGTGCATCTGGCTCTTTTCACTGAGCACGAGTTTTCAAAATTCATTCGCGACGCAGCGTGTCGGCACGACATGCCTTTCCATGCTAAGTAACGCCTCGTGCGTCCGTGTGTCCTCGTGTCGTTTCGAGTGGACCCCGTTTGGTTTATCCGCTGCCGAGAACGCGCGTGTGGCCTCCGATGGGCTTTTGCCGACCAGAAGGGAACTTCGTCTTTGAAATCAACGTTTAGTAACGGAGACATCACCAGGCACTGAACGTGAGAAAGGAAGATAAGCAGCTGCAGCACGGTCTTTGGGCTCTTTGATGTTCGTTGCTGAGCAGGAACGTTTTTACGACTCCCCCAGGACTGAAATGGCCTTTCTTTCCCGGATCTTGTGATC
Source organism: Cynopterus sphinx (assembly GCA_030015415.1). NCBI lineage: Eukaryota > Metazoa > Chordata > Mammalia > Chiroptera > Pteropodidae > Cynopterus > Cynopterus sphinx. The sequence goes on along the minus strand of CM057386.1, from coordinate 130,288,807 downwards.
ACCGTGGGGGATGACGTTCGTGGTTGAACGTCTCACAACTACTAAACATGCAAACAGCCCACGACGGATATTTCATCTGATGCCAGGAGAGTTACTCTGCGTCCTCACTGTCCACAGCATCAGGCTGCACACCCGGCAGGAACCAGGCCACCTGCAGATAGTCACCGCCAGTGGCCACGGCCCGAGGCTGAAGGCCGGACGATCCGAGTAGCGAACCTTTGAAGAACTGTATCTAGGCTACCGAAGGGGATTCCAGAAAACAGCAGGACAGGCGAGCAATGACCTGCACGCCCCTCACAGAACACACGGGGGGGACGTCTGCCTTCCGTTTGTTCTTAGCCAGACCACCGCCTTACGATGCTGCGACAGAGAAAACTTACACGTTCTTTGCTTCACGTCTGTGGTTTGCCTCTCCCAGCAGAAACTTTAAATTATGAAATCGTTTTCTTTTGACTTATGAGTTCAGAATTGTGGGCTGCTAATTCAGTTTGTGACGGATACTTGAATGAGTTGGCGGAAAGTGGCCTGTAATTATAATTGTTCGTTTAGTCTTCTATGAGCTGCTTAACACACGTGAACTTGACTGACTCTCGCGTTGTCGGCCAGACCCTCTGGTGGAGAAGAGAGAGTGGACGGCCTCACGCCTTGTTTGGACGTGAAGGGGAAGCCCACGTCCTGCTCCAGGATCTGCCGGGCAGAAGTCACAGGAAGAGTTTTTACTTCTACTTTTAACATTTTCCTCTTTAAATAAAGAATATTGATGTTTATGGCAACACGAAGCAAACGCAGACAGCTGGTCACTCGGTGTGGCCTCTGCTGCGGTCCAGTCCCGCATCCTCAGGCTGTCCCCAACACGAGGGTTCCTCGAATGGGAGTGAGTTTGTACAGATTTTCAAAACACACCCCACGATTCCACAGTCACGTAACAGAGCTTAATTTCAAGCATGTCGCCTTCAGGAGGCTGAGACCATTCGGTGGACAGGGCACCCTGGGGCCACCTGGAGCACCGCCTGGCAGCCCACACAGCACAGAAATGCATTCACCTCGACTTTTCATGTTCTTTCTTGGAAATCAGCCAAGTGTCAGTCATTCCTATAAATGATAAAAGTGAAATGTCTCTGATTAAAGTAATGAAAATTATTAAAACAACAGATCACTTATGACAGCAGCCAGTGGCCGGCTCTGGGCTAGGAAGGGCACCCAGTGGTCTGTAGTCGTCAGCCTGCAGCGTGAGAGCCAGCGCCCGTGGACACTGCTCGCCGCGTGACCCTGTGGCATGGGGCGGGGCCGGTGCGGCTCCCACAAACGGGTTCGCTCGCCGACGTGTGCTTTCCCAGGTGTGTGACCTTGAGAAAGTTGCCTCTGAGCCTCAGCATCGTCCTTGGATCGGAGACAGTGCTTCCCACCTGACGAGACCATTGTGAGGAGCAATCGAGGTGAAGTGCACGGAACCCCTGCAGCGGTAGACGTCCGGGGCCACCGTGTGTCACCAGGTGGGCTTCTGTAGATACGAGCCAGAGATAACGCTTGGGCCATGACTGCGTCCTGCATAGCTCTTTGCATTCACATAGAGTGTCCACGTGGAATCGTATCACGTACCACTTTTCCTTAAAAAAAGATACCCACGTATCTCCTTACAAGGCAGACTTTGAAAGTATCGTTCTTCAAAGGAGGCAGTAATGGGGTCATGGGTACCCTGTTATTATTCATGGTGGCTTTATTTAAATCTTCAACAAGGCGCTAGACTCCTTTGAGTATAACTTGTTTTTGCGTTTGACTTTGGAGTTATAAAAATTATTTACACGAGCATACGAAAACAGTAAAGTTAACTTCTAAAAATCCAAGTATATAAAGAAACAAATAAATCTTAATGTGTGTGCGGCCGGTGAAATGACTACATGGAAAAACTGTTAAAATGACTGAAACACAGTATGTTGCACATCCTTTGTAAAGTACGTATTAAAGTATAACAAAGCTGTAAAAGCTGATACTTTTTGTTGTAATCATATTGTTGACTAAGCACGTTCACGTTGCTCTTGGTGCGGAGTTATGGGATAAAGAAGCTTAGGGATTATGTTTTATTCTGTCATTTATGGTATTATTTAGAACCAAGCTCCTTGGCATGGGCTAGAGAAAGCACAGATGGGAGATGTAAGAGGTTTAGTAAAAACCCAGAATTATGAATGTAGCTGGCTACATCGGAATGAACTCATGATGTATTTTATATTTTTGAAAAAGAGCCCTATAATTTTTCCCACTAAAATGGCCTAAAAATAATGGCCAACGGTCATGAGCTGCTCAAAGTGCCCAAACTGAGGTTGGATCTATTATTTTCCAGTAAAACACGTCAGAGTCCTCCAAGAAATGGCCGTGTCCAGATGTGGAGTCAGAAGTGCCTAGCATAAGCCTGGGCCACTTGGGCCTCGCACGCAGCAAAGCAGCCATCAGAGACGGCAGGGACGGCGTTGTCGTAGGGCAGAGGGACGAACCCGGAGACGTGCCGACTGACCAAATGTGGGAGAACGGACGCCAGCCAGGACGGAGAGTCGCTGAACAGGAACAGGTGAAATGCTTCAAGTACATCAGTTTATGGTAGTTTACAAAACACAACCAGTTATCCCCAGTGTAGGATGCGGACGAACTAATTCATTTTTAAAAACAGTTTAAAAAACCCCAATAATGTCGAGATTCTCTTCTCTTCTGTAGTGACTGAAAGTTGCATCAACCGCAGCTGCTCTTTTACAGGAGTGTGTCTGTTAAACAAGGCACGGAGGAGAAAATACAACCATTTTGTAAAGCCCGTGAGCCAATAAGTGGAGGTGTCAGCGGCCAGGGGGCACCCACACCGGGGAGAGAGACGGCGGGGCAGGCACTTCGCGCCTCCCGCTGTGAGCCTGCCCCGAAGGCAGAAAAGCGAAACAACCGTGTGGAGGTCTCCGTCCCTCCCTCCGTCTCCCTCACAGGAGCACAGCCCTCTAGGAGCAGGGCCCCGCCGCTGGGCCCCACCCGCCTGTGTGACCTCGTCGCAGGTCCATTTCCAACAGGTCACTAAGGAGTTGGGGCTACAGCCGGTGCACCTCGGGGACACAACATCGTCCGGAAGGAACAGTAACTTTCCCTCCGCCTTCTAGTTCTCAGCTAAGACCTCCACGTGACAAGGCAGGCAGACGGGGGGGGGGGGGGACAAGCAGAGCCCCCTGGGCCAGCGCCGCCGGGAGGGTGGGGGAGGGCGGGGACCGCGGCGGACTGCGGCCCGGGTGCCCGTTTCAGAACCGGCTCCCCGCTGAATGTCACCCAGCAGTAAACAAAGAATGAACTCGAGCCGTTGGCAACAACGTGGATGGGCCTAGCACGGGATATGCTAAGTGAGGGAAATCGGGGGAAGACGAATGCCACGTGATCTCACTTACACACTTTCGTCAAGCAAACGGACCAAAACCAGTAAGTTTAAGGAGAGATTATGCAGCGACAGTAGGGAAAACCACGAGTGGGACACGATGGGTGCACCTGCAGCTTGGAACGGTCTTTAAACACACAAAGTGCTATCGACAGCTTGAAGGAAGACGCGAACCCTGAATTGATGGAAGATTCTAGCACACTTCTCTCAGCAACGAACAGACCCACCATCTGCGCAGTCAGCAAAGCTCCACCAGCAGGAACAAGAACGATAACCGGTTCCCAGCTGGAGACCGTCACGTCCAGCCACTGCGGAACACACATTTTCAGCCGCACACGCCATCCTCAGCAGCACCCTTCAATTAAGGCTGGGCCGGGAGCGAAGTTTCAAAATTTTTAAAGATTTAAAATAGAGTATATCATCTAACCGGAATGGAATGTGGCTTGGCCAGGGAAGGTTTCTACCCAAACCTCAATTAACTTGGAGTCCAACAGCACGCTTCACGTAGTACGTGGGTCGAAACTAAATCAAAAGGAAAATTTTACCAGTTTTTACTGAATGATATAAACAAGAAATATATCTTTAAAAAAGTAAGTGCAGTTCATTTAGTTTAAGGGGACCTCGTGGGATTAAGTGCTGTGCCGTCTGGTTCGGACGGCGGTGTGGGAGGGTCTGGACCCAGCTCCCCCGCGGACAGCGAGCCCACAGCTGCACGAGGAACGGTTTCCTTAGAAAACCTCGAGTCCGGCTGAGTGGTCGCGGCACGTCGGGCAGCCGGGAAGAGCACCCCCTCGAAGCGAGGCCCGAAGCTGGGCCCCAGCCCGCCGGGACCTGTGGCCCCCCCACGGCAGGCCACACCGGGAGGGGACACAGACCTGGAGCCCCTCCTTGAGGAAAGGACCCCAACTTTTAAGATTGCACCTGAGAGACAAGCCGCTGCCCCGAGGCCCGCGAGACCGCAGCGATGAGACACGTGGCTCCCACACCAAACCTGGACACGGGCGCTGGACGTCTGTGTCCCCGCAGATCCACGTGCGGACGCCAGATCCCCCAGGCGACGGTGTGTGGAAGCGGGACCTCTGGGTGGTGGTGACGAGGTGAGGGCGGGCCCCGTGATGGGAGCGGCACTGTCATTAGGAGAGACGGGCGCGCTGGCCCTGCGCTCTGCCCTCTACCGCGTGAGGACACGACGAGGACCTGCGCCGTGGACGGCGGCTCCTGGGCCCCGGCCTCCAGCACCTCCATCACGGACCTCCCGAGTGCAGAATCGTGAGAGGGAAGAGGAGAGGGGCGTGCGCGCGAGGTTGTCAAGGTCAACAGCCAAGGTCACGGCTGGTTCCGGGCCCACGGGGACAGGGCCCGTTATAGGATTCTGTGGACACGTGCGTGGCAGACCAGGCTGACGAGGCGGCTCCTTCCAACGTGGCACTCCGAGGAGCGTGAGGGGGTGTGTGGACGGCGTCGCCCTGGTGTCACGTGTCCTCGGCAAGAGCACGTGGTGGAGGAGGCGCCGACAGGGTGCAGCTGCGGGGTGGGGGGCGTCCCGCGCGTCCTGGACCGCGTCGTCTTCGTGACAACTTCCATGAGCTTTTGAAGAGCACTGGGCCGCAGTGTGACCTGCGACAGTGCTGTCACCCTGCGTGACATATAATTAACTCATTTCCATGACGTGTGCGCACACATCGAATCACCGCGTCGTACACTCCCGACATCTCGCAGCTTGGTTTGGGCCTCAGCTGAGCTGGGGAAAAGGGACTTCTCGAGACGACGCTTCGCAGGCGTCCTGAGGGCTAGAGAGCCCCGGGGCCCAGGGGCCGGGACCGGCCCTCTCCCTGGAGAGCAGACGGTGACAGGCGGGCCCGGCCTGGGGCGGGGTGGGGGGCCGCTCGTCCACGAGTCGCGTCCTCCAAGTCTCTGGACCTGAGGTGTTTTCCCTGACCAGGAGGAGTCCTCTGGCCCCTGCTGCCACCGCAGGGCCCTGGCGGAGGTCCTTAACTCGCTGATCCGAGTCCAGACGACTCCAAACTCATCGGCGTCTCCCCGCAGCCTCTCCCGCACACCCCCCACCCAGGGACCACGCCCGCGCCACGAAGCGTCTCACCCGCCGTCACTCACTGGACTGGCAAGAGCTCGGCAGACGTAGCAGCAGGAGAAACTCCAGGGGCCGGCGACGTCACAGGGTAGCGCCGTCTGGGGATGGTGTCGCCTCGCGGACCCGCGCCTGTCCACGCGCGCTCACCCGGAGACCGCTGACCCCACGTCCGACGCGTGCTCCACAGAGCCACACCGCATGTCGTGCGATGTCCTTAAACGGGATAGTCACAGCCGTGCCCTTAACTGAAATCTTATTTAGCCTGGCGACTCTTATGTGAATTATTTATAGAATCTTCAAAACACGGCTATTCGAGCTGCTACTTTGTGTGCATCCATCTCCTTAAGCACATCTGAAGGTCGGTGCGACTTACCCAGGAGGTCTGGGCAAGTCCAAGTAGGTGAACGAATTGTTTGAGATTTTTCTCCTTTTGTACCTGCACAAAAAATTTATTTTCAGCGTAAACAAAATAGACAGTGCCAAGGCGAATCTTTGGGGAAATGATTGTGCGAAATAAGCGACGTCACCGTGGGAATTTAGACAGCTGCTGGCCGCTCGTTTCAGATACTTGGTTCACGAGAATGGATTAAAGTCGTGAGTCACTTCACCCTGTTCTGATTTCGCGTCGGTTGCGGGATCGCAGGAAGCTGCCGAATTAGCAAACTGATGAGGAAGTCCAAGCGGTTTGATAGCCTCCTGACTGAGCTGAAGCCAGGACGGCCTTAGAGCAAACTGGCTGGAGAACCGGGCACAAGGTCAAGAGCGGAAAGGCGGGGCTGGACGCCACGACCTGGGCCGCGCACGTGGACACGAGGTTCTCAGCAGCGACTCGGGGATGGGCCGTCCCCGCGGCGGACGCGCCCGGGGCTTCGTGTACAGACGTGTTTTCGTGGCGGAGTTTCCAGAACCGTCGGGCATGGCCCATCAGCAAACGCCGTCGACTGGGACCTGAGCCAAAGTTTGCGCGTGCGTTTGCCGTGGGCTCCGGTGACCCGCGCTCGCGCACCCGCGCCGAGCGGGCCGCATGGCTGTCACTGCGGGATCCGTCTCCACTGCAGCCTGGGTCCTGTCCCCGCCTTCCCCCACCCCCTCTGCCCCGGGGAGCGGCGCAGCTGCCCGGAGTGCAGAGAGGCGGGCTCTGCCCGCGCTTGGGCTGGCGTCCTCCCGAGGTCACGGACGTGGGTCCTCGAGCGGCAGGGTGGAGGGACCCCCGACGTCGGGAAGTGCGAGCCGTTGCTTTTTTCCTCTTAAGTCGATCTCCTCAGATCCGCCCCAACCAGCAGGATATCAAAGGTGATGTTTTGATCAAAACAGGAACACTTCTGGGTCACTCTGAACTTTGGCTGAAGGAATCTTGAGAAATTATCTGTTTTTGGCTCAGATAAACCCTCACGAAAAGCTTCCACAGTGTGGGCCGCCAGGTCGACCCGGGCTCCGTCTCCGCCCCCGGCCGGGCCCTCCCGCTGTCCCGCGGGCGTCTCACCGACTGCTGCGTGGACGGTGACGGGCCTGGCCCGTTCTCCCACGGCGCGGCCCGTGCGGCCGCTCCGGGACGCAGGCCGGACCGCGTGGGTCGTCTGGCCCGTGCTGCTGCCCTGCACCGGGCTGGGGGAGGGCTGCCACGCACACGTTCCCCCCAGGGGACTTGGTCACACTTTCCGAGGTTCAAAAGCCACACAGCCTTTGACAGCATCCTCGGCGGTGCCGTCCCACGCGTGGGGAGGCGCGTGAACACGGCTCGTCATCGAAGCCCGGGAACATCCTAGTGTCCGTCAGCGGGGATGTGGCCGAGCAAAGCAGCCATCTAAGCAGCGAGGCCATTTCCGTCACCGAAAATAAGGCGCAGCCTGCGGCGTGCTGCCGAGAGAAGGTCCTGGAAGGTCCCAGCACCAGGAACAAACAGGCTTTTCTTCCTCTCAGAGCCGCTCTGAGAGGGGGGGTGTCAGTCGGTTCGGCGCGGCCGTTCCGCAGTCCGCGTAGGCCGGGTCACTGCACCGTGGGCCTTGAGCGCACGTGGCGCTGCACGTCAGTCAGGTTCCGACCAAACAAACAAACGGAACGGGCTTTCGACGTGCGTGAGCGTCAAACGAGCGTCCGCTCCGACCAAGAGGGGGACAGACGTGAGCCACGACACTAAGGCGGACGTCGGCCGGACGCGAGCTGCACGGAAGGCGCGTGAGACCCTGCGGGAACGGCCGCCCCATGGTGTCGTTCTGGTTCTAACGTGACTTACCTTGTTACGCGGGGGGGAGGGGGTGGACGTCTGACATCTGCGGCCACACGGGTGAACGTGGGGGACGTCCCAAAGACGCCTTTGGCCTTACCGCCCAGCCGCAGGGGCTGGGCGAAGAAAGATCCTCGGACCACGGGTGGGCTCGCTCGCGGGGACCCGGGGCACGTGGCCACACGGCTGGGTCAGCTGTGGCGCGGGGACCCTCCTCCTGCGCGCTCTGACAGAGCCGTGCGTGGGGTGAGGACACGGCGCACGTGGACACGAGCACGTGGACACGCACACGTGCGTGTGGACATGCGCACATACGAGGACGCGCGCACGTGGACGCAGCAAGCTCTGCGTCCCGGCGCGGATCCCTGCCCCATCACGGCGTGTCGTGTCGTGTCGTGTCGTGTCGTGCGAATGCTGGTCACATGCACCCCCTGCACCCCCCACCCCCGGCACCGCGCACGGTGACTCGGCGCCGCGTCCTCGCCCTGCCCGCCCACCCCTGCCTCGGGCACGGAGCACGCATGAGCGGCCCCGCGTCTGGGTTCTGGAGGGACCCGCTCTGCGTCGGAGGAGCCGGGGCCGCCCGGACCGGCTGACCCATGCGTCTGTCCATCCACGCCCCCGCGCTGGGCGGGATGCTCAGCGGTGCAGGGACGGGCTGTGCCGTGGTCCCGCGTGGGCCCGCCAGGGGCGCCCGGGGCCTGGGGACGGGCCGCACTGGGCTCCCCGGGGTGGGGGCCGGCGTCCCTCCGGCGCGGGCCAGGATGCCCCGACCGTCCTCCCTGCACCCGGTGTCCACTCTGTGCCCCAGGGACTCCCGGGGTGGGGCTGCCCCGAGTCCTCAAGCCCAGGCCTCCCTCTGGGGACAAGGCTGACCCGGGGGCCAACCCGCGGTGCACCCAGGACCCTCTTCAGCCCGACCCCGGCTTCCTGGGCTGCGCGTCCCCGTTGGGCCTCTGACCTCCTGGCTCCCGGCCTGGTCCCTGCCGGTCGCGCCTCACCTCTGCCCTCCTCGCTGACCTGGCCCCCGCTTGCCCAGCCCCTTCCCGCCCCTCCTCGCTGCGGCCTGGGCACCACCCTGACGTCCCACGCGCCTGTCACCGGTCACCCGAGCGGGATGCCCTGCAACGGGATGCTTGCGGAGGCCACGTTTATTCGGGTGCGTGGGTGGGGCTGGGGACAGCTCTCTGCTGGGCACCGGCCACCCCCAGGCCCCTGCCCCCCGTCTGACTTTCCACGGCCAGCGCCCAGCGAGGAGCAGCCTTTGTACGAGGTCTACTCCCCCCCAGGGGGCCTGGGTGACGCGCCCCTGGGGTCCCCCATCCGGGCTCCATCGCTCCTGGGCTGCAGTCGGAGAGATTGGCACTAAGTCCCCAGAGGAGCGCAGCCACCCCCCACCCCCCACCCCCCAGACTGGGTTTCCCGACGTTGGGGGCACGTGGCCGGCCCTGAAGCAGGTGTCATGCCATTCCGGGGGGTGGGGCGCGGTCAGCATCGCCGGCCCCTGGGAAGGGGTGTCCCTGTGTCGCCTCCTCCCGGGTGTGAGCGCCCGGTCCCCAGCACGCGGCCGTGACCTCGCCCGCTGGCCTGGCCCCACGGCTTCTTCAGGAACTTTCCCTCCTGCTAGCAGCGCTGGGCACACGCTCAGAGGAAGCACTCGCCGGCGTTCCCGGCGCTGTTACGACACGGACAGTTCCCGAAACCCCCGCCCAGAGGGGCCGAGAAGGCCCTCGCTGACTCACGCCCCCGGGGGCCGAGAAGGAGCACGTGCCCGGGCTGTGGCGTGTCACGGGCAGCAGCTCGGCTCCCGGCCCCGGATGTCACACCCCTGGCCGGGGGGTTGCCGAGCCTGAGGCCGCCCTGAGCCTGTGCAGCCCCTCCCAGCAGGGCCCACGCAGGGCAGTGAGGGTGACGGGTGCCCCGCAGTCCCCACAGGGACCCTTCCGGCGGGGCGGGCCGGGCCGCCCAGCTCCCCCCTTTCGCCCGGCGTGTTCCTGCGTGGACAGGGACCGAGCTCGTCCTGCTCCCCGGTGACCCAATTTGCTCGTTTTCCTTTAACTCAGAAGTTATTTACGAAGCACCCGTCGCCCCTAACGTGCCAGACGCGGTCCCGAGCTGACAGACGGCGCGAGAGCCTGGGAGGGTCCCGCCCGCGCGTCTCCAGCCCTCGTCCCTGGCCCCGGAGATGCTCCTTCTTGTGCCTGGGAGCCCCGCCCAGCAGCCGTGGGCCACGGAGACCCCCGCCCCGCAGGCTCGGCCAGCCAGGCCCCTCTCCGCCGCAGGCCCCCTCCTGCGCCCAGTGCCGGGGACGGAGCAGGGCCCCGTGTGGCCCGGACGTAGGGGTGCGCTTGCGCCGCTGGGAGCACTTCCGCGGCAGGACGGCCCCCACCCACACCTGGGGTGCGCCCCCGCCCCCCCACCCGATGGTTGGGCCCCAGAGACGCCGGTTCTTGCTACCTTGTCGCAGTGAGCTGTGGGGACGGCCCCCTGTGGGTTCTCCCCTCCTCTGGAGCCCGTGACACCCCAGCCCTGGGCCTCAGCGCAGCCTCTGGGCTGAGCCTGACCCTGCCCGTGGCCCCCTTCGTGGCAGCCCTGGTGCTGCGGGCTCCGGCCCAGGGGCTTGTTCCAGAACCGGCTCCCTGCCGGCCCCTGTGCTGTTCGGAGTCCGGTCCCGAGGCACCCCCCCCCTTTCCTGTCCCCTCTGTCCTGTGGTCCCCAGCCTCGGCCTGGCTGTCCTCCACCCGAGCCCTCGGCGACTCGGTGACCGTCTGACTCACTCGGTTTCTGAGTCCCTCACGGTTCGGCCCGTGAAAGTCCCACCTGCTCCGTGGGCAGGGGAAATGCAGAAGCATCAGCAGGCGACAGCTGCGGGACGTGGCGGGCCCCACGCGTGGCGGGTGGGCTAGACGGGAGCTTGGTGAAGGCGCCTCGTGCCCCGAAGGCCACACCCACGACACGCACTCTCCATCGGCCACTCGGGGACCCTCCACGGCCCTCCGCCCCGCACTGCGACCCCTCACTTCGAGCTCCCGGCCCCCAGCCTGGCCACCACGGCTGCCCTTCCCCTCCCAGGCTCGCGGGGCCTGCCCTGTGCTCGCCGGCAGGGCTGGTGGCTGCCCCGTGCCGCCTGCTTTCCAGGCCTCAGGCTCCCCCCAGTTTGGGGGTCTGAAACGCAGGCCGGGCCCGGCGGGTGCTGCCGGCAAGCTGGCCGCCTGGGATCCCCGCGGGCCGGTCTCCGGGCCGTCCCGCCTGTCACGTCCGCTGCCCCGGCTCCGCTGTGGCTGGGGGCCTCCTGCGTGTGCGTCGGTCTCCGATGGGAGTGTCGTGGCCCAGGGCTGGTGGACAGCAGTAAAGCCCCCGACGATGGAACCTTCTGGAACCTGGCAGCGCACCCGCACGAGTTCGCTAGGGCCATAGTAACGGAGCACAAGACCGGCGATGACAACGGAGACGCGGAGACACCCGTCGTCACACGTTCTGGCGAGGGAGGGTCCTTCCCGCCTCTTCCGGCTCCAGGGTCTCGGCCACGGCCGTCTCTGCCTGTCCTCACAAGGTCTCCTCACACGGACACCGGGCACAGGGCGAGGGCCACCCTATTCTTGTGTGCCACGTCGTGACTTGAGCCACGGGCAAAGACCCTGCTGTGGCCCTCCTCTCTCACACTCGCATCCCCATCCCCCTCTCACACTCGCATCCCCATCCCCCTCTCACACTCGCATCCCCACCCCCTTCCTTACACACTTAGTCCCCATCCCTCTCCTTACACACTCAGTCCCCATCCCTCTCCTTACACACTCGCATCCCCATCCCCCTTCCTTACACCCTCACTGTCCCCATCCCCCTCTCACACTCGCATCCCCACCCCCTTCCTTACACCCACTGTCCCCGTCCCCCTTCCTTACACCCTCACTGTCCCCACCCCCCTTCCTTACACCCACTGTCCCCATCCCCCTCTCACACTCGCATCCCCATCCCCCTTCCTTACGCCCGCACTGTCCCCACTCTTGCCAGCCGGTGCTGAACTCATCGATTGACCGTCCAGGAATTCCTGGGCTGCCCATCACGCCTCTGACCTTGCTTTATGGTTTTATGGCCACAGATCCCCTCCGTCCTGTGGAATGTGGCCAGGGTGCCCTGCGCGTGGCCTCGCTGCAGTCCCCGAAACAGTGGGGCGCGGAGGCCAGCCTCACCCCGCCCGCGCCTCTGTGCCCCCCAGCGCCTGTGGGTCCCCTTCCCAGCGCCTGGGCTGGCTCCGGCCCCACGCGGCTCCCCGTCTCCACACACACCCTGAGTGTCCACCCTGGCGTCCCCGGCACGTGGCCCCCGCCTGGGTGCCCTCCGCGTGTGGGGGCCCCGGGCCCACACCCTGTGTCCCCAGGAAGCCCTCTGCGGTCCTCCCCTCGGGAAGGTGCCAAGGAAGGAGCTCCTCCTGAGACGCCAGCCTGGGGCCCCCCCGGCCGGGAGCTCCCCGAGCGGGTGGCATCGCGGCTGCGGTTCGCTCCCCGCGTCCCCGCGGAGCGGCCTCGCGGCTCGGCACCGCGTCAGACCGGCCCGAGGGGCGCTGCTCGCGTGGTCGCGACGAGGCCGCGGCGCTGAGTTCACGCGCGTCACGGACGCGGCCCCGGCGCCCAGGGGGCCGGGCTGGGGGGCGCGGGGACCCGAGCGCAGTCCCCCCCTCGGTCCGCACCGGACGGGCCGGGGAAGCGGGCGTCTGAGGCGCTTCGCTCGGACGCGGGAGCCGGCGGGACGGCGGCGGGGCGGGGCGTGGTGACGTAGCACGGGGCGGGGCGCGGTGACGTCATCAGGGCGTGGCGACGCCAGCGAGGGGCGGGCACGTCGCGGAGGGCGGGGCGTGCTCACGTAGCGAGGGGCGGGGCGCGGTGACGTCGCGGGGGGGCGGCGCCGTGGCCGCGGCGGGCGGGCCGGGCGCGCCCCGGGCCGAGGGGCGCGTATAAAGCGGGGCGCCCGCCCCCGCCCCGCGCCCGCCGCCGCCGGCTCCGTCCCCGCGCCCGCCCCGCGCCCCGCGCCCGCGAGCTTCGCCCATGCCAGGTGAGGCGCGGGGCGCGCCCGAGGGTGCCCGCGGCTTCGCGTGCGCGGAGGGGACCCCGGGGCGCCGGGTCCCCGGGGCGCCCGCGGCGTTGGCGGGTCCAGAGCCGCCGCCGGCGCGTCTCGGTCCGTCCCTGCGGGGCGCGGGGCGCGGGGCGGGAAGGAGGCGGAGAGACGCCCCGACAGCGCGGGTCATCGGCGGCGCCGCTCAGCGCGTCCGGGCCGGCTCGGGGCCACCTGCGCGCGGCGCCGGGGCTGCCACCCGGGGTCCCTCCGAGCGCCGGGGCTGCCACCCCGGGTCCCCACACAGCGCCGGGGCTGCCACCCGGGATCCCCACACAGCGCCGGGGCTGTCTTCCCGGGGTCCCCGCCGAGCGCCGGGGCTGCCACCCGGGGTCCCCACACAGCGCCGGGGCTGCCACCCGGGATCCCCGCGGATCGCCAGGGCTGCCACCCCGGGGTCCCCGCCAAGCGCTGGGGCTGCCACCCCGGGCTCCCCGCGCAGCGCCGGGGCTCTTGGTGCAGGGACAGGGGTCTGGGCCGGGACTGCGGCTCGGAAAGGGTTTTGGAGGTCTGGGAGGTCCAGGGACGCTGTGGGGCAGAAGCGCCTTCTCTGGAGCGAACGGAGCGGTGCAGCCACGGGTGGCGGGGACAGACCCCCGCGTGTGTCTGCTGCGGCGGTGTGTGCGTGTGTGTGACCTGGCCCTGGTAAGCTCTGGGGTCTAAGGGACCCCCGCTCCGAGGCCACAGCCTCGCCCCAGCTACTCTGGATCCTGCTGTGTCTTTGTTGTTCTGATCCCACCCCTGGGCTTGGACGCGGTGACACTTTCGCCGCAGGAGCCAGAGGGCTCGGTTTGGTCAGGACAGACCTCATCTGCTGTGGTGAAGCCCAGACTCGGGAAGCCTGGCGTCCGGAAGGTTCAGGCTTGCATTTCGGACAGAGCCCGCCCTGCCAGGGCCAGCGTCACCTGCTCCCGTAGGGGACAGACGCAGGAGGGCACCGCACAGCCTGCCCGCTGCTCACTCGACAGTCACTTAGCCGTGCTCACGAGCCGGTGCCAGGCTCTGAGCTCCACACAGCGTCCGCCACAGCCCTGTCACCAGCCTCGTCCCCGTCCTACCACGACGCTGGTGAGTGAGGCCCGTCCGGCTGAGTGACGAGTGCCCGTGCGTCTGCAGCCTGAGCCCTCACAGACGTGACCGGCCCCGTTTATCGGCCACGATCGCCCCGTGCTCTCATTTGCCTCCGAGGCTGCGACAGCCTCCCTGGGCAGCACCGCGGCCCCGCGGGGCGCAGCTCTGCGTTCCCGGACTCGCTGGGCGTCGCCTGTGCGGCAGGCGTCTGGACCCAGAGGGACCGGGGTCCTGCGCTCCCTCCTCTTACTCTGGGGACCGTCCCCACCCAGGAGGGGACCTCCAGTCTGCCAGATACGGCTGCAGAGACGGGCTCCCTGCATCTCTCCAACACTGGACGCTGACGAGCTTTGAGATCCTAATGGGAGAGGGATTAGGGCCTGGGTTTCGGCTGTGACTCGGGACAGGGGACGCACAGGGCAGGGAGAGGCTCGGTGCCAGTTGCCTCTGAGGATGGGGAAGGCGAGACCCGGCGGGCAGGGAGCGGGGCCAGCAGGGCTGAGTGGAGCGGCTGCCCCAGGGCCCTGCCTGGGGTCCTGTCTGCTGCCGAGGCGAGGCCAGGAAGGACGGGAGGCCTGTGGGGGGAGCAGCGGAGCAGAGCGAACCCTGTCCTCCTCGCTCCCAAAGTTAATCCTCTCGTTGGCAGCTGCTTTCCCTGGCTGCTCGCGCCGGCGCCTGGCTTTCTCAGCAGCCTTCCCGCTCCCCCGCTGCAGCCCTGGCCACCGCGACCAGGCTTGCCTCCTGCTCACAGTGGGGACTGAAGACCGGGACACTGAGCGTGGGGTTAGCTCCGAGCTCCCCGGCGATCCCAGTTCAGGAGGCTGGCCCCATTTGAAAAGCGGATTTCTCATCTCGCTCTCACTTCCCACGAAGCCACCGGTCGCGACGTTTGTGTCTCAGCTGCTTTTCAGTGGTCACGGGAGTACGGACCTGCGTGGAGAGATGCCACGTGCACTCGGAACTAACCGGCTCTGCTCTGCCCACAGGGGTCCGGCCGCTGAGAGGCGGGATGCTCTGGATGCTGGTCCTGGCCGGCCTGTGGGCCTCCTGCGGCGCCCAGGGTGAGTGGGGACGAGGACGCACCGCCTGGGGGGGCAGGGCCACCGACCCCCGCGGCTGGAGGGCTCACCTCAAAGGGCCCTCGTAACCGACTTTAGTAAACATCTCTTTGCTGAGTCCATTTAACAGGCCGCGGTTGATTTGGGGAAAATCCAGGACTAGAGAAAAATCCCTCACCACCCGGAGATCCGGCCCTTTCCTGGACACGCTGCGGCCCTTCTCTGCGGGCTGTGTCTCCTGGGTACTTTCTAGCTCAACTTCGCGGCTTTCCACTTTTGGTCCCGCTTAAACGTGTGCCGTAGAAGCGTGTTCCCAGGTGTGTGTGCTTCACAGCTTGTTTTTCTCGAGCACGTAATATTCCGCCAGGAGATGAACCTCTGCTTTTCAAAAGCCCATTCTCACTCCCGTCGTTGCTTCACTTCCCCTCGTGTAAGGGGCACCGCAGCAGGGGCACTGCGAGGACGTTTCTGCGAGAGACTTCCAAGAGCAGGGTTGCTGGACCAGAGGTTTTAATCAGCCTGAGGATTTGGGGTCTGTGGCAGACGGTCCTCTCGCCGGTGGTGCTGTTCGGACCTCTGTCAGCAGCTCCAGGGGTCGTACAGCCCTGACTTGCCAAACGCTGGAGGCGAGGCTGCGCTCTGTTCGAACCTCCTCCTCCGTAGATGCCCTCGCACCAGTTGGGTGGTGGTTTCGGCGCGGTCCGGTCACTTTTCTTCGCCGCGGTTTAGGTGGTGACGTAAAACGATGCAGTCTCGGGCTCGGCCCCGCGCTGCCTCCGAGCCTTGCGGGCAGCGACGGGGGGGGAGGGGGGACGCGTCCCTGCAGGACGAGGGGAGAGCCCCCCAGTTAGACGCGGACCGTCTCGGTCAGAAAGCGACCCGGCCCACTGCTTTCTGACGCCCGCGGACAGCGAGGCCGAGGACGCGTTTCCTTTTAGGGTTTATCCTGGCGATCGGATGGTCGAGGGCGGGTTGCTGGGGTCAGGGCTGGGACGAGGTCGGGACCGTGAGCCAGGACGCCCCGCAGGCCACTCCGTTCCTCGGGGTTGCTGCCGCGCAGAGTCGGTGGCGTGGCCGGTCACCGGCTTGGTTCCGTTGTTGGCCACGGCTCCTGACCCGTCGAGGGTGGAAGCTGGCCCTGTGGCCAGCAGCTGCTTCAGGGTCCGACCGCACCTGGAGTCGCGGCAGGGGCCAGAGGGTGGCCTTGACCCCTGCAGCGCTAGCTCCTGCAGAAGAGGAGGGGACGGTGGGGCGGTGGGGCGGTGGCCGCCTCCCCAGAGCCCCTGCGCGGGTCGCCCCCGCCGCCTGTCCCGGCCTCGCGCCCCGCCTGCCTGCGCCAACCGCGCGGCTCTGCTCCCTTGGCAGCCGGCGACCAGGACGAGGACTCGGTCGTGGACCTCTTCGGCGCCAGCAACATCAACCGGAAGACCATCGGGGCCAAGCAGTTCCGCGGCCCGGACCCCGGCGCGCCCGCCTACCGCTTCGTGCGGTTCGACTACATCCCGCCCGTGGGCGCGGCCGCCCTGGGCCGGATCGCCCGGGCCATGCGGGCCAGGGAGGGCTTCTTCCTCACGGCCACCCTGAAGCAGGACCGCAAGACCAGGGGCACGCTGCTGGCCCTGGAGGGCCCCGGCGCCGCGCACCGGCAGTTCGAGATCGTGTCCAACGGCCCCGCGGACACGCTGGACCTCGCCTACTGGCTGGACGGCACGCAGCACGTCCTGTCGCTGGAGGACGTGGGCCTGGCCGACGCGCAGTGGAAGAACGTCACCGTGCAGGTGGCGGCCGAGGCCTTCAGCCTGTACGTGGGCTGCGACCTGATCGACAGCTTCGCCCTGGACGAGCCCTTCTACGAGCAGCTGAGGACGGAGAAGAGCAGGATGTACGTGGCCAAGGGCTCCTCTCGGGACAGTCACTTCAGGGTACGTGCGGCGGGACCCCGCGGCGCGAGGCGTGGGGGCCCCGGACACCTGACGGCCGGGCGTGCCCCGGTGCGGGCCAGGCACACGCGCTCACACGTGTGGCACACGCAGGGACACGCGCACACACAGCACAGCCGCTCACGCTCACGTCACACGTGGCGTGCACAGGCGCACGCGGGACCGCCACACGCACACGCACGTTCACGGAACGCGCGGCAGCGCACGCTGAGCTCACACACTTGCAAACACGTGTGCACCCTCAAATACGACACCTTTCACTCAGACACCCCCCCGCACACCACCCCACGCCGCACCGCGCCCCACCAGGAGTGGGCGGAGCGAGCGGTCGCGGGCGGGTCTCCCGCCTGCACAGCGGCCGTCGGTTTCCGGCTGGACGGCCGAGGCGTTGGTCCCGGCTTCGGCCACTCAGATGTGTCCGGTCACCACAGGCCGATCCCGTCGTGGGGACCCCCTGCCCTCCCGTTCACCACTGACATGGGGGAGCGCAGACTCACAGCCCCGTTTTGCTAAGGAAGCGGATTTGGGGGCGGCTTTCTGGACGGGGGTCTGCCGAACCCGAGCCGGGAGCCTCGATGCGTGGTCCCCCCAGGTGGGGAAACGCCCCCGTTTAAGCGCAGTTTCCCAGGAACCGGTGACTGAGTTGACATCCCGTCGTCGGGGTCGCGGCCACTAAGTTGCCGGACAAGGCCCTACGGCAGGCCTCGAACCTGCGGAGCGGTGGGGCGCAGGAGTGCGTGTCCCGCGCGGCCCCCGCAGGCGGGCGTTCACCGGTGCCGCTTCTGTCCCACGCGCACAGGGCCTGCTGCAGAACGTCCGCCTGGTGTTCGCCAGCTCCGCGGAGGGCGTGCTGAGCGGGCGCGGCTGTGCGCTCGGCCCGGGAGGTGAGCGGCCCCCGCCGCGCGCCCCCCGCGCGCCCCCCATGCCCCCCGTCTCTGACGCGCTCCGCCGCGGTGTGCGCGTGCATGGGGGCGCGCGTGCGGGCGTGTGTGCACGTGTGCGTGCGATACTCTGTGCGCACGGGACACGGGACGCGGAGAGGGCGGGGGGTGCCCCGATGACGACCCCGCTGTGTCCAACAACGCTGGCCGTCCCTGTCGCCCTCGGCCGGGCTAGGCAGCGCGTCCCTGTGACCAAGCAGAGGACAGGGGGTCAGCTCACCCTCCAGGCAAGGGCGGGGGCACCAGCCTGCCTCAGGTGGCCCCCCGGTGCGCCTCTGAGCGCTCTGACCCGCCTCTCGCGCTTCCCCGCAGCCGAAGCCAACGCCATCAGCGAGGACACGGAGACACTGCGCCTGAGCCCGCCGGGCTCCGAGCTCGTGGTCCCCGGCGCGGAGCATGTGGTCCCCGGCACGGAGCACGTGGTCCCCGGCGCCGGGCACGTGGTCCCCGGCACGGAGCACGTGGTCCCCGGCACGGAGCACGTGGTCCCCGGCGCGGAGCTCGTGGTCCCCGGCGCCGGGCCCGTGGCCCCCGGCGCGGAGCAGAGGCCCGGGGTGTGCGAGCGCTCCTGTGAGGAGCTGAGCAGCATGGCCAGCGAGCTGTCGGGGCTGCGCGTCATCGTCAACCAGCTGCACGAGAACCTGCACAAAGTGGTGGGTGCCAGGGCCCCCTCGCGACCCCCCCACCTGCCCAACCGTTTGGGGTCTCGCGGGGCTCTGCAGGGCTGCGGCCAGAGCACCGCTGGGTGCTCGTGGGAGGCGCTGGGACCCCGTGTGTCAGGGCGACACTCCCCCCAGAGGGACAGCCTGGGAGGGTCACCTCCGCGGTGATGGGGTCACCCACGCAGCGGGGCCCAGCGCGGCGGGGTGGTCTCAGACGTGGGCCTGCCCTGAGGATGCGGCGCGCCCACGGCCACTCTGCGTCCCCGTGCGCAGCACGCGAGGAGGGGACTGTCCCGGGCACTTGGGAGCTGGGGGGTTAAAGTGAAGGGGAAGCGTCCGGTGACGAGGGTCCCTGAGCCGGTCGTTCTGGTGGCTGCAGCCTGCGCTCCGGCCCCGGGGCGGGTGGCGACTGTGGCTCGTGCCCCAGGGGACACGGAGGGAGGGAGCGGAGGGAAGAGCAGCACGGGGCAGGGGTCTCGCGTCTGGGTCTGCGCCGTCCCACGGGGTGGCCGGAGATGCTCGTGTCACGGCCTGTCCCCAGGGCGGCCTGCGACCAGCACCACGTCCCTTCCGGGCTGGCCCCGGGAGTGGGCAAAGCGGGGGCAGCTCATGGTGAAGGTCAGGCCGCTGGCTGGGGCAGCACCTTCCGGAACATTCCACCGCATGCTCCAGCTGGGGCAGGAGTGGGGGCTGGAGCACGGCCTCCGCGGGCGCCGCTGTCCTCGGGGAAGTCGCAGGTCCTGGGTGTGGCCGCGGCGTGGTTTTCCGGGTGGGCTGTCCCCGTGAGGCGCGTCGGGTGTCGCTGAGGACGCGCCTCAGCCGGCCGGGGAGCACCTGGGGACAAGGGCCGCGGCGCCTCGGCCGTGACCTGGCCGGCCGGGACACGCTCACGGAGCCTGCGCCGGGTCAGGGCGGCGGCGAGCTCCCCGGACCCCAGAATCGGGGCGGCCGCGTTCCTGCGCGTTCGGGCCGGAGAAGGTCCACGGCTCCCGTCCATTCTCGGGGGGCCTGTCGCCCGTCAGAAGCCAGCACTGGGGGCCGCGTCCCCGGGGGCCTCGGCAGACGGGAGGGGGGACCGGGGAGGGGGGACCGGGACAGCGCTCAGGGCGCAGTCGCTGTCATTTCGCTTCCTCGTGTTTCTGAATTTTGTGTTTTTCACCCCAGAAAACAGGAATCTGTGTGCTTGTCCTGCCCTCGCCCACAAGGTGACGGGCAGAGTTTAGTTTCCAGCGGGGGGCGGCCAGGGGCGCCGCCCTGTCCCCCCCCCCGCGTCCCTGTCCCTCCCCCGCCTTTCTGTCCCCCACCTCCCTGTCCCCCACCTCCCCGTCCCTCCCCCGCCTCCCTGTCCCTCCCCCGCGTCCCTGTCCCCCCACCTCCCTGTCCCTCCCCCGCCTCCCTGTCCCCCCCACCTCCCTGTCCCTCCCCTGCCTCCCTGTCCCCCCGCCGCCCTGTCCCCCACCTCCCTGTCCCTCCCCCGCCTCCCTGTCCCCCGCATCCCTGTCCCTCCCCCGCCTCCCGGTCCCCCGCATCCCTGTCCCTCCCCCGCCTCCCTGTCCCCCAGCCTCCCTGTCCCCTCCCCTGCGTCCCTGTCCCCCACCTCCCCGTCCCCCACCTCCATGTCTTCCCACCTCCCTGTCCCCCCACCTCCCTGTCCCCCCCACCTCCCTGTCCCTCCCCGCCTTCCTGTCCCCCCACCTCCCGTCCCCACCTCCCCGTCCCCCACCGCCCTGTCCCCCCGCCGCCCTGGCCCCCACCTCCCTGTCCCCCCACCTCCCTGTCCCCCACCTCCCCGGCCCCCCACCTCCCCGTCCCCCCACCTCCCTGTCCCCCCGCTGCCCTGCCTCACGGTCCGGCACCGCCAGGGCACGGCGACTGCAGGGACCGGGCACTGAGCAGGCGGGTGTGGCGGAGGCGCCTCGGGCTGAGGGCTCCGGGGTGCGCGGCCCCCGTGGGGGTTAGACGCAGACTGAGCCGGCGTCACCCCGGGGGCTGTGTCGCCTCAGCAGAGCTGCCCCACGCGCCGGTCGCTCCCCACCCCGACGGCGCGGGCCGTGGCGGCAGCGGGACGTCGTGTCGCGAGCGTGGTGACCGTGAGGCGGCCGTGTCCCGCGTGACGCGCCCCCGCTTTTCCAGTCGAGCGACAACCAGTTCTTCTGGGAGCTGATGGGCGGCCCCCCGCAGACCCGGAACGCGTCGGCGTGCTGGCAGGACGGCCGGTTCTTCGCGGACAACGCGACCTGGGTGGTGGACAGCTGCACCCAGTGCTCCTGCCAGGTGGGAGCTCGGCCGGCCGCCCGCCCGCCCGCCCGGCGCGCGGGTCCCACCATCGCCCTCCTTCCCCCGCAGAGGTTCAAGACCGTGTGCCACCAGATCTCCTGCCCGCCCGCGGCCTGTGCCAGCCCGGCCCTGGTGGAGGGCGAGTGCTGCCCCTCCTGCTCCCACTGTGAGTGCCGCGGGCCGCGCGGCCCCTCCGTCCCGGGGCCCTGCTTGGGGGCCGGCGGTTTGGCCAGCGCGGGGAGGGCCGCGGCCGGAGCAGGGTGACCTCCAGCCCGCGCCTGGCCACTGGCGCTCCCGGGGCCCGGGGAGCGAACCCGCCGTGAGGCAGGCCCGCACGGGGCCCCGAGAGGAGTCTGTCCGCAGGGCGTCCGTCGCCTTCCTGCCTCGCTGTCCCCAGTGTGAATGGCGGGGACGACCGCCTGTCGTCCGCGGTGAAAACGGGCGAGTCCACCGCCTCCTCGTGTCAGTCCGCGCGCGGGGGGTGCGTGGGGAGAGTCAGCGAGCCGGGGCCTCGTGAGCACGGGTCCCGTCCTCACCGCCACCCCGCGCCGGGCAGCGGCCCCGCTGTGCGGCGCGTCCCCCGGCGTCCAGCGCAGACCCTCGTCGGGCGGCCCCCGCGGCCTGCCCCAGGGCCTGGGCCCACCACAGGGCGTCCCCCCCACGGGGAAGCCGAGGGCGCGGCCCCGGGCGCGGCGTGTGCCCGTCCGTGTGCCCGTCACGGGCGGAGGCTTCACCGGGCCCTGTGTGTCCCGCGCAGCGGCGGACGGCGAGGAGGGCTGGTCGCCGTGGGCGGAGTGGACGCAGTGCTCCGCCTCCTGTGGGCCGGGCACGCAGCAGCGGGGCCGGTCGTGCGACGTCACCAGCAACACCTGCTCGGGCCCGTCCATCCAGACGCGGGTGTGCAGCCTGGGCAAGTGCGACACCCGCAGTGAGTGTCCGGCCGCGCGGCCGTCCCCCTGGGGTGGGCCGGGTGGGCACCGCCCGCCGCCCTCTGACGAGGGCTCCGGCGGCTGCCCCGGCCCGGTTGGCACCGCCGCTGACGGCCGCGTCCCCGTGTGCCAGTCCGGCAGGACGGCGGCTGGAGCCACTGGTCGCCCTGGTCTTCCTGCTCGGCGACCTGCGGCCTGGGCAACGTCACGCGGATCCGGCTCTGCAACTCGCCGGTGCCCCAGATGGGCGGGAAGACCTGCAAGGGCGGCGGCCGCGAGACGAGGAGCTGCCAGGGCGCGCCGTGCCCGAGTGAGTGCGGCGGGCGGCGGGGCCGGGGGGCTCAGCGAGTCGCGGCCGGCCCGCGGACGCGGGGGAGGCGGGCCAGGGCCGGGTCCGGCCCCCACCGCGTCACACAGGACACGGCCGTCTCCGCCGCCGGGTAGCGGCCCCGCGCCAGGACCTTCGTGGGGACCGATCGCGGTGTCCGGGCCCGGCAGGGCGGTCTCTCCCGCCGCCCGTCACCCGTCCGTGCCAGTGACGACGCGGCCGTGTGGAGCGGACCCCGCCGTCCCAGACCCCCGGCACGAGCGCCTCGTGTGGGTGGCAGAGCCGCGCCTGCCGCCCGCGGCCCGGTCAGCGTCCTCCGCCTCTGGACGCCAGGCCGTGCGACTCCCTTCCCGGAGGTCAAGCAGACCCGGCCGAGGCCCGTCACCACCTCCAGCCCCCGGTCTCGGCCTCCTCGGCCCGCGTCCCCGCGCGTCCCTCCGGCCCCCGCAGCGCGGGCCCCACCCGCCTTGACGGCCGCCCCTGTCCCCCCGCAGTCGACGGCCGCTGGAGCCCCTGGTCGCCGTGGTCGGCCTGCACGGTCACCTGTGCCGGCGGGATCCGGGAGCGGACGCGCGTCTGCAACAGCCCGGAGCCGCGGCACGGCGGCCAGGCCTGCGTGGGGGACGTCCGGGAGCAGCAGATGTGCAGCCGCAGGAGCTGCCCCGCAGGTGGGTCCCGGCCGCCGCGCCTTCGTCCTGGTTAAACGACCATCGCACAGAGGCTCGGTGAGGGCCGCGTCCCGCTCCCGCGGCGTTTTTACGTAGAAACGAACGCGCCGCGCAGAGCGACGCCGCGCACGAGCGATCGCGGGACACGCGGGGCCGCCCCTGAGCCGTCCGTCCCGGGGGCCGGTCGCGTCCGTGGCCGCCCAGAGTCGCATCGCACGCCGCGCGGGCGTCCCTGACGGCCGCCGGGCCCCGGCCGCGGCCGGCGTCTGTCCCGACGGGCGCCCGGCCTCACCCCCGCCCCCGCCCCCCGCAGACGGCTGCCTGTCCAACCCCTGCTTCCCCGGCGCCGAGTGCAGCAGCTTCCCCGACGGCTCCTGGGCCTGCGGCTCCTGCCCCGCGGGCTTCCTGGGCAACGGCACCCACTGCGAGGACCTGGACGAGGTGGGCGCCGCCCGGCGGGGGGCGGGGCGGGGCGCGGGGGGCCGCGGGCTCACCTCCGCGCGTCCCCGCAGTGCGCCGTGGTCGCCGACGTCTGCTTCTCGACCGGCAAGTCGCAGCGCTGCGTCAACACGCAGCCCGGCTTCCACTGCCTGCCCTGCCCGCCGCGCTACAAGGGCACCCAGCCCTTCGGCGCCGGGCTGGAGGCGGCCCGCGCGGAGAAGCAGGTGAGCCGCCGGCCGGCCGGGGCGACGGGGGCGGGTGCGGAGCACGAGGGCCGCGGGCACCGGGTCGCGTGCGGCGGCGGCGGCACGCCGTCACCGTGGGCTCGGACGCGTGTTCCGGACGCGTGCCCGGCGCCTACCCCGGGGGTCCCCGCGCCCTGCAGGGCCGCGGCCCTTCCCGCCCCGCGACGGTCTCGGCCCCCCCCCCGCAGGTGTGCGAGCCCGAGAACCCCTGCAAGGACAAGACCCACAGCTGCCACCGGCACGCGGAGTGCATCTTCCTGGGCCACTTCAGCGACCCCATGTACAAGTGCGCGTGCCGCACGGGCTACGCGGGCGACGGGCTCATCTGCGGGGAGGACTCGGACCTGGACGGCTGGCCCAACCGCAGCCTGGTGTGCGCCACCAACGCCACCTACCACTGCGTCCAGGTGAGCGCGGGCGGGGGCGGCGCCGACGCCCCGCGAGGGCTCCCGGGCGCCGCCGTGACCCGCCCGCGCCCCCTGTTCGCAGGACAACTGCCCCCTCCTGCCCAACTCGGGGCAGGAGGACTTCGACGAGGACGGCGTCGGCGACGCCTGTGACGAGGACGACGACAACGACGGCGTCAGCGACGAGAAGGTCAGGGCCGAGCCCGTCTCCCCGCACTCTGTGCGGTCGCCGCCGGGCGATGCGCGCGGAGCCGTGACGACCCGGCCGGGCCCGCGGCCCCGCTCCTCGCCCTCTGCGGCCGTGGGCCCGGAGCCGGGAGCGCGCGCGTGTCGGGGGGCGTCCCTGCGGCTCCTCACGCGCGGCCTCGTGCTTGCAGGACAACTGTCCGCTGCTCTTCAACCCGCGGCAGCTCGACTACGACAAGGACGAGGTCGGGGACCGCTGCGACAACTGCCCCTTCGTGCACAACCCCGCGCAGATCGACACGGACCACAACGGCGAGGGCGACGCCTGCTCCGTGGACATCGACGGGGACGGTCGGTGCTGCCCCTCATCGGGGGGGGGGGTCCACGTCCCCGTCGGGGCGCGCGCAGGCTCCGCGGCACCGCACGGCCGTCTGCGGGCTGGTGCGGGCGGGCGCCCCGCTCGGAGCCGAACTCAGTCCCTCCGCGGCCGTGGGGGTCGCCAGCCTCGGGACCCCCTCCCGAGACGCACGTCCCGCCCCGCGTCCCCGTTCACCGGGCCCCAGCTGCAGAGCTCCCCCGGGCTCCAGGTGCCCGCAGACGGGACCCCCGGCACCACCCGGCCCCCGCGCCCCGGTCCCTGGGCCCTCGGTGCTGCCCCGGCCCGGCCGGCCTGCGGGTTTCCGGGTGTGACGTGGTGGGACGCGTCCGCCATCCCCGCTCCGGGACAGCGGCCGACGTGCCGGCGTCCCCTCCGGTCCAGCCAGCGTCCCCTCCGGTCCAGCCGGCGTCTGTGCCCGGCGCTGCTTCGGGGTCCAGTCCCACCTCCCCGACCCCCGGCTGACACCCCGGCCTCCCCAGGCCCCCAGTCAGGACAGGACGGGGCCTCGGCCTGTCCCCGCGCTGCGCCCTGGCGCCTGGTCCCCGACGCGGTGTCTTTGCCGTTTGGGGTTACATCCCGGCCTTTCCCGTTCCCCGTCCTGGTGGGATTCGTGGTCGGGTTTTAGGTTTCCTGAAATGAGGCATTTCCCGGAAAAGCCCTGCCACGCCCTGCCCCGCCCCGCCGCCCTCACTGTCCCACCCACGACGCAGGGGACAGGTGACGAGGCGGCGTACGGGGACGCAGCCGGCTCCGCCCGGCGGGCGTCTTCTGGACGGACATCGGGCCCCTGGGCCTGGCGGGCTCCGGGCCGGCGGTACCGGAGGCTTGGGCGCCGGCCCCGGCTCACACGGAGGGCGGCTGCCCGCAGAGGGGCCCCCTGACGCGGCCCGTCGGCGCGCCCGGCGCTCACGCGCGTCTCCCTCCCGCGGGCGCCGCCAGACGTGTTCAACGAGCGGGACAACTGCCCCTACGTGTACAACACGGACCAGAGGGACAGCGACGGCGACGGCGTGGGCGACCACTGCGACAACTGCCCCCTGGTGCACAACCCCGACCAGGTAGGGCCGGGCGTGGGGCCCACCGGCGGGCCAGGGTCGGCCGCAGACGCGGACGTCTTCGCGGGTTTCCACGCGCTCGGCCGACCGGCCGCGGCCTCCCCGCGGTTTTACTCGAAAACGTCGCCGAAGCTGCTCCGGGCGGGACTTCCGAGGTCGGGGCCCCAGGCCAGAGGGCAGACGCCTCGGACCCCCCGCCCCCGTCTGTCCCGGAATCGTCCCTGTGTGTCCCGATGCCCTGGGCGGGGTCGGCTTTGCCTTCAGCAGACGCAGGCGAGGGCGAGCGCGCTGCCGGGGTCCCGGGCCCTCCTCGGGGAGGACGCCCACGGGGCTTGACCCCGAGCTGACCCTTCCTAAGCGGCCGGGGGGGGGCCTGGGCCCAGCCCCAGATGCGCGCGGACAGCGGTGTGACCCTCGGGCCCGCGGCTCTCCGGGCTCCGGCCGCCACCTGCGGGAGGAGGCGGTCCCGCTGGGACGCCCACGGGGGCTGTCGGCCGGGCACCTGCACCCGTTCCACCGGGTGGGTGCTCAGCGCCGTGTCCCGTGCCCTCCTCAGACCGACGTGGACAACGACCTCGTGGGGGACCAGTGCGACAACAACGAGGACATCGACGAGGACGGCCACCAGAACAACCAGGACAACTGCCCGTACGTCTCCAACGCCAACCAGGCCGACCACGACCACGACGGCAAGGGCGACGCCTGCGACTCGGACGACGACAACGACGGGGTGCCGGACGACAGGGACAACTGCCGGCTCGTGTTCAACCCCGACCAGGAGGACGCGGACGGTAGGTGGCGGCGGGCGCGTCGGCGCTGGCACGTGGGGACGAGCGGGGTCTCCGCCCCCTCGTGGTCAAGGCTCCCGCTGGCCTCCGTGAAGGACGCCGGCGACGGGCCGAAGCCGGGGTCGCGTGTGGTGCCGGCGCGGGCCGGGGAGCGTGCGTTTCGAGGGCGAAGCAGGCCACGGCGGTGGGGGCGGGGGTTCGGCCGGGCGGGCGTGGCTCCCGCGGGGTCTGAAGTGAGTCCCCGGGCGCTCGGCGGGCTCGGGGCGCCGGGCAGGCTGGGGCTCCCGGTCCAGGAGGGGCCCGGCGGGCGGATCCTGCCGGCTCCGGGCGCTGCGTGGGGGACGCGCGTCCCTCGTGAGCGGTGACGGCGGGTCCCTGGGTGTTTGGGCCCGTGTGACCGCGGGGCACATGGGAGTCTTCGATGGCCGGCCCCGGGGACCCCCCGGAGCGGCCGGCCGGGAACACGGGGCTCTCTGACCCGGGACGGACGTGTCCCCGCGGCCGCTCCGCCTGCGGCTCTGGGCGGGGAGACCGGGGCTGGGGGGCGGACACCCTGAGCCCGCCGGTGGCTTCCGGAGCTCCTCGCGCCTGCGTTCCCGGCGCCCGACGTGGGGTGCGTCTCGTGAGCAGAAAGGAAAGGCCGGGGGGACGCGGTGGGGACGCAGCGGGGACGCGGCTGAACGTCGGTCGCCTTCCCGAGGCCGCCGGCCCTGCCGCGGGCCGGTCTGTGACCCGTGTCGGCACCGCAGACCGGAGACGGTCAGCGCCCTGTCCCCCCCGCCCCGACCGGGGGCCGCGGCCCCCTCGCCCCGTCGCCCCCGCCGCCTCGCGGGGAGGTGGGGAAGGAGCTTGGGACCTCCCCAGGGGAACCACGGTCGGCGTGGGTGCCCCTTACGTGCCTCGGACGCGTGGGCGGGCGACCGCGGGGGCAGTGACGGGCGCTGGGCCCGGAGGAGAAGCCGGAGGCCTCGCGGCCACCCCGCGGCCCCGCGGGTCCGCACCCGTCGCTCCGAGCTCAGGCGAGGGGCCCGGTGCCGAGGGCGTGGACACCCCGCGGCGAGGGGTTCACCGGGGCGGGGGCGGGGCTCCCGCGGGACGCGCCCCGGTTCCTCAGACGCCGGAGGCGGTGTCAAGCCGAGTCCCGCCTCCCGGCCTCCCCACTCCCCTCGGTGACAGGCGACGGGCGGGGCGACGCCTGCAAGGACGACTTCGACAACGACAGCGTCCCCGACATCGGCGACGTGTGCCCCGAGAACAGCGCCATCAGCGAGACCGACTTCCGGAACTTCCAGATGGTGCACCTGGACCCCAAGGGCACCACGCAGATCGACCCCACCTGGGTCATCCGCCACCAGGGCAAGGAGCTGGTGCAGACGGCGAACTCCGACCCCGGCATCGCGGTCGGTGAGCGTCCGGGCGCGGGGGCGGCCGAGCCGGGGGAGGCGCGCGTCCGCCCTCCGGTCCCCGAGGTTCCGTTCTCACGGGCGACGTCGCGGAAGCGCACGCGGCGCGGCGGGCCCCGGTGGCAGGAGCGGGCGGCAGGGGCCGGCCCTGGGGCCCCGCGTGCTCAGGCGGCCGCCGCCCGCGCAGGCTTCGACGAGTTCGGGTCCGTGGACTTCAGCGGCACGTTCTACGTCAACACGGACCGCGACGACGACTACGCCGGCTTCGTCTTCGGCTACCAGTCGAGCAGCCGCTTCTACGTGGTCATGTGGAAGCAGGTGACGCAGACCTACTGGGAGGACCAGCCCACCCGCGCCTACGGCTACTCGGGCGTGTCCCTCAAGGTGGTCAACTCCACCACGGGCACCGGCGAGCACCTGCGCAACGCCCTGTGGCACACGGGCAACACGGCCGGACAGGTGAGGCCGCGACCTGGTAACGGGGCCAGCGCCACGGGCCACGCGCCTCCCGCGGGCGTGTGCCCGTCCCCGTGCAGGCGGCAGGGCGCGCCGAGGGAGCAGGGGCCCCGACGCGAGGCCGCGTGTGCGGCTCCGGCGGCCGTGCCCCCGGCGCCGGGGCCTTGGTCCCGGGCCTTTGTGCTGGGAGCGGGAGGCGCAGCGGCCCGCACCGCGGCTGCCGCCCGGCGCCGCGCACCACGGCTGAGACGCGCTCTTCCCCCAGGTGCGCACGCTGTGGCACGACCCCAGGAACGTCGGCTGGAAGGACTACACCGCCTACCGCTGGCACCTGACCCACCGGCCCAAGACGGGCTACATGAGGTGAGGGCGCCGGCGGCACGGGCGCGCGCGGGTGGCGCCTCACGGTGCGCACGACGCGGAGCCGGCTCGCGGGCCGCCCCGGGCCTCCGCCGCCCTGTCCTCCCTGCGCGGCCGAACTTGAGCCACGGGTCCGGGGAAACGCCCACAAGCGCCAGCCGCGCCGACTCCGTCCTCCCGCGGGACGGCGCGCGCCGTGGTTCCGCGTGGGGTGAGCCGTGGGCGCCCGAGGTCTGAGTCTCGTGACGTCGCTGCGGGTTGACAGGGCGCGCCCGGCAGGCCCCTCGCGGACGCCGTCTGCGTGTGCGCGAGCGCGTGCGTGTCCTCAGGTCGCCGGGCTGGGCGGGCGCGCGGCCCTGCGCGGTGTGAGTTCCCACGGGGTCGCCCGCGTGCTGGCTCGCGTGTCCCCCTCCAGGGCGGCCCGGCCCGGCCGTCCACAGCGCCCAGCTGGTGGGGGGAGCCGGGGCACGTGGCCGCGCGGACCTGAAGGCGACGCCGCGGCGGTCGCGGGGCGGGGGCCGGGCCCAGGCTGAGAGGGGCCCCGACCCCGAGGAGGGGACCAGCGGCGGCCGCCCCTCGGCTCTCGGAGGCGGGAGCTGGAGCCCGCCATCGCGCGGGAGTCGCGGGGGCCCTGGGCGAGCCCTCCGGGCCCCACCGCGGCCGAGCGCGTCACAGGGCCCCCCGTCCCCGGCCGCAGGGTCCTGGTGCACGAGGGCAAGCAGGTGATGGCGGACTCGGGGCCCGTGTACGACCTCACCTTCGCCGGCGGGCGGCTGGGCCTGTTCGTCTTCTCCCAGGAGATGGTCTACTTCTCCGACCTCAAGTACGAGTGCCGAGGTGAGCGGGGCCGCGGGCCGGGGCCACGCCCGTCCCCACGCTCGAGGCGCCCCCGGCGCGCGCGGACGTGCCGCCCGGCAGCTCCAGCCACGCGCGCCCTTCGCCGTGGGATGCGGCGGCCGCGGGGGACGGACGCTCCCAGTTCCCCGCGCCCCGGCCCGTCCGCCGCCGGCCCGTAGGGTCCGGGGTGCTCCCCGCTCCGAGCCCCCGCGTTTAGGGGGTCACCCCGCGCCGACGTGGAAGAGGTCAGGGATCGCAGCCCCGGGGGGACCGTGGCCCCCTGCCTGACCCCGCCCCTCCACGCGGCGCGACCGTGTCCCCCTCGTGCGTGCGGCTGAGGTGCCCGAGGCTCGGAGACGCCCTGGAGGCCACACGCCGGGGCGCGCCGTGACGGGACGAAGGGGCGCGGGGCCTCCCCGTCTCCTCCCGCGTCAGGCGGCCTCTCCCCCCTCCCCCCTCCCCCCTCTCTCCCTCCCTCCCCCTCCCCCTCCCCCTCCCCCCTCCCCCCCTCCCTCCCCCTCCCTCCCCCCCCACGGCTCCGCCCGCCGTCCGTGCCCTGCGTCCTACCACTTTTCTTTCTTTTGTAAAAACTGAAGACGTCTGAGGTCACAGGTGACACGCAACGTGACGCCGCCGGCCCCACCGCCCTAACCCCGCTCCCTGTTCCGCAGACGCGTGACCCGGACCCGCGGCGCGGCCAGCCACGGGCGGGCCCTGCTGTCGCCCCGACCCCTCAGCGCCTCACGGACTCCGCTTCTGCCCGCTAGCAGCCCCCCGCCCCGACCTTGACCGTCCCCTCCCGCCATCGGCCCCGAGGCCACGCGGTGACGCGGCCGGACATGAGCGCCCGCCCCCGAGGAAGGAGCCGCCGACACGCGGGACCGCGGAGCGAGGACTCAGGCAGCGCGTTCCCGTTTCTCGTCGGCCGGAGAGAACGGCGTCCCCCGCCGCGTTACGTGTGCGCGGGGTCGGGGCCTCGCGCGTGACACGGCGACACCGATGAGGCAGGGAGGACGCTCCGGCCGCCCCCCACGCCACGCAGCCCCCCACGCAGCCCCGCGCGGTCATCCGAAGGGTCGGCCACGGCCCCGCGACGCGGGCCGCCCCCCCCCGGCCGGGACACTAGAAACGACTCGAGCGTCGAGGACCGAGGGGCGTCCGTGCTCCCGGAGCCGCTCGACCACGCGCGGGGCCCCCCGGGCAGGGCGGGCGCGGCCCCTGCGGGTGGCAGAAACGGAGCGAGGAGCCGCCCTGGCTGCTGGCGCGAGGCCTGCGCCCGACCGCGCTGCTCCAGCCCCCGCCCGCCCGGAGCGGTCGCCTCTCCCCGGCTCGGCGGCGCGTCCTGGGGTCCCCGCGGGAACCGCCGCGTCGGGGCCGTCCCCAGCGCCTCGCCCGGAGGGGCCAGGGCGCACGCACGTCTGCGACCTCGGGAAGCCACCGCGTGGCCGGCGCGGGAGGCGCCCGGCGGCCGCAGGGCCTCTTCCCGCCACACCACAGGGCGCTGCGGTCCGTGCCGGCGCGACAGCGCGCGCTGCACGGGGAGAGCGAGCGCGGAGTCCGCGAGGGCGATGGCGGAGCCGAGACGCGCGCCGCCGCCCGCGTCCCCCACTGCGCCCTGAGACCTCGGCGCCGGGGCCCGCCGCCCGCCCCGCTCGCCTCGCGGCTCGCCCTGCGCGGGGCACAGGCAGCTCCCGCCGGGCCGGGCGCCGCGGTCGCTTTGACGTCAGGCGGAGCGAACGCGAACGCCTGTCCCCGCCGCTTCCAGCTGATGACACAGTCGCGTCCGCGCTGGCTTCTCTGTGCTTCGCCGCGGTTTTCGCCCTTTTGTGGCCGGCGAGGGGCGCCCTCGGGGGCCGGGCGGGGCGGGAGGCGCGGCGTGCGGGCGACGACGTGCTGCCCCCCGTGTTCCGCACTTTTCTGTGGATTATTTATGTTTGGCACCGACTTCTCCCCGCACGGGCGACGGCGCGTCCCCGTTTTGCCGGAGACTGTAAATACTTATTTATTGGCCGGCCCGGTCGGCGTCCCCCCCGACCCCGCGTTCAGCTAGAGCATTGAGGACGGAAAATAAACGGTGAACGGTTTTCTACGCTCGAATCCCTCTCGCTTTTGTGAGAAAGAGTCGGGGGGGGGGGCGCGGGGACAGCACGGCTCCGCCTCCGCCACCCTGGGGCCCCGGGGGAGACCGCGGAGGGCGCAGGAGGGACCCCCTCGGGTCGCTGGGCAGAGCCCGATGGCCGTCTCCGTCCCCAGCGGCTCTGCGCGGCGTCTGCGGCGTGTGGGGCGGCCACGCCGGACGGCAGGGAGGCCGGGCGAGGACCGCGGGCGGTCGGGGGCCGGGGCGGGTCAGACGGGAGGCGGCGGGGTGCGCGGCCGTGGGAGGGACGGGGCCCTTCGTGACACGTGGAGGGAAAGGCCGGACCCACAGACGGACCCGGGAGCCTCGGAGAAGCTCGGGGACGAGGCCCCGGGAGTGGCTCCGGCCGGCGTGGGCGAGACGGCGCGGGCGCGAGCCCGGCCGTGCTCCTCCTCCTCCTCGGTGGGAAATCCCTTTGGCGAGTGCCCGTCGGCCCCCGGGGGCGCCCGGGCAGAGGGCGATTGGTTCCAGGGTGAGCGCCGCCCCTGCCGGCCTCACCCCACCCTCCGCGCCCCCGGGCACCGGGGCGCTGTCCGCGGTGACCTCGGGGGCCAGCGCCGTCTGCCTGGGCGGGGGGCGCGGGCATAGGGCCCGGAGGCAGGCCCTCCGGGACCCGGCCCCGCCGTCCGATGCCATCGAACGCGGACGGGCCTGGGCGTCCACGCCGGCCCCCGGGCATTCGGCTGCCCACGCGGGGGACATAGCGCGGGGCGCTCGCGGCCCCGGCCTCGCCCCCTCGCCTGGGGACCCGTCTCCACCGCCTGCGCCTGCGCCGTGGCCGGCAGTGCGGCTCGGAAGGGGACGCGGCCGTGTGCGGCCGCGGCGCGAACCCGGTCTCGCTGGTCCCTCGAGGCCACGGGCTGCAGGCTCTGCCCGCTCCGGCGCAGCTCTGCCCCGTTCGTCGTGTCGCCGCGTTGGTCCACTTTGCAGCGTTGAAGTTCGGGCCGACCCCGACGGTGTCAAGCCCAGATCCGGGCTCAGGGAAAGCTCGGGACCCAGAAATGGCTCCTGCCGCTCGCCAAGGCACGACCCGAGGAGCATTTCCTGAAGAAAGGACGAGTCAGCACGCCCCGTGCGGCTCCCGCAAGGCCGGGGCCGCGTCCCGCTCTCCTCCCGGGACGACGCGGAAAATCCCGGGCCCCGGCCCCGTGAGGGACGCGCGCCTCGCCAGACGCGTGCCCCTCCCAGTGGCTTTCTGGCGAGTCCCCGCACACGGCCCCCCGCAGGCGGCCGGGGACCCCCGCCCCCGTCCCCAGCCCCGCGGCCCGCGGCCCGAGCGGCCTCCACCGGGTGTGACCCCGCCCGCGCCCCGTCGGGTGCTCGGCCTGCGAGGCCGTCCCCCACTGACCACCCCCACCGTGCCCTGTGGGGTGGCCGCCGGGTCCCGAAGGCCAGCTCGTCGGTCACGTCTCCCTTCCGGTCGTCCGCTGGGAGCTCAGCCCGCCCCGGGCGTCGCCCCGAGGTCGGAAGGCCAGGCCCTTGCCCGGGACTTGGGTCTCCCCCGTCCCCCGTCCTGGCCCCCCGGCCCAGCCCTGCGTCCTGCGGGCTGCCCGGAGCCAGGGCCGCAGCAGGACTCAGGCTCTCTCTCCGGGGACGCCCGCCGAGGCCCCGCGCCGCACCCACCGGGGGAACGGACCGTGGAGGGCGCCGGGAGGGCGTCCCCTCCAGCACCAGGGTCCGCGGGCCCCACGGCTCTGCCAGCGCACAGCGGCGGGCGCACCCGTCTCCGTGACGCCCAGACGGGACGCGGAGCGCGAGCCCAGGGCGGCCGCGGGGCGGGCGTCACGGAGCCCGGCCTCCCGGCTCGGACCGTCCGGCCTCCGCCTCGGCTCGCGCGGGGGCCTCACACCCGTCGCGGCGTCGGCCCGCGAGCACGCGCCGCGCGGCGCGGCGCCGGTCTGTGTCCATCGTGTTTGCCGCCCTTTCCCTGAAAACAGACTAGATCCTGGCGCGGCGGGACAGGGCTCGGGCCCTGACCCCAGCGCGCGGCGCCGGCTTCGGGCCGACTCAGCGTCGACGCCGTGTCCGGTCCCGGCACGTTGGGCCGGAATTGAATTTCTCGTTTTTCCCCAAACCTCACCTGCTTTGGGATAGAGGACGGCGCCTTCACCCCGTGCGTGGACCCCCCCCCCGTTCGGGGCCGGGGTCAGCGGGAGCCGCCACGTCGCCGCAGCCCTGGGCGGGAGGCGGAGGCCCCGCGGCGGGCGGGCCGGGCGCCCGGAGCTGCAGCGCGTCTGCCAGGCCCTTCCCTCCCCCGGGCGAAGGCCCCCACTCCAGGCCGGCGTCCAGGAACCGCAGCGTGGGAACTCGGCGGGAGGGTTTCTTCTTTGCTTAGGAAAACAGAAGACACAGACGGAGGCCAAGCGGGAGGAGGAGACCGCGCGCGCCCCACGCCCCCCCCTCGCCACGGACGGCGCGGCCCCTGCTAGCCCCTCCCCCCCGACGGGCCCTCGCCCTCCGGCCTCCCCCTGGGCCCCCGCGGGGTGGCTCCGGCTGTTCCCGGACACGCGCGCCGCCTTCTCCCCCTCCCGGTCAGACGCCGCGGCCCAAACCGCTGTTGGGGGGGGACGGCCCCACCCCTGCTGCCGCCCCCGTCCCCCCCCCTCAGGTCGCCCGGCTCCACGGCAGCGGCCGGCCCGGGAGGCGGGGCCCTCCAGAGGCCACCCGAGGGCCCCGAGCGGGGCCGGGTGTCGGGGACGCCCCGGGCACTCCTGTCCCACGTCCCCTGGGTGGGCGCCGTGTCCTCCGCTTCGTCCGCCCCGTCCACAGGGACGCCGCGGGGCCTGGCGAAGCGGCCGCGGCGCACGCGGGCCTCCAGAGTGAGCGCAGACGCCGTCTCCGGCCGCGGCCAGAAGAACGCGGCGCCCCCCGGGGCCTGGGTCGCGGCGAGGGGTGGGGGTCGGGCCCCTGACGCACTGTGGACGAGCCCACGGGGCAGCGCGGGCCGGGCGGACGGTCATGGGGGGCGGCGGGCACGCGGGGGGCGGGAGGGGGAGGAACCTGTTGGCTGGAAGACGCGGCGCCGGCGTCACGCTGGGAGCCGCGGGCAGAGGGCGCGACCTGCGGGGACAGGGTGCCTGCCGCCCCGCCCGGCGCCGCATCCCCGCGCCGCGCGGCCCTTCCGCGGCGACCCTGGCCGTGGCCCGTCTCGCCCGCCCGCCCGTGTGCGCCCCGGCGGGGTCGCCGCGTGTCACGCCCCGGGACGGCCGCGCCCACGGCGATCGCGTGCGCCCGCGGGTTACTTTGACCCCGGGAAGGGAGAGCTTCGCCCGGAAACCGTGACGCAGCCGTCTTAGCGTGTCCTGCCCCGGAACACGCTCCCTTCGCGGACTTTGCCCTTCGGCCGGCGCCTGGGAAAGGTCGAAGTGAAACGGGTTTGGAAAACGCGTCTTCGCTGTTGAGCGTCCCGCAGGCCGGCCCGACGGCCTGGGCGCCCCCGCGAGTTCTCAGAAACGCCGTCCGGGGCCTCCGTCTGTGCCCGGGGGTGCACCGGGCCCCGCCTCCCGCGCGGCGGGCACGCGATCCTGTCGCAGCTCGGAGAAGAGTCGCGACGTCGCCCGCCCGAGGCACGGGGACGCCGGCGCCCGGCCCCTCGGCCGCGCGAGCCCCGATTCGCTCTGAGCTTCCAAGTGGACGAAGCCGAAGCGCAGCGGACACTTGGGCCGCGGCGTTTGTTTCCTCCGGTGGTTCCCGGCTCGCGGGGGTCGGCTCGCGGGCCCCGCTGGGCCGGACGCCGGGGCACACGCTGCCGGGGGGCAGGAGCCCAAGCGTCCCCTCATTCTGTCCCTAAACACGTGGGTCCCGCGTCCAAGCGCTCACTGCCCGGCAGCGGCGCAGCGTCCGGCCGCGCCGGTGCCGCCGGCTTCTGGGGCCGGGTTATTCTGTCCCCGTTTCACGCGTGGGAACCGAGGCTTCGGGCGCGAAGGGGTCTCCGGGGCGGAGAAGCCCCGGGGCCGGGCTCCGAGCCTCAGGCCTCCGAGGTGGGTGGCGGCCGCCTCTGCCCCCTCCCGCGCGCGCGCCGGCCGCGGTCCAGGTCCGGCGACCTCCGGCGGCTCCTGGTGTGGCGGGCGCATAGTTTTCCGAGTCTGCAATGCAGCGGTGACCTGGGGTCACGGCGAAGAATGCGGGAAGGGAGGCAGCTGGGAGCCCGCGGCCGGCTCCCCGACGCCCCCGCAGTCACGGGACGCTGGCCGGCCCGGCCGGCGGTCGCGGATCCGGGCCAGGGGCGTGGGGCCCGCGCTTGGCCCCGCGCCCCGCGGCCGCTCCCTCCGCTCAGCAGAAGCCCCGGGCCCGGGTGTCCCCCCAGACAGGACCCTGCGCGGCCGCCCAGGGCTCGGGGGGCCTGCGCCCCGCCTTAGCAGACGGCCCCGCGGACGAGCTCGTCGGGAGGGCGGCTGCGTCTCGGGGCCGGGAGGTTCTGGATCCTCGCCGCGTCCCGGAAGCACAGTCTCCACTGCACAGGGCGTCGGGCCAGCCTTCCGGGTCGTCCGTGCGCACGGGGACGTGTCCACCCGCGTCTGCACCTGCCGAGCTGGACGCGGCGCGCGGGACCCGGGGCCGGACCCGCCGTCCCCTCCAGCAGGCAGGCAGGCAGCCGCCCTCCGCGGCGCCAGCGCGACGCGGTCGCGGACGCGGACGCCGACGCCGACAAACGGAGTTTGCCTCTGGGGTTCGCAGGGCCGAGGCAGGGACGGCCCCAACGAGAGACGCGATGGGCAAAGGCGCGCCCCTTGGAGATAGAGCAGGGATAAGCCCGGCCGCTCCGAGGGAGTCCCTCGCGTGGGGCGTCGCTCGCTCGCGGGATCCAGCTGTCACCCGAGGCAAGCGGGCGAGGCCCGGGGGGCGGCCCGTGGAATCGCTCGGGCTCCCTTCGCGGTGTGGGAACGCTCCCTCCCGCTCCGTCCCCCTTCCCGGGGTCCGGGGCACCGTCACGGAGCCCCGAAACGGGGCCGGGCCGGAGCCTCCCACGCCCGCCGCAGAGCGGCACACAAGCGGCCCGTCCCCGCCGCGGGTCAGGCGGCCCTGACGTGGGACTAGCGAAGGGCTGGGGGCCGCTCCGCGCCTCGCACGACCCCTCGGGGCTGATCCCCAAACTGTGAAAACTGTCAACTGACCGAAGCAGACGGCCGCCTCGCGGCAGCTGCGCCGGCAGCGACCGCACGCCCCCCCCCGCGTGCATTTCAGTTTCTCTCAAAGGCCCCCGTGTCGCTGGAGCAGACGTTCCTGGTTTACAAACTCGGCTGCGCCGCGCGCGCTGGGCCACACGGCCGACCCCAGACCCCCCTCGCGGCGCCTCCCGGGCGCCTCCGCCGACGGGTCGTCCGCGCGGCCTGGCGTTTGGCGCCGGATCCTCACTAACGTCAGCGGGAAAAACGCATTTTTGCGAAAACGCCCACGGACCGCTCTGTTCGCTCGCTCGTGCGTTCACGCGGGCCCCGGAGGTTAACCGCCGCGGGGTCCACGTGTCCCGACAGAGACGACCGGGGCCCGTCGCACGCGACCGCACAGAGACGCGCGCCGCGACGGCGTGAGAGGACGAGCCCTGGCCGTGCCGCTCACACGGCGCTGAAGGCATCACGGCGCCGCGCGGGCCTGCGCACACGCACGCAGCGTGCGCTCAAGCAGGTGGCGGCGGACGAACGCCAGTGAGATTTTCTTAAAAAAAGAAAAAGAAAAAATGCCACCGGCTCGTTCCGGACGGCCGTGCCCCCGCTGAAGCCCAACGCGCCCGGGCGGCGGCGTCCGGGCTCCGGGCCCTCACGGCCTGCGACGGGGTGCGACACGAGGGGGTCGCGAGGCTGTCCCGGGCGCCCGAGCACGGAGCCGAAGCTTCTGGAGGACGGAAACGGCGAGGAACCGGGCGACCCTATAAACGTCGGCCGCTTCCTGCGCGACGTGCGCCCGCGACCTGCGCTTCGGTACCCGGCACCGGAGCCGCCGCGTCCTGGGGACTCCTGGAGGGACGCGCGGCTCGTCCCATTCAGAGGCCCGGGACGCGGAGTCCGTCCCCACGCAGCTTTCTGCCACGTGGAGCGTCCGCTCGCCATCCCCGCCCTGGGCCGAGGCCGCGCACTCGCTCGCGTGAGCCCTGGGAGCAGGGAGGGCCGGCGCGGGGCGCGCAGGGCGGCCCCGCGGACGGAGCAGGCCCGGGCGGCGCTGCGCAGCGGGACGCGCCGGTGACAGAGCGGCGGGGCCCGGGCGCTGCTCAGACGCCCTGGAAGGTGTGAGCGAGGCCGGCGCGCTCCCCGAGATGCTTGTTTTTGGAAAACGCGTTCAACGTCAGGGGCTTTACCCGATTCAGACGACGGAAGCGCAGTCCGGGAACGCGCGAGGCGGGCACCGTGGCCGCCCAGGAAAGGGGTTGGGGGTCGCGTGGAAACCGCCTCCGAGGCGTGCGGAGAGAGAGGCGAAGGAGGCTGGCGCGGAAACCGGCGCGCACGGTGACCGCGGGCCGGCGCGCGGTTTGTAGGGCTGGGGGGGCGGCCAGGAGCGGCGCCGTGGAAACGAGTGAACGTCCCGCCCCGGAACCCGGGCCCGCGGTCTCCGACGTCGACGTTCGAAGTCAATGACCTCGTCGAAGGGCCTGGGTCCTGACGGTCTCCACCCTGGACGACGAGGGGTCCCCGGAGTCTCCACGCCGGGGGCCGCCGGAGGGAGGAGGTTCCCCCACGTGCTGGGACCCCTTTAACGTTCTCGTTCGGGGTGCGGGCGTGGGAACGCGCTGAGGTTGCCTTCGCACCCGACTCGGAGTTCTGCCTCCCCTTCTCGGCGCGGTCCCCGGCGCAGTCCCCAGCACGCCCCAGGCCTCTCGGGAAGACCCCAGGCCGGAGGCTCCGCGTCCGAGCGGGCCGCCCGCCCCCCGGGGGCGGTTAGTCACTCAGCGGCCCGCCCCGCCGGCGAGCGCAGCCCGCTGGGCTGTTTTCCTCGTCACAGACGTCGATCAGACGCCTCGACGTTCAGGAGGACGCGCCGCGTCCTGCAGTCGCCTTCCACGTCGCGGCCGAGGGGCTCTCCCCGCTCGCGAAGCCAGCTCCGCGCTCGCCCCCAGACCAGAAGGAGGCGCGCGGGGAGGAAACGCGGCCCCGCGTCTCCGGGGCACGCAGGCCCCGCGGCTCGCGACCCGCAGTGGAACCCAAACTCCCGGGCGGGACTTGTCCAAGGGGTGAAGGGGCCGGTTCAGACTCGAAAACCCGCGCGTGCCCTCCACCCGCACGGCAGGCTGAAGGCGACGCGGCGCCCGACCGCCTCACGGGGCGGGGCGGGGCGGCCCGACGGGTCCGGTGCCCGCCGTGGTGGCCGAGTGGTGGCCGAGCCCCCGGCCAGCTAGGAGAGGGGGCGGCCCCCCGACGTGGCAGACGCCGCCCCCGGCGAGGAGCCAGCGTCTCTCCCGCTCGGTCAGGGGCCGGGCGGGCGCCCCCGCTGTCCTCCATCCCGCGCCATCAGGCGATCCGGGGCCGGAGGCGAGACGAGTAAACGGGGGCGGATCGAGAGGGGAAAGAAAACGCCGCCCTCGTTCGCAGACGACACGACCGTCCGCGTCGAACACCCAAAGGAACCGACGGAAGACAGCGGCCTTGCCGGACCAGTGAGCCGCGTCGGCGCGGCGGCAGGGTGCGCGGGGGCGGGGCGGCGCCGCGCGCCGTCGCGGGATCTCGGGAGCGGCCAGGACGCCCCGGTGGGGGAGCGGACGCCCCGAGCCGCGTCCGTCCGGACAGCGCGGGCTGCCACTCGGCGCGGGAAGGAAACGGGTCTGCGGCCGCGGCCGGCGTGGCGCGCGCCTCGTCCCCCTGAGGGCGAGGCCCGTCGGCGCAGCCCGCGACCCGCCGGCGCTCCTGACCCCGACAGCTGCGGCGACGGGACGGGCGCGCGGTGGCAGGAGGGGTGGGGGGTGAACGGGTGGAGCACGGGGGCGTGCGGGGCCGTGACGCGACGCGTGTGTGTGGCGGCTTCACGACGCACACGTGTCATGACGCGTGGGCCCAGACCCAGAGTCCAGCACCGGGCGGACCCCGCAGTCCGCCCCGGGCCTGGGGGCCGGGATCCCCGGGGCTCGCAGGCGGGCGGCGGGCGCGTGGGCCTCTACGCCGGCCCCGATCGCGCCGGGACCCCGGCGCGGCCCTGAGGGCGCGAGGCCTAAACAGCCAGGTGGCCGAGGACTCAGCCCTCCCCCGGGCGAGGCTGGCGAGACGGCGGCCCGGCCCGGCGCGCGGCCGCAGGGGTGCTGTGGACCCGGCAGACGCAATTCAGGAGCAGGCGCTGGAAGCGGCAGTTTCGGGCGGGAAAACTGCGTCATCTGGTTCGGCTCCTTCCGGGCCCGTCCGGGTCCCCCAGGAGCCGATGGTGACCGGGACTGGAAGCCCCGGGCTCACGGGTGGGGGGGGCCTGGGCGGGGAACGGGGCGCGGACGGCCCGGGAGCGAGGGGCCGGCGCTGCTGGGGGCGGGGAGGGGCCGGCGGGAGCTCCAGGGGCCTCTCCCGCCCGGCCGGGTCACGAGCCCCGGCGCACGTGCCCGCGACACCCCGAGGCCTCCCGGCCGCAGCGCGCGGCTTTCGAGAAGACGCTGAATCGGCGGAGCCCACGCCGCCCGCAGCGCGAGGGGAAGCCGCGGCCCCGCCCCCGAGCCGGAGTCCCCGCCGCGCGTCCCCGCGTCCTGCCCATCTGAAAACTCGACGGATTGAAAAAGCGGAGAATCCCGAACGGCATCCGAGTCTTTTTGTGACGAAAACACAGGAACGGAGCCGGGGCGGGGACGACGTCGACCCCGAAACAACAGCCGGGTCGGGGCGACGACGGCGAAGAGCGGCCCGGAGGGGAGGGACGGCGAGAGCTTCGGCGCGTCCTGTCTCCATGTTTTAGACGATGGAATCGAGGCCCCGAGGTACGGGGCGCGGATGGGGCCGACGAATCGACCCCGAGACGGAGACCGGTCGACCGACCCCGGGGGACCGGGCGAGGCGGGGCCGCCCCGGGGCCACTCGCCGGATGAGGGCAGGACCTGCGGGCCACCCTGCGCGCGCGTTCCACGCGGTTGGGGTTTACGCTGAGTCGTGAACCGCGTGGGCGTCCCGATGACGTCGCTACAAACGCGGCTTCTGGGCCGCGTGGGCCGATCACGCAGCCGAGCGGCTCCGGTGGGAAACGCGGAGGCAGCGTCTGGGGCCGCGCCGGGAGGGCGTGTGGGGGGCCTGGCCCCGTCGCCGTCCCCGGGCGGTCGCAGCCCGCCTGCCGCCGCGGCTCGACGTCGCCCCGACAAGGTGACGGGCCGAGCTCTGCCCTGGGCCGTGTCCCGGCCCCGCACGTCCTCGTCGTCGTCGATCTCCGGGGAGACGCCCAGGCGCTTCGCAGACTCATCCTGATCCCCAGCGGCCGCTTCGCCCGCCCCCCAGGGGTGAGGACAGTGTCCGGAGCCACAGGGACCCGGGACGGGAGGGGACTCGCGCCTCTCGTCTCCCCACGGACGGCGCTGAGCCTTTGGGGGCCCCGTTTCGATCTTCGCTTCGATGTCGCCCCAAGGTCGGGCCTGCAGGTCGCTGTCCCGGTTCCTCCTGCCCCTCCCCCCCCCACAGGGTGGCCGCGGTGAGGCCGGGAGCTGGGCCGCGGAGGGCGGGGGTGGGGGGGAGGCCCCAGGGCCTCGGCGGCAGCCACGGCGGCGGCGGGGGGGCGGTCACGTCCCGAGCGGCGTTCTCAGACTCGGTCGTGCGAGGGCCGGCGTCCAGGCCCGCGGCCGCTGCTGGACGGGGTCGCCCGGGAGCAGCTGCGTAAACAAGCCCCGGCGGCCCGGACGGGGCGAGCTGCGCGGCTAATCCGCCCGGGAAATGGGCTGGCGGGCGCCCGCGGGTTCCAGACGCCCGCCCCGGCCCGCTCACGGGGCCCGACCTCACGCGCTTCCGCCCGGTTCTGCCGTGAAGCACGACGCCCGGGCCCCGCGCGGCCCCGGACACGGCGCTTCCTCGTCGGAGGCTCCCGAAGGAGGGCCCGTT
The DNA here is from genome assembly GCA_030015415.1 of Cynopterus sphinx. Taxonomy (NCBI): domain Eukaryota; kingdom Metazoa; phylum Chordata; class Mammalia; order Chiroptera; family Pteropodidae; genus Cynopterus; species Cynopterus sphinx. Next base: position 130,247,437 of record CM057386.1, on the reverse strand, counting down.
GGGGGCGGGTGGCAGGGACGGGGGGGGCCCTCCTCGCCCGTCTGGCAGACACAGCCCCCCACCCCCCGAATCGTCCGCGGGGCCGGAGCCCGGGCCGCGAAGCCCCATCCTAACGAGGGGACGCGGCGAGACCGGCCCGGCCGGGCGGATTCATCCCGCGTTCGGGGCCGACACCGGCTGCGGCCTCCGCGAGCCGGCCCTGGGGGGACGTCGCCGCCCGGGAGTCCAGACAATGCTGCTTTGTGGCGTTTTTATTAAGTCTGTTTCACATTCTTCACGGAAAATCACATTCTCGGCTGCAGCCCGAAAGCCAGACATGCCTGTGGCGCTCGGGAGCCTGCCCGGCGCTTCCAGGAACGGGGCGCGGCCGGGCGCGCGGTCAAGAAAAGCATCCTATAGGCCAGGGCGGCCCCGCCACGTCCGCGCCGCCGAGGCCCACACCGGGGTGGGGTGGGGGGCGTCCTCGGGGTGGGGGTGGGGGGGTGTCCCAGGGGTGGGGGTGGGGGGCCGTCCCCTGGGTGGGGGGCGTCCTCGGGGGGAGCGTCCCAAAGGTGGAGGGGGGGCGTCCCAGGGGTGGAGGTGGGGGGCGTCCCAGGGGGCGGCAGGCAGCAAGGGCGGCTCCCCTCGTCCCCGGGCCTGGCGTTGTGCTGCCCGCGCCCCGGCCCTCGTCCCCGCCCGCGGAAGGCGCCCCAGCTCTGCTCCCCGCCCAGGGCCGCTGCCCCCGCCCCCCAGACCCTCCCTCCCGCCCGTGTCCTCCAGACCCGAGGTGGCGGCCCTGGGGGCCCACGCTCCTCCCGCCTGGCCCCGTCTCCTGCACCGTTTGTCCGTCCGTCCTTAACCCTCCCTGAGGCCCCGTCTCCCCCGGCGAGGCGTCCGCGAGGCGTCCGAGGGCGTGGGCCGCCCGGGCCGGAGGAGTCAGGTGGAGGGTGAGGCGGAGGCCCCATCCCGTCAGCAGGGACCCTCAGGGACGGGCCCCGCGTGGCAGCCCTGGGTGTCGGGCCGGCAGGCGTCCGGCCTGGGGAGGACGACTGTCACCGCCCGAGTCCGGAAGGAGCTGTCGCCCGGCGCAGGGCCTGCTGCGGGAGGGGCTGGCGGGGCCTCCGCGCCAGGATGCCGGCCCCACGGACCTTAAGGGAAGCGAGGACAAGGACGACGGGGCGGACGGTGATCTCTGCCGGCTCCCCCCGGCCCCGGGCCTGGGAACCACGCGGCGCCGAGCCGCATAGGGGTGGCCAGCGCCCGCCCCGGCCTGGACTCTGGACTCGGGGACGTCGGGTGAAGGGAAGCCCCGGCGCGTCTGGACTCAGAATGAAGCGGCACCGGTGCCGGCCGCGCGCTCGCCGGGCCCGACAACGGTTCAGCCGCCAGGTGGGCGCCTGCGCCCGGCGGTTTTGGCCGGCGACTGTGGACGCAGCTTTCCCCTTTCTAAGGCCGCACGGGCCTGGGGAACCGCTCCCGTCCGGCCAGGACGTCACGGGGCGAGCGAGGCGACGGGTCCTCCCAGGGCCCGGGGCAGAGCCCGGCCTCGCAGCGCGGCCGCACGGGGAGGAAGCCCCTCGCGGGCTCGGGCTCTCCGGGGTCAGGGCGCATTCGGCCAAGTCGCTGCCGCGGCCGAGCGGCCGGGCCGGCCGGGGCCTGGCCGGGCGCCAAGGGAAACAGACTGCGTGTCCTGAGCGGTCCCCGAGGCCCAGCCCCGACTTTCCGGGGAAAGAAGGAAAAGGCAGGCGACGCGGCCGGGCAATGCGCGCAGCTGGGCCTGCCTTCGCGGGGCCCGGGGTCCTTCGCGGCCCGCCTGCCCGCCCGCCCGCCCTCGGGATCGGGCTCGGGACCCCGGGGCCGGCTGCCCCCGCCGCCTGACCTGGCCGTGTGGCCGTGCGAGACTCGGGGTTCGCCTCGGCGAGGGGAGCTCGTTCCCACGGGCACGGGGCGGTCCTCGCCGGCCGGGACCTCGGTGGGATCCAAACAACCGCGTCCGCGTCGCCCGGGGACGGAGAGGACCCGCACCCCCGCCCACCGTCCGGGGCCGGATTAAGGCGCGAGCGCAGGACGGAAGACACCTCGCAGCGGCGCGAGCCGGGCCCCCTCTCCCGCGGGCGGGCACGTGGCGGGAAACTTCCAGCGCGTTGGTCTGGGCCGAGAGGCCGAACGGCGGGCGGAAAGCCGGGTCCCTGAGAGGGTTCCGGAACCGGGGAGCGTCTGCCACGTGGCGAAGACCAGCGCCTCCTCTTTCTTAACCTTGGAAACGTGAATCGAGGTCAGACCCGCGGCCCGGCCCTGCGCGGTCGACACCACTCGCGCCACCACGGGGCGCGCGTGCTTCGCCGAGCCCGGCGCCTGGAGGCGTGTGAGACGCAGACTCCCCGAGCCCCTGGCCCGGACGCGGCGGGCGCTACACCCAGGAACTGCCCGGGCTCCTGTCAGAGGGTCCTTGACTCGGCGTGGAGAGCGCCCGCCCGCCGCCCGCCGCCCGGCATCGGAGGGAGCGGTGGCACGCGTGCCCCGTGCCGCCCCGAGAAGGCGACCGCAGGGCGTGTCCCCGCGGCCGCCATCGGCTCTCTCTGCGGGGACACGTGTCTCCACCCCCGCCGACGTGGACACGGGCTTTGTGTGTGCCGGGGTCGAGCGCGCGGCGCGTCCCCGTCTTTGCGAAGGCGCCAGCTACGTGCGCGGGGCGGACCCGGCGGGCGAGGGCCGGGGTCTCCGCGGAGGTGCGCGGGCCCACCCCGGGCCGGCCTGTCCCGACGGCGTCCTCCCCTCGCCCGCCCCCCTTTGGGCTGTTCCGGGCCGGGAATCGCGTCCGCCCCGCGTCCAGCGAGCGCGCTCCCCAGCTGTGGCCGCGCTGGCGCGTCTGGAAACGCGCGGCCCCGTTGGCAGGCGGAGGCCTTTCTGTTGCGCTTGGCTGGGGCGTGCGTTTTTCCAGACGCAGTGAAACCCCCTTTCTGACCCCGTCCTCCTGCCACCGCGCCCCGGCCGGCGGGGCGCCCGGGCCTGGCTGCGCGCGGCGTCACGAGTCTCGGCTCCGCCACGGAAAGCGCCGCCGCCCGGGAGGGGCCCCGCTCCCCGCCGGGCTCGCTGGGGAGCGCCCCACAGAAGTGCGGGGTGGGGGGCGGGAGCCGGAGCAGAGGGAGACGGGTCGGGAGGGGGCGGCGCGGCCGGGGCCTTTCTGCCCGACCCGTCTCCCACGCAGCCGCCCGCGAGGAGGGGCCTGGGCGCGCACCCACCCGCCGACGGGGGCGGGGCCGAGGCCAAAATGGGACCCGGGGCCGCCCGGCGGCCTCTCCCCCCACCTCCTGTCCGTGCCCCGCCCCCGCCTGCCCCATAAACCGGCCTCCCCTGCGCCCCGCGCAGACGGACCCTACGGCACGGCAGGTTCCCGGGCGTGGTAGGCTCCGTGGGCGCCGCCATGCGCCCCCCCCAGGCGCGCAGCGGGGCAGGGTGTTGGCCGATGTCCCCCCCTTCCCCCACCATGAGCCGCGGACAGATCCGCGTCCCTTCGTGCGAACCGCGTCCCCCTCACGCGTCCTCTGCTCCGCGCGGCGCCGGGAGCTGTCTCCCCGGGGCCTTCCCAGAGGATCCTCTTCCCGACGACAGCGGCGCCGGGAGCCTCATTTCATTTATTTATTTTTACGCGACCTCGGCACGTGCCCATCTGCCCAGGTGCTCCCGTCTGTCCCGACGGGGAGCCTCGGGACGGTCATCTAGCAGGAGCTCGCGCGGGGAAAGCGCAGGACCTGGAGAGATTTAAAAAAAAATCCATCCAAGAAGGAGAGACGCGCGCGGGGAAGGGCGCAAAGCGCGGGGCCGCGCGACCCTTGGCGGAGGGGGAGGGGCCGGGTGCAGAGACCGCGGGACGTGGGCGTCCGCTTCCGCGGAGCGCCCCAGGGACCCGCCGGGGATCGGGGTGCGCGCGGGCAACGGAGGGCGGCTGCTCGCGGGCTCCGGCTCCTGTTTGGATAGAAACGTCCCCCACCGCGCGGTGGCGACGGCCGCGCAGCGCTGAGACGGGGCCGAGCGCCCCGCAGCGTCCCCTCAGGCACGGAAAGGCGGCCAGTCGGTGGGACCCGGCCCCTTGGGGCCCGCGGGGATTCCTGGACGGTTAAGTGGGCCCTCGAGGTCTCCGCGAGGCGTCTTCGCGAGGCGGAGCTGTGCGGCCCTGCGAGTGGGTTTCCAGCTTCTCCGGTGTCCACCCCCGACCTGCCGCCGGCACGAGTCCCGCCCTCTCGCGTGGCACGCGGCCCTTCAGGGCGCCGTCCCCGTCACTGCGAGAGGGGGCAGCACCGCGGCCCTTTCCAGCAGCGCAGCGCCCGCGCCGCCCACGCGGGTGCTCCGGGGAGGACGCTTCCGCGACGCGGGGGCAGGACGCGCCCTCGCACGAGGCCTGTGCGCGCGGCCGGGCCGCGAGCACCGAGCGATGAGCAGCGGCGGCGACAAGAACGGCGGAGGGACAGGCGCGCCGCGCCCCAGCCCGGCGGGGGGAGGCCGTGGTGGCCGCCGCCGAGACAGAGTGCGCGACGCACGCGCCTTGGAGGCAGTTCCCCCCGGGGGGTCAGCCCCTGAGAGGGGGCGAGGCCCGCGGGACTTTGCACAGGGTCCCGGAGCGGGGGGGGGGGGGGGGCTCCGCGGGGACGGCCCGAGGGGCGCGGACAGTCGGCGGCGGCTCAGGGCCCCTCGGGCCGTGGCTGGGGTCGCCCGGCGCTCCCCGACGGGGGACCGGGACCCGGTCTGTCCTCTGCTTCGAGAGCCCCCCCCCCGCCCCTGTCACAGGGGCCGCGCGTCTTCTCCCGTCTGTCCCGACGGCCGCGGCAGTTCCCGTCGCTCTGGGGAAGCCGCGCGGCGCCCTAGACGCCGGGGAGGAACGCGGGGCTCGCGCGCCCACCTTCTCAGCTCCCGGGTGTGGCCCCCCCTCGTCCGCTCCCCAGGGTCGGGCGCCCCGCCTGCCGCCTGCCAGGGAGCAACTTGGGGCGAGCGCGCGGCAGGGCCCGTCCGAGGTCCTCTGGCTCCACCAAGTGGCCGCCTCTCGGCCCCGCCCCGCAACGTGTCACCAGATTCCTCCCGGGGCTCCGCCCGCGTCCACGCCCCCGGGTCCGAGTGCGTCCCCCTCAGCTCACGGTGCGGCTCGTCTCTGCCCCCGCGAAGGGCCTCCTGTCGGCGTCGGTGCCTTCGCCGTGTCTCGTCCTCGGCAAACACGCGGAGCTGAGGACGCCGACCCCGAGCGCTTCCCCGCGGGGCCGGCCGCCCCCTCCCTCCCACCCGCGTTCGCCCTGCCCGGGCCGCGCACAGACGGGACGCGCCGCGCCCGCTCCTCCCTCTCGCCACACGGGGCTGAGCTTCGCCCTCCAACCCGCCCGCCCCCAGCACCCCAGGGCCCCGTGCCCGGCGGTCGCCCACCTGCCGCGTCTCGGCGACTTCGGGGTCCGCGCCCGCAGGGGCAAAGGAGGGCAGGACGCACCTGCCTCTGGGGTTGAGTCCGGCGCGCACGACCGACGGGGGGCGGGGGCCACGGCCTTTAGAGCCCGGCGGGGGCCTCGACCCCAAACGCCGCGCTGTCTGTCCCTCCGGGAAGGGAACTGCGACCCCGTAGGTGACGCCGCCGCCCACGCCAGAGCTCACGGGGGCCGCTCTGCGGCGGGGCCTCCCCGTTCCCCCCCCCGCCGGGCGGTGGGGCAGGAGGCTCCGGGGGCGCCGCTGGCGTGTGGGGTCGCCGGGGAGAAGGGGCCGGGCCCCGAGGCTGTCTGCCCGCGTGTGACCCGCCGGGGGAGGCGCCGTCCACCTACCGGGAGCTGCGGCCGCGGCCCGGGGCCCAGGCCTGAGCCGCCCGTAAGTGGCCGCGTCCAGGGCCTTTTCTACCTTCAGTCGCCCTGTCCCCGCCCCCGTCCGCCCCCGTCCGCCCCCGTCCGCCCCCGTCCGCCCCCGTCCGCCCCCGTCCGCCCCCGAAAGCGGTCAGTCCGGCGGCGGGATCAGCGGCGGGAGGAACGGACGTGTGGGTCACGCCGCCCTCAGACGGGTCGGAAACGCCGCGGGCTCGTCGCGCTCGGTGCCGCGAGGGCAGGGCTGCGGGGCTGCGGCCCCCGCCACCGGGCCCTTTGTCACTGGCCGGGCCGCCGCGCTTTAGGGGAGGGGACGCGGCGTCGCTGTCCTGCGCTGGGGATCTCGCCTGCCTCCGCGCGGCCACGTGAAGGGGCCACCGCCGTGAAGACGCGGTCCACGCGCGGCAGGGAGCACGGAGCTCGCTCAGCCGGTCGGCGCGGCGGCGGCGCCTTCGGCCGGCACCGGGTGACCCGGGGGCCCTTCTGGAAGGAAGACGACAGCGGGACGGGCGGGAGGCCGCTCTGCCTCGGCGTCCCCGTCTGAGCGGCGCGGCGGCCCGCGTGGACGCCCTCGCGCTCAGCTTGTCTTGACGTGTGCGGGCTCCCGGGGTCGTCGCCGTCCACTCTGGCGCCTTCCCGTTCCCTCGTGCTTAGGCCGCGGACGGCCGTGGGCGAGGCGGAACCCGTGTCCGCCACACGCGCACCTTCTGCTCGTGGGGCCTGATCTTCGCTTCCTTTTCGCCTCTGTCCCTGTCCCTCTGTTCCTGTCCCTGTCCCCATGTCCCTGTCCCCCTGTCCCTCTGTCCCTGTTCCTCTGTCCCCCTGTCCCCCTGTCCCCCTGTCCCTGTCCCTCTGTCCCTGGCCCCCTGGCCCCCTGTCCCTGTTCCTCTGTCCCTGTCCCCCTGTCCCTCTGTCCCTGTCCCCTGTCCCTGTCCCCCTGTCCCTCTGTCCCCGTGTCCCCCTGTCCCCCTGTCCCCCTGTCCCTGTCCCTCTGTCCCTGTCCCTTTGTCCCCCTGTCCCCCTGTCCCCCTGTCCCTGTTCCTCTGTCCCTGTCCCCCTGGCCCCCTGTCCCTGTTCCTCTGTCCCTGTCCCCCTGGCCCCCGTCCCTCTGTCCCTGTCCCCATGTCCCTGTCCCCCTGTCCCTCTGTCCCTGTCCTTCTGTCCCCGTGTCCCCCTGTCCCCCTGTCCCTGTCCCTCTGTCCCTCTGTCCCTGTCCCCATGTCCCTCTGTCCCTGTCCCTCTGTCCCCGTGTCCCCCTGTCCCCCTGTCCCTGTCCCGTCCCTGTCCCTCTGTCCCCCTGTCCCTCTGTCCCTGTCCCTCTGTCCCCCTGTCCCTGTCCCTCTGTCCCTGGCCCCCTGGCCCCCTGTCCCTGTCCCTCTGTCCCTGGCCCCCTGGCCCCCTGTCCCTGTTCCTCTGTCCCTGGCCCCCTGGCCCCCTGGCCCTGTCCCTCTGTCCCTGTCCCCCTGTCCCCCTGTCCCTGTCCCTCTGTCCCTGTCCCCCTGGCCCCCTGGCCCTGTCCCTCTGTCCCTGTCCGCCCCTCTCTCTCTCCGTGGCCGCAGCCCTCACAGCTGGGCCTCCCCCCTTCCTCACCCCGACACCCCTTCGGGAACGCCCGCGAGCTGGCCTGCATGCACCCTCTGCAGGTGACGCCCACACTCATGGGCAGGGCGGGACACGGGGTGGGGGGACCGGACAGGTCCGTCGGGCCGGCGCCCGGCTGTGGGCGAGGGGACATCTGCGGCCGGTGGCCATCGACCAGGAGTGGGTCCCAACAGGGTTCTCTGAAGACACGGGCTGGCCGCCCCGCGCCCCGGCTTCCTGATGCGGGCCGCGTGCGCGCACGCGTGGGGGCCTGCGGGGGCGCCCCCTCCCGTCCCCTGGGGAGGCGGTGACCACGGCCTCGTGGCAGGAACCGTCTGGCCCTCCCGACGGCGCCGTCGGGGCTGGACACGCAGCCTAACGAAGCCTCCTCCCTCCATTCCACACGGGCACGCGGAGGCTGGGGCTGGACCCGCAGTCCTGCCACGGGCCGGCCCCCGGGGCTGTGCCGGCCGCAGCGGGGACATCCCAGGCCGGAGGGGAGGGCGGGAGCGGCTCGTGCGGCTCACCGAGGGCTCTAAAGCGTCCCAAACGGGGACGTGTGGCCTCCGAGGTGTAAAACCCACAGTCGGGATGCGGCAGACGCAGACGCCCAGGCCCAGTGTCCACGGCCGCGTGGGGCTGCCCCGGCCTGGACGCCCACCTCCTCCGGCTGCGCGGCCGGGTGCCGAGCCCCCACCCCCCAGCAGGCTCTGTGACCGTCTGGGAGGACGATGCGGCGGCGTCAGACCCGCACGCAGGCCGGTTCGCGCCCGACGGCTCGGTAAAGCGCACTCGGCGCGTTCGTGTCCTCAGAGTAGACCGGGCACCGGGCCTGAGCGGGAGTCCCGGCCGAGCGTCCGTCCCTGCAGGCCCCGGACACGTGCGCTGTCCGCGCGGCGGCCCAGACCCCCCCTCACCCCGCGCACCTCAGTGAAGGCGCCTTCTGCTGTTCTACGCGCTGGGACCGGACCTCGAGGGCCGCGTTCACGACCGGCCTTTACCAGCCACGTCGGACTCGGAGCAGGCCTCGGCCCGCGCACCGGCCCTGGCGCGGGCTGGCGGGGCGCTGGGGTGGGCGGGCGGTGGCCGCGGAGCTGCCGGGACGGCGCTGACCGTCGGTCCCGTGACCTTATCTTCCCTCCCTCGGTCCTTGTCACTTCCATTGGGCTCTGGGAAGCGCTTCTTCCCCGTCCGGCCAGGCCCGGGCCGCCTGGCGGAGGCGGCAGCGGACACCGGGCTGCCGTGGAGGGCGCGGACAGGCCCGAGGCCAGCCCCGGACCAGCGCCGCGAGGCCGAGCTCCGATCAGACAGAAACAGAGCGAATGCGAAGAACGTCAGGTGGCAACGCGGAACCGAAGCCCCGAACCGCCCGTCCCGCTCCCGGGCCTGGGCCTCTCAGGCGACGGGCAGCGTGGTCCGCGAGCCCGTCCCGCGGCGAAGCCGGCCCGGGCCGCCCAGAGGGGCACCGCTGAGACCGGGCCGCGGGGGAGAGACCCAGGTCACGCCTGCGCCTTCACCCGCTTTTCCAGCCAAACCCCTCACCCGTGGAGTCTGGCGCGTCCCCGGGGAAGCGCGGACGCAGCCGTCCCCCCCGGCCTGTCACAGGCCCCAGCGTCCGCCCTGTGGGTGTGGGGAGCCGCGCGCTCGCTCGCCGGCCTGAAATCCAGGAACCCAGACAGAGCCACCCCCGCCGCGCCCCACCCCCGGACGCAGCCCCCCTCAGGGCCCGGCGAGGGCGCCCTTCCCGGACGGGCAGAAGGTCCCAGGGCCCTGATCCCGGCCCGCGGGGCCCCGGGGTCCGGGCGGTGCCCGGCGCTGCCGCCACCGGCTCGTCCGTCCGTGTCCGTGCACGGCCCTCACGGCGGGCTCTGCGTGTGACCGCGGGCCCGGCGGCCCCGCGCGGTGGCGACCGCGCTGTGCGTGTCCCGCCGGACTGCCCGCTGCGGTGCCTGGGGACGGCGGGTCAGCGGGCCCCACCGCCCGAGCGTGTGCCGACCGGACAGGAGGGGGCGCTGCTGCTTCTCGTGACAGCGCGACAGCGCGGTCCGTCCGGGCGAACGGGGAGGCGACGCCGAGTCCGACCCGCCCCGCCTCACGCGGGAGCGAGCGCGCCGCCGGCAGTTCCCAGCCTTCCCGAGGCCGCCCGGTCCGGAGCCGGGGGCCTGCAAGGACGCCCGCGCGCACCCGGGTCAGCCTGGCCGCCCTCCGCAGGCCCCGTCCGCTCCCGGCCCCGTCCCCTCCTGCGAGTCTCCCCTGCGTCCTTCCCTCCTGAACTTCACTCTCCTCTCGTTTCCCACGTTTCCTGCCGTCCCCCCCCCCCGGGGGTTTTAGTTTTTCGTATTTCCCGGTTTTTCCTGATTTTACGCATCGACGCTGTTTCTGCGTTTTGCTGTTTTTCCTCTGAACGCTCCGAATTCCGTTCGCTCTTCTTCGGCCTTCTCGGGCGGAGCCGCGACGACGACCTTCGCCTCCTTTCCCCGAGCACGACCACGCAAGCCCGCGCGCCCCCCTGGCGCTGCGTGAGCGGCCGCCCGCCCCCGCGCGCCCTCGGACACGTGTGGCCGTTTCATCCTCCTCTACTTCCCACACGATGGGCGGTTCAGATACTGAGCGTGTTCGTTTCCAACGTAATTGTTCCGGTTTTCAGACCCACCGAGGGTTGTTTTATGGTAAAAATAAAAGAAATCCCGGTAAATCTTCCCGCGACTTGAAAAGAGGCACATTCCCTGCGCTCGGGGCCAGAGCTGCAGGCACGAGGGACGGTATGTCGGCTCGGGCTGCTGTTCGCACTTGGACGTGTTTTTACAAAAACGAAAAGTTCATCGAAGACGGTTTCCGTGTCCGCTGTGAGCGGGGCTTCAGTCACGCCGGCCGCTTTCCGCCCGGGCGGCGCGAACAAAGCGCCTCGTCTCCGCCGAACGGGCGCTCTCCATCGTGTCCCCGTCACGGCGCCGAGAAAGGCCTCGCTCCTGAAAACGTTGCGGTCCTCGTCGGCACCGCCGTTTCCTCAGTTTCCGCCTGGCGCCAGCCGTGTCCTCGTCTCCTCTCACAGGGACGCCGGTCCCGCTGGGTCAGGGCCACCCGCGGGCCTCACTGTGACTTCATCGCCCGTTGGAGGCCCAGCTCCGAGCGCGGCCCCATCCTCGTCACCGGAGGCGACGGCGCCCACGGACGGGCGGCCGGGCCTGGGGAGGACGCAGTGACCCGGGCACTTGCGGGACCGGGGACCAGGAGGGGTGGGCGTGGCCGAGCCACCCCGGGGCCCCAAAGCCATGCCCCCGAGCGTGGGCCCCGGCGCCGAGGCGTGAAACTGTGTGACGAGTGGCGCGCGGGCAGCGCCGGCCCTGGCCGGCCACACGGGGACGAGGAGAGGAGAGGCCCCTCGGGGGTGCCGCGCCCCGACGCAGCTGCGGGGACGCGTGGCGAGTCTGGGGCCTCCGCCTGGCGCTCCCAGGTGTTCCGTGTCGCCCCCTCCCTCACACGGACACAGCGCCGCCCACGGGAGGGTCTCCTCAGGCGGTCGTCCTCGCCCTCCCCGTCAGCCGTCCTGGGGCCCGGCCGCGGCGCACAGTCAGCGCTCAGTCAGCGCTCAGTCAGCGCACAGTCAGCGCACAGTCAGCGCTCAGTCAGCGCACAGTCAGCGCACAGTCAGCGCTCACGCGGGCTGTCGGCACCCGGAGGCCGCGGCCGTACAGAAACGCGGTGCGTTTCGTCAGAATACCTCCTGGAAAGGGCGTATCCGTTGCGTTTTCCGCTGGAAAACGGGGTGCGCTTCCCGCCACACGTGCCCCCGCGCGAGGGAGGCGCGTTTTCCCTGTTTCCCGGCTTCAGAGGTGGGGACAGCCACGGTGGCTCTCCCTGCGCGGGGGCAGGGATCGGTGTTCCTCCCGCCGCGTGGGCCGCTCCCTCCTGCCCTCCTCTGTGGCCGCGGCCCCGCGGCCTTCGCCCGCTTCCCCTGCGACTTCGTCACCGTTCTTGGCGGCGCACGTGCTGCCGACGCTCGAGCAAACGCCGCTGGGCTCAGGGCTGCTGCTCGGCGAGTAGAGCCCAAACCTCCGCCTTCCGTGTGCGGCGCAGCTCGGCCGCCCGCCTCCCCGCCGTCCCCGAGGTCGCGCCCGGGGCGCGCTCCCGTCCCGCGTCAGATCATCGCCCCCCGCACCCCGCACGCGCGCTCGGTCCCCAGCGCGTTCCCTTTGGCCTCGGTCTGGAACGCGTTCCGGAGAACGGCGCTGAGGGAACGCTCGGTCGTCGCTTCGTGTGAGCAGCCGCCGCTGCGCAGCAGCATCCCCCGTCCTCCCCTGGCTCTTCCAGGCGACACGGAATCGCTTCTCCAGGCGCGAAAACCGTCTCCACGCGTGCGAGGAGCCGGTCACCCGCTGTCCACCCGCGTCCCGAACGCGCACGTCCAGAGCGACGGTCGCGACGGCTTCGCGGCTGTGGGGCCCCGGGAGGCCGGAAGCCCAGGGCGGGTCCGCCCCTGCGAGCGTCGCCCGTTGGTGACAGACACGGGAGGGACCGTGGAGCAGGGGAGGGAGGCGCCAGGTCGGGGACCGGGCGGAGCATCTTGGATCTGAGCGCGAGGCCCGGGAGGCGGCCGAGGCGTGCCGTGCGGTGCCGGCCGCGAGGAGCGCGGGAACGCCCCGCGGTGTCGGGGAGGGGGCCGCGGAGCTGAAGCAGAGCAGCGAGGGGGTGGGACCGGGAAACGAGGTCGGAGAACGGAGGACGCCTTGAAGGTCGTCGTGCGACCTCGGGTTTCCACCCGAGCGGGGTGACGGCAGCGGACGGCACCGGGTCGGTCAGCGCCCAGCGCGCCCGCCGTCCTGCTTGACTCGCCCCTGTCGCCGCGTCGAGTCACGCTGGCCCGGGCCCCCAGGCGGCCGCGTGCGCCCGTGAGGCTGGATGGCGGCCTGCGGGTGTCACCGGGGTCCTGGGGTCGCTCTGCGTGACGCCAGCCGCTGCGTCAAGGAACACCCAAGCAGCCGCGGGGAGCGTCCCCCTGGGGAGGAGCCAGCGGGCGGGTGAGCGCCCTCCCCCGAGGTGCCGCCGGGGCCGAGAGACCCTGAGCCTGGGCCCTCGGAGCAGGCCGCCCCCGCGTTCCCCGCCCGGGGTGAAGGACGGGAGCTCCGGGGGACGCGGCGGCTTGAGGACGGTCGTCAGCCACGGGTGAGGCCTGGCTGCCAGCGTCGGGGTTAGTTCTGGGAAACGCCCCGGGACCACGGCCCACCCGTCAGGGGGAGCCCCAGGCGGCCGCGGCAGGGGCGCGCCCTCCCTGTCCCCTCCTCGGCGCAGCCAGTCTCCGCCGGCGTCGGCTTCCGTGGCCCCCAGAGCCGCCCCTGGGCCGGGTCGCTGGTCCGTGCGGAGCCGGAGCCGGAGCCGGCCTTGCCCACGCCTGCCGCCCGCCGGCTCCTCCGTCTCTCGGCGTTAACGGCGCGAACGTGCCCGACTCCGAGCTGCACGCAGCGCCCTGACCGCGGGCTCTTGGGGAAGGAGCAGATGCCGCGCGTCTTCCTGACGACGCAGGACGGAGCTGCGCGGTTTTCCGTCTGACCGGGCCTGGGCCGCGGCCCCGGGGGTCGGCGCCTTCGTCAGACGGGCCTTGTGCCGGGCGAGTTTCTGCACAAACTCAAAATCCCCCTAAAGCCGCCCGACACGGGAGACGGAGCGATCCGGCCCGGGGCACGACCCGGCGGCCGGGGCCTGAGATCCGCGACGGGTCTGGCCGCGGGCGCCGCCCCGCGCCCTCCCGCCCTGGCTGGCTGGACCCACCGTCTGTAAAGCGGGTTCAGTCGCGAGCCCGGCCCCGGGGGGGGGACGTGGAGGTCTCCGTGAAGCAGGACCTAACCGAGCCGCGGGTCCCTCCGAAGGCGGCCGCGGCCTCACGTGGCGGGGTCCCCGGCCGGCGACCTGGACTGTCGGGGTTTCTGGCCCCGTTTCTGGGCGCTAAGGCTCCGTTCACACGGAGGTCCCGCGTGATGCTCGCGTCCCGTGACGCCGCGCACGCTCACTCAGGCGCCCCCGTGACTCCTGTTCCCCCGACCCCCTGCTCCCCCCAGCGGGCCCACGAAGCACCCTTTCCCCGAAGCGGAAGGAGGGAAGCGTCAAGTCCCGATGTTTGAGCTTGGAAAGGCGGGACCCGGGAGCCGGGGACGCCTCGGAGACGTTCCTCCGCCCCTCGAGGCGCTGGCTCCCTGCGGTGGGGCGGGGAAGAGGGCCCAGGAGGAGCGAGAGCGTCGAGGCCGCCACGTGTCCGGGACGGGGCGTGCGGCCGCCCGGCCTCTCCCACGCGCGGCGGGGGCAGGGTCCCGCACAGGGGTGACAGGCCTGGGCGGACGGCGCGTCTGGGGACAGAAGCCACCCCCGCCCCCCCCCCACGCCCGATTCGCAGCCGAGGGAGGAGGCGAAGTCGCGTCGCCCGCGGGAACACGGCCGGCTCCTGGGGGCAGCACCTCCGGGGCCGCCGGCCTGCGGGACCGACGCGCAGAGCAGGAGCGAGGCGCTGCTGCTGCTCCAGGCGGCGTCCCGGCCCCGCTGTTGGCACACCCAGGCCCGTCTGACTCCCCGGCCGCAGCCCAAACGCCGTCTTCCAGGATCCCCGCGAGGCCGAGGCGCGGCCCTGAGCGGCCGCCCGCAGAATGCCGGCCTTGTCCGCCGGGGAAGCACGCGGCTCGTTCTTGGGGTCGAGCCACCGGCGCGCAGACGAAAGCGCTTCCCGAAGAAACGGGCCTTGTTACCCTTAAACAAACAGCGAGCGGAGCCTGGCGGGCGCTGCGCAGTCGCTCCCGAACCACCTCGGGTTCCAGCGACCAATGACCCGGTGCGGGCGGCGGCGTCTGTCCGGCCACGTGCAGCCGCCCGGGAGCAGCGGCCAGCGCCCGGGCGTCCGTCAGGGCGACCTGTCTGTGCCAGGGGCTCGGGGCCAGCGGCCCCGTGTCCCCCCCGCCCCCCGCGCCGGGCTGGCCCCGGCCGCCGCACACGTGTCCCTGCGAGGCGGCCGCGTGCAGCCGGGCCCACTGCGGTGCCGGGGCAGCTGGGGTCAGTGCCCGCGAGGCCCGTCCGGCGGGGCGGCAGGTGTCCTGCCAGCAGGCGGGCGGACACGGGCGAGGCCGAGGGGCGACCCCCGGGCTTTAGCCGTTGAGCGTCCTGGGGACACGCGCCGCAGGTTAACAGAGGCGGCGGCTCGCGTGCTCTCGGCGGCGGCGTCCTGGACGCACCTGACTCAGGGCGCCACAGGCCCCGCGACCCAGAACCGGCCGGCAGGCCACGCGGCGGCTCTTCTCTCCTGCAGCGTCACTTCCTCCCTGGAACGTGACCTCCGGCCGCCGCCGCGCTTCCCACTCGAAGGTCAAAGCTGACGCCCTGTTTGGAAACCCCCTGGTCTGGGGGCCCCGGGGCGCCCCACGACGAGGAGCCTCTCGCGCGGGCCCCGCGCCTCGTCCAGGCGCCTCCCTCTGCGGCCCGTTCCCGAGCTGCCACCGCGCCGCCCGCCGGGTCACGGGGCGGACCTACGTGCAGGCGCGCAGCGGCCTGAGTCGGGCCCAGGCCCTTTGAGGCTGGAAGCGTCTCCGCCTTCGGACCGGCCGGACGGAACCGCAGCGGAGGCCGCCCCGCCTGCCCCAGCCTGGCCCGCCGCCCTCGGACCCCGAGTGTCTCACGCCCCCGGCCCCGACGACCGGCCCGTGGGACCCGCCGTTCCCACCTCAGCCACCTGTGGCCTTGGAGGGGCGCGTCAGGCCCCGCGTGGCCGCGAGCGGAGCGGCTGCCCTTCTGGCAGCGGCCACCCCGCGACGGAGAGGCTCTGTCGTGTGTTTTCTGGTCGTGAGTAAAGGAAACGCGCGAGGGGGGGCCGCACGCGCCGGTCCCGTTGGGCCCGGGGCTGCTGCTGGGGCATCGGCGGGGGAGCGCCCGGCTCTGAAGCCGGGACCCCCGCCCTGCACCCCCACGCGCCCCCCGCCCCCTCCTAGAACCCAGTCGCTCCCGGGGCGCGGGGCGGCCGCTCCCCGCTTCGGTCTGCGCTTCCCCGAGCGACCCTCGTGTCGAACCCCGTCTCAGGGTCGCGCGTTTGATTCTTCTTTCACGTGGCTCTGACGACCCCACACTCAGTCCTTACTGACCTCCGGGCGGCCCGGGCCGGGTCGGGCCGCCCCTCTCAGACCCACGGAGACAGGAAAACTGTCGCCGGGGAACGTCGGGCTCCGCGTGGACGGAAACCGCGAGGACGACGCGTGCGGAGGTGGGCGCCCAGCGCAGGTCGGGGACGCTGACGGCGCGCGGGGACCGGCCGGCGGGCAGCAGCCTCGGGGTCGGGGGGGCCATCCCCGCGGCCTCCGGCTCCGTCTTCGCGGCTCGTCCGAGACCGAGTCTCCCCGCGGCCAGGCCTTGCGTCTGCACCAGCCACGCTCGTAAACCTTTTGGCTTAAAAACGGAGAAACGGGTTGAATTTCGTGTTCCCAAGACGTGCCCGCTTCCGTTCGGCCACGGCCGCTCCGCCTTGGCCGCCTGCGGGACGACGGCGACCCGGACCGGCCGCGCTGAAGACAAACCCGATGTCGCTGGCGTCACGCGCGCTCACGGGTCCCCTGGGCTCCCTCCCGCCCGCGGCCGGCTTCCTGGCCACCCGCGCCCCGCCACACCACCCGCCACAACACCCGCCCCGCCACCTGCCCCGCCACCCGCCCCGCCACCCGCCCTGCCACGCGCCTGCCACCCGCCCCTCCCGCAGGGCTCTGCGTGCTCGCACCCACGGGGCGCAGAGCGAGTGGCTGGGTAACGGCCTGGAACGTCCCTCCCGCCACGGCCCTCGCTCCCGCGAGTCGCGGGGCGGACTCTGCTCTTCCCGCGGACGCCGTGGACCCCGACCTTCTCCCTGGGAGAGGACAGTCTGGGCACGCGCACCTGGACACGCGCGCGTGGGGACGGCGAGGCCCGGCTGAGTGTGTGAGGACACGGCCTGTGGGGGCGGGGCCGGCTGCGCGGGGTGGGGTGCCCTGAGGGACCCCGGCCCTCACCCCCCAGGTCCCCGCAGACCCCGCTGAGCCCGTCCTGCTGGACCGAGCGTCACCGAGCCCTCGGCCCTGGGGGTGGCCTGGGACTGCGGCCGGGGATGGTGGCCGGACGGCGGCCTGGACCAGTGACCTGGACTCCACGGGGCCGGGCGTGCGCGTGAGAGGACTGTGACGGGCAGCGCTGCTGACACGACCGAGGCCGCAGCGCCACCCTGCGGGAGGGACCGCGCAGGTGGCGTCCGCAGCCGGTCGCAGCCACGCTCGTTCCTGAGCGTCCCGCCCACCCGGTGGCCCCCGCCGCTCGCCGGACGCCAGGGGCCGGGACCGAACGTCCCGGCTGACGCCGCGTCAGCCTCGATGGCGTGACAGAGCGGCGGGGGGGGCAGAGCGGCCGCCCGGACGGGGGTTCGCTTTCTCCACCGCGTCACCTGGCGCCGAGGACGCAGCCTTCCCCGTAGCTGCCGCCCCCCACGCAGCCCCGGCGGCTGCCAGGACCCCGGGTGGTCCCCCGGCGCGGAGCGGCCGCCTGTGTGGCTGGGGCCGGGCCGTGTGGGCTCCGCGGTGCGGTCGGGCTCACTCAGGGGAACGCCTTTAATCAGGCGCAGGGCCTCCGGCCTCCTGTGTGGGCGCGGCGGGTGGGGGCCTCCCCGGGCCGCTCCGCGCAGGCTGTCGCTGGGAGGCCACCGCCCCCCCGCCCCCCGCAGGCTCGCGGGGCCCGACGGCAGAGGGGCCGGTCCCCGGCGCGTGGGCCGAGTGCCCGTCTGCCCGGGTCAGCACCGTGTGGCCGGAGCCCCCGGGCGGCCCCTCCCTCACCTGCCTGGACGTCGCCATCCGTGACCTGCGGATCCCGGGACAGGCGGCCCCAGCCCGACGGGTGGACGTGCTCACCGGTGGGTGCCCGGGTCAGGGACCGAGTCCCCCGAGGCTCGCGCCCCCTTCCCAGCTGAACCGCCCGAGGCCGACCACCCGCAGCGCCCCGTGCGGGGGGCAGGCAGGGGCCTGGGATGGGCCTCAGGTCGCTCGGCCACTGGGCATCCCCGGGCCAGAGCGCGGCGGCGGCGAGCGGAACGCCCGCGTCCGTCCGCGGCGTTTCCAGTCGGTCCCCACGTCGCAGCCGCCGCGGAGGCGGGGACGCCCCCACCGACCGGGCCCCACGCACCTGCCCCCGGCCCGGGGACTGCGAGGGGCGTCCTCGCGCGCGGTCGTCCCCACCGCGGCCAGCCCGGCCGGCCCCTCTGCTCCGCGCGTGCTGTGGGCGCGGCCGCTCCCCTGAGCCCGGCGCGGCTGCCGGCCCGCGGGACACAGCCGGGCGGACGTGGCGCGTGCCCCTCCCCGTCCGCAGAGGCCCGGCGCCGGGCTCCCTGCCGCCGCTCCAGCGGGCGCCGCGGGGTCCAAGGTGCCTGAGCGCATTTCGAGACGCAGCCGCGGGCTTTGGTCCCCGAAGCTTCTGGATGACGGTCACCCTCAGAGCACGGCCGGGCCCCCACGCCCGCCTGCGCCCTCGAAGTCGCAGCCGTTTCGGGAGCGGGCGTTGGGAACGGACTCAGGGACGAAGACCCCGCCCCCCGCGACCTCCAGGGGGGGGCAGGGCACAGGAGGTCCGCTGCCTGGGGCCCGGGGCCTCGCCGCGCCCGTGCCCCGAGACAAGCATGGTGACCACGCGTGGGCCCCGCACGTCCGTGGCCGGGAGGCCGGGACCCAGGGTCGCGTGCACTCGGCCTGGTCCCGCCTCCCCCGGCTCTGCCTGGGCCTCACGTGCCTCCCCGGTGGGGGCCGCAGCCACGTGCCACGTGGGAGGGTCAGGGCCGGCCCTGCAGAGGCCCCGTCCCCAGGCTGTCCGCGCCCCCAGCTGCCAGAGGTCACAGCTTCGACCCACGGTGCGGGGGACGCTGGACCCGGGGCCGCGGCCTGGGTCACACTCCTGCTGCTCACAGTCCCGGGGGCCTCCCTGCGTCTCGGGCGGCCCCCGCGGCCCCCTCCACCAACGCCCAGGGACCCCCAAACCCAGAGCGAGAACGGCGGACGCACCGCGAGGGGCCCGCGTTTCTCCCCAACGTTTCACCCCAGCACAGCGGAGGCTCCCACAACGCAGCGGCGACGTGGGGCGTCGCGGCCACCACCGCGCGGCCTGACGTGAGGCGCCGCTCAGCTCAGCGGGGGGAAGGGCGCTCGGTGTGGGTGTCGCGGGGAGGGGGCGCTCAGTCTCTCAGTGCGGCGTCGAGTAAAGCTCGATCGATCGATCGATCGATCAGTAAAACCACGCCCAAAAGTTTGCAGGCCGAGAGCGTCCGATCCCACGACTCCGTGCCCCGAAAGCCGCACGGGGGGGTTCAGGCCGGTTCTCCCGGGGGCAGAGAGGCAGGTCCCTCAAACCGCGGCCGCATTTCCGCAGAACGCAAGGGGCGGGGCCTCGTCCCCGCACAAACAGGTGCTTTTCTGAGGGAGACGGACTGGGGGGGGCGATCGGCGCAGCGGAGGCCGGGCGGAGGGGGGGAGGGGGAGGGAAGACAGCGCCTTTCCCGCCGACTCTGCGTGTCCGTCCTCGCCGTCCTCGCCGTCCTCGCCGTCCTCGCCGTCCTCGCCGTCGGAAGGCAGCCCCCACCGCGCCTCGCCCGCCCGCGCGTCTGAACCTCGTCCCGGGAGGATCAGCCTTTTCAGTCCCGACGCGGGGGCCGGCGCGGTCAGGGAGCGTGGGCTGCGCTCCGAGGTGTTCGAGCCTCTGCTCGGCGGCCAGAAGCAGGGGTCCCCGGGGCCCCGGCCCACAGGACGCGGCTGACGCGCGGCTCCGGGCGGCGCTGTCTGCCGGTCTCTGTCGTTCTCCTGGGGACGGTCCCCGCCTCTCGGCCGGCCCCACGGTTGAGGCCGAGGCGGCAGAGGGTGCGCCCCGGGCTGGGTCGGCGCGGGGCTGCCCCCCCCGGGCCACGTGAGCGAGCGGCAGCCCGGCCGCAGGCCCCACACCTGCCGGGGGCGCGCGGGTGACTGGGCTGTAGGACCCGACCCGGGCGGGGGGACGTCCCTCCAGGGAGACCCTGTGGGGGGGAGGGGACGCCGCGCAGGGCCCCGGAGTAGAACCGCGCGCTGTCCCTGGAAGAGCCCAGGGCGCGAGCGCTCGGCTGGGCCGGGCAGGAGCGGGCGGTGAGACTCCGCCTGGGCCCTCGCCCCGGCCCCGACCAGCCCCTCCGCCGCCACGGCCTGTCGGGGCCGACGACTGCCCTTTGCCCTTCAGGGCAGGTGCGTCCCTGAGGGTCCGTCGGCCCCGTGGGGTCTCGGCCTCCGGACTCCTGGGCCCGCTGAGTGGCCCCGTCCCCGCGGTGTGCGCCGCCGCCTCTCCTGAAGGGCGCGCTCCTTCGGGTCGGGCCCCTGTCCCGGGGCCCGAGCCTCGCGGGCTCCCTGAAGGCGCCCGGCAGACCCCAGCCGCTGCTGCCCCGCGGGCACCAACCGTGACCCCGTGGCCGCGCCCGCAGCAGAGCCGCGCGCCGGGGGGTCCCGAGAGCAGCCCCTGACCGCGGACCCCACGCGGCTCCCCCAGGCCCGGCGTCTCCCGCTCCTGTGCGTGTCCCGCGGGAGGTCAGCGTCCTGCCCCCCGTGCCTGACTGGGGGACACGCGAGGCCAGGCCGGGCCTGAGGCGCGCCTCGTCCTGGCAGGTCACCAGCCGCTGCGACTCGCGGTCCCCAGGGGGGCGGGCGGGGAGCCCCGCGGAGGCGACAGGAGCGCAGCCGCCCTGCCCTCCGGGCCGGGGGGCCGGGGGACGATGCATCTCACCCCGCTCCGGCCCCGCCCCTGCGCGGTCTTCCTCACCCGCCCCCCCAGCTCCGGGAACCGCAGACACGGGACCCGGGCACGGACCCCGGCGGGCGTGGGGACAGGAGCCTCCACCTGCTCCGGAATTTCAGGGCCCGCCCCGAGGGCCCGCCCCGAGGAGCCCCAGCCCGGTCCATGCCCCCTCCCTCCCGCCGTCCCTGCCCCTGCTCGGGGACCTGCCGCGGCCAGGCCGGGGGAGGCGGCGGCACCTGCTGCAGGCGTCCCCCCCCCCCGGCTGCCGAGCTGCCGGGACGTCTCCCCGCACCACGCGGCTCTCGCGGCTGCCGAGTCACAGCGCCCGGAGGCTCTGCCCTCGCGGCCCGCCCGGCAGCCGGCCAGCCTCGGCCCAAGCCCTGCGCCTGGGCCACACCGTCCGGCCCTGCGTCCCCCCCGCCTGCCGTCCCCCGCGGCCCCTCACACGGCTCGGACCTCGTGCCTCCCCGCCGCGCCTCCTGGGGGGTCTCGGGGTCCCTTTCCGCAGTGCCTTGTAGGGGACCTCGGGGTGCCGTCCCCCCCTCACCCGTGTCAGGCCAGCGGGCCCCACCTCAGGGCCTTAGCACCCACCCTCCCGCTGCCCCGAGTGCAGGGGACCCTGGCGTCATGGGGGGACACCCCTGCGTGGCCAGCAGCGCCGGCCGGTGCCCGCTATCACCAGCGGCTCGGCCCCTGGAAGGTCCACGCTCGCTCGTCCCACGAGGCTGGGGCACGGGCGTGGCCCCCAGCGGGCCCCCCCGTCCAGCAGGAGCGCGTCGCCCGGCCGTGGGTCACCTCACAGGAGACGGGCGGCGAGGACAGCGGCGTCCAGAACGGACGCCCTCGCCACCTTCGTCACGGCGTTTCCACCGTAAAGGACCCGCCCCGGCGTCGGGGACGGCGGGCAGGGGCGCGAGGGGCGCGACGGACTCCGCGTGGGGTCGCCCCACGGACCTCGGGCAGGGCCCTAGCTCGGCCTCTGACCTCGGCCTCTGACCTCGGCGGCGTCCAGGTGCGCGGCGGGTCTGGTGTTCGGCTCTGGCTTTCGTTAACGTTTATTTCTCTTTCCCAAAGTGAAGTTATTAGAAACGGCTTAATCGCTGCATTTGCTGTCGCATCTGGGCCACCTTGGGCCGTCCCCCCCGCCGCCCCCGCCCCCCGCCCGCTTTGAAGCCGGCGGCGCCGCCGGGAACGCGAGCTTTTCCTAGACGGGTTTACGGTTTCGTTCTGCAACGTTTAACCACTCGTTTGATGGAGAAACCGCAAAACCGCACGCCCGTGTGCAGCGACGTCAGTGAAATCCGCTGACTCTGTCCGCGCCTCCCCTATCGCCGGCGATTTCAGTCAAAACCACACGAATTAGGGCAAACGCCGGCGCGCAGACCAAATGACAGGTTTGCAGTCCGCGCCCGCGGCCGGTGGGGGTCGCCGGCCTCCCTGGGACCCGCCGCTGCCGGCCTGGCCCTTCCCGGGGAGGGGCCGCCCCCAGCTGCCAGGCACCCGCCGCGGGGTTGCGGGGTCGCGGGGTCGCGGGGTCGTGGGCCGGGCTCTGGGCCGTAGAAAGGCGCGGTTTAATGGACGCGCGGGGAAGCGCGGGGACGCAGCGGGCGGCACCTGCGGACCTGGCCAGAGCCGCCCCCGCGGGGCCGGGCCCCGGACCCCAGCCAGCCCTCGGCCTGCCCAGCTCGCTCGGAGGGGCGGGGCCGCCGGCCTGCCCGCCCGGCTGCGGAGACGGGGACACAGACGCGGACACGGACGCCCCGCACTGCGCCCAGGACGCATGTGCGGCCGCCTGCCCCGCGCGGGGGCCGCCCCGGGAGGCCGCCTTCGGTCGCCGGCCTCGGCGTGCCCACCCCCCGAGGCCTCTGTGCGCACGGCCCCGGCACCGGCTCAGGGCACACGGAGGAGCCCGCTGACCTCGCAGCCCGCCCCGCGGTCTGTGCCCCGTCCTGCTGGTGGCCCACGGGGTCGGCCTGACTCGAGGGTCGGCCAGAGGAACAGTCTCCGGACAGAGGCGGCCGCGCTGGCCTGCCTTTCCGCCGGTGGGACCCGCCTGGGGAAGGAGAAGTGACGGCCCCGGGAGGCGGCGGCGCTGCCGCTCAGACGCACGCCACGCCCGGTCGGGGGAGACTCCGCTCCCAGCACCCCTGCCGGGGGGGGGGGGGCGGGGGTTAAAGCCGCGCCCGGCCTCTCGGGATTCAGGGTGAGGGGCTCTGAGGACGGATCTCGGGGTCGGGCGTCCGTGACGAGGGGCCGCCTGGCCTCGCCTGCCGGGTCCCGGTGCCGGGGGGGCCCTGGAACCAGTGTGCGTCCGACCGGCCCTGCACTGGAGCGCGAGCAACGCCCTTGGGGATGGGGCACGCGCGGCTTGGGGTGCTTTTCACGACAAACGCGGAATTCTCTTCAGACTCGTAGAGCCCCCCGCGCAGGTGCGGGGGAGGCAGGTGCGCAGGCTGCAGAGCCCTTCGCGGGATGACCCCTCCACGTCTCAGAAAGCAGGCGGCAGCCCCGACGCCCAGCCCCGGCGGGCGGCAGGACGCGGGCGTGCGGGCTCGGGAAGGCCCGAGCGCGCGTCCCACACCCTGGCTCTCCCTGCGTCTGCGCCGGCCCCGTCCGGGCTCGGCTGGACGGCCGCGGCCGCGAGGACAGGCCGGCAGGGCCCGACGGGCGGCTGAACCGCGCTCACGCGCCGCGGAGCCCCCCTCGTCAGCACACGTCTCGACGGCGGCCACGGGAACAGCTTCTCCGTGACCGAGGGCGGCGAGCGAAAGGCCGACGGGGAAGCCGCCTCCTCTGTGCGGACGTGAGGACGGCCGTGCCCCGCCCTGCGCCTCCCTCCGCTCCAGCTTCACTTAATTAATAAAAGTGAATTCGGTAAAAGCTGTTATTTTCCGGTGGAAATGGTGGGCCTTCCCCCGCCCCTTCCTCTACGGAAGGGCCCGTT
Source organism: Cynopterus sphinx (assembly GCA_030015415.1). Lineage (NCBI taxonomy): Eukaryota > Metazoa > Chordata > Mammalia > Chiroptera > Pteropodidae > Cynopterus > Cynopterus sphinx. Next base: position 130,224,328 of record CM057386.1, on the reverse strand, counting down.
AAAGAGAACGCTTCTGGGGCCAGGGGACGCGGGGTCGCGGTCAGTCACTGCAGACGCCCCCCCGGCTGTCTGTCTCCGCTAGAGCTACGTTCGGGTACAACTTTTTAGGGACAAACGTGTGTTATTCGTGCTTTAAACGTGGGAAACAACCCCCCTTTCCCCTCCGCCGTGTCGTTCACCTGCGCTGCTGAAGACCGTCCGAAGCGAAACGCAACGAAACGAAGCGAAACGCGCCCACGTCTCGCTCGGGGGGACCGACACACCCGTCCGCCGCGGGAAGCCAGCGCGCTGCGTGCCCGCGGGACGGGGCGGTCGGACGGGCGAGGAGATGATGGAAACTCCTGACGCCCGCGCCCGGCGCCGCCGCGGCGTGGTGAGCGCGGCCATGGCCCCAGCGCCCCGCCGTCTCCTCGTCTTCGCGGCCGTTCTCGGGGGCACGTTCTCGCCCGAGACGTGTCCCCCGGGCGGGTGTGTGTGGGAAAGTAAAGAACGAGAGAGAGAGAGACGAGGTGCGGCCGTGCCCCCACGGTGAAACCGACTTGCCGTGAAACGATCCCAGGACGACGGGCGCGTCCGAGGGCCTCCGCCTGGGGTCGTCACGCGCACACGCACGGGAGGGGACCCGGGGCAGCTGGGGGGCTGTCACCGAGGGCTGCCCTCCTCCCCTCCGACCGGCCGGGCCCGCCCCGGCCCCGCCTCCCGGGGGTGCCCCGGCCGCCGCCGTCCTCCTTCTGACTCCGTTTCCGGTGCCGTCTTCCCGGCACCACGGACGTCGAAGCTCGCGTCCGCGAAGATCACTCGTGCCGGAGGGGACGCCGCGGGAAAGCGCGGGGAACCCGGAGGAGGCGCGGCCCCGGCTGACCCCGCGGCGGGGCGTGTTTGACGGGTGCTGGAGGGGGACCCCGAAAGTTCTCGTCACAAGGGAGACGCCTTCCTCTGTGTCAGCTGACGGATGCCGTCGAGACGCCGCCCCGTGCGGACCCTTCACAGGACGGACGCAGGGCGTGTGTCCATCCCACCTCGATGGGACCGGACGACTAGGAAGGAGAGGCCACCGCAGCCGTCCGGGCGGAGCAGGGACGGGGTGCGGCGCCGGGGCTGGCGTCGGGCCCGAGCGTGCGGCCTCGTGAGCCGCGTCAGCTTTCACCCGGTGGCAGCGTCCCCGTGTCTCCCCGGGCCGCCCCAGCACGGGCCGCGCGGCAGGTATTCCCCGCGCCCGAAGGGACTCACCGAGGGCGCAGGTTCCACCCCAGGACAGACGCCGCCCCCGGGCGGGCCCGGCACTTCCCACACACTCACTCACGGGACCTTCTCCCAGAGGTGCGCCCCGCCGCCCGCCCTGCCGTGGGCCCCGCCGCCCGCCCCGACACATGCCCCGCCACCACCCCGACATGGGCCCCGCCACCACCCCGACGTGCACCCCGCCGCCTGCCCGGCCGTGGGCCCCGCCACCGGCCCCGACATGGGCCCCGCCGCCCGCCCTGCCGTGGGCCCCCCACCGGCCCCGACACATGCCCCGCCACCACCCCGACGTGCACCCCGCCGCCCGCCCTGCCGTGGGCCCCGCTGCCCGCCCCGTTTTACGAGCGGAACCGAAGCTGGAAAAGGGGCGGCGGCTCGTCCACGTCCCGCGGCTGTCGGGGCAGAGCCGGGATTCGAGTCCATCCCAGCCCACGATCCCCGCCCCGCCCCCCGATGGCCGACACCCCCAGGTCGGCATCGCGAGGCTCCGCGTTTCGCCGGAAAGAAAAGGCCGACGCCGGTTCCGATCGTGTGTTTTGTTTTAATCTACGGAAAACGGTTAAATTCAGGAACATAAAGGATCGTCCCCAGGGCCAGGATCGCGAGTGCGTCTGCAGCGACGGCGACACGCCCTCCAGCGGGTTCTGCGGCCCCAACGTCTCCGCGTCCGCGTCGCGCGGTTCACACGCGGGAGGTGCCTCGGGGAGCGTCCTCCCACACAGTCCAGGGCTCGCGCGCCACGGCACGCGCGGGGCAGGGGTTCGGGGCCCCACGGCCTCTCCCCACCCCGAGCTCAGAGCCCAGCGTCCCCGCCGGCCACACGGCCTCGGCCCCACGGAGCGTGGTCGCTCGCGGCCGGCGGGGCCAGCTCTGTGGGCGGCGGCTGGTCGTGCCGCAGGCCCGTGCCCGGCGCAGGGTGCGAGCCCTCGGTCCCCGGCCCGGCCCTCACGAGGGCCACTGGGGGGAGGTCCCCACGCGCCCTGGAGGCTTCCAGGGGAGAGCGAGGGGAGCGCGCCCCGCCAGGCGCCGCAGAGCCGCCCGCGGTCTGGGTGGCGATGGACAGTGGGTCCACTGGGCGGGGGGGGCAGACACGTGCGCCCACCTGACCCTCTGACCCGGCCGGCCCGCCCGCCCGCGCGCACACGCGGTGGACGGCGCCGCAGCAGGTGACCAGCTCCCGCGGAGTCACGGGGCCCCGGCGTGACCGCAGGCGGCCGTGAGCCCGGTCGGCTTCGCAGGTGCAAACGCAGGCGCAGGCGCGGGTGTGCGGGGGGCGAGGCTCCACGCGGCCCGGTTCTGCCCTCAGCGCGTCGACGGCCCGAACCCCGGGGGGCACGGCTCCACCGAGGACGGACCCCGGGCCCGACAGGACGCCGCGCCGCGTGGGACCGGCCTCCGAAGCCGGCCCCGCCCGCCCTCGAGCAGTGGCGCGTCCGTGCGGGCGCCCGCGCCGCAGGCGGGCTCACACCGAGCACAAAGTGCGCTACTACGCGTTTCGGTTTCGGCTTTTTTAATGGCTTTTGGGCGAGCGTCCCCCACGCGTCCGGGCAGCGCCGGGTGCGTCGTCGGCTGCTCATCCCTGCTTCCTCGGCTGGAAGAGAAAAGACAGAAACAGACGCGGCATGAACAGGCGCGCCCCGCGCCCGCGGAGACGACGCGACGCTTTCCGGGGTGGGAGCAGTGCGGGGTCGCCGACGAGACAGCGGGGACGTCGGACACTTAGCGCCTGACTCGCCCCCCCCGACGGCCAGAAACGTCAGAGACGCACGGGCGGCCAGACGGGCCTCCACGCCCGGCGCGGGCAGCGGGCGCGACGCGGGACGCCTTCCGCACGCTTCCTCCACGGCGGGGTTTCACCCGAACCATCGGAATCGTCCAATTGCGGCTTCAAATTTGGTCATCGTCGTTTTTGTCTTTTTTTCCCCATTTTTCCTTTCTTCCTTTCCGTTCGCTCCGGCCACCAGCATCCCGCCCCGCCCGCCCACGGGACGCGGCGCGGAAGCGAAGGGAGAGGCGCCTTCCGGACTCGCCGGCCCCAGGCGCGCCCGTCCCTGCGGACACGGGGGCTCCCTGCGCCCCCATCGCTGCGTGAACTGACCCACGCCCGCGTCCACGCGGTTTCCGGCCCCGTTTGTTCCCGGACAAGGGGAGTCGGGGGTGGGAAGGGCGGGCCCGCGGCATCGCGCAGGCGAGGACGGCGGGCGGTCAGCCACCCACGCCCCCGCCGAGGCCGCGCTGCTCGGGGCTGTCCCCACGCTACGCCGAGGCCGGCCCCGGGACCGCGCGCCCTGTCCAGGGCGGACGCGCGTGGACACTCACCTGCCTGCTGGGGGCTCTCTCCGCGGTTCCTCTCGGGGCTGGCGGGGGGCAAAGGAGACAGAAGGCGGCGTCAGACCCCGCGCTCTGCTCCGTGCCCGGTGGGGGCCAACGCAGCTCAGCCCGGAACGCACTCAGCCGGACGGCGGACGCCAGGACGAGCCCGGGCACAGACACGAACAAGGCCGCGCGCTCCCTGCCGTCCAGGGCCGGCGGCCGGGGTCGGCGCCACGGCCCGGGTCCCCCGGGAGCAGCCGGTCCGTGAGGGCCACGGAGGCGACATGCGCTCCCCGTGCGGTCTCACGCGGCTTTCGTCCCCTCGGACCCGCCCGGCGGCCGGGTGTGTGCACCACCCTGCGGGGGTGTCAGGGGCCTGACACCGGGCGCTGTCCCTCCCTGTGAGGGCCCATCTGTGGGGCGAGGCCCCTGGACAGGACACGTCCGGCTGCCGGCCCGACGGCGACGCCGTGGTTGCCACCGGGAGACGGCGGGCGTGGGCTGGCGCGGTCCCCCTCTCCGCCCCGCGGAGCACCAGGCCGGCGTCCCCACACGGGCGTCCAGTTACCACCTCCGCCCCAGACCTGCGCCCCAGCCTGGCGGTCACCCCCTCTGGCCGGGCAGCTGCAGGTCCAGTGTCGCTACCCAACGGGGCCCCCCACTTTCCCGCCCCCAGGTCGTGTGGATGACCCGACCGGGACGCCCCGCGCTGCCGAGGGCTGGGGCGGGGACCAGGAACGGGAACGGGGACGGGACAGGGACGGGGATGGGGACCAGGGACGGGATGGAGACCGGGGACGGGGACCAGGGACCAGGGACGGGATGGGGATGGGGACGGGACGGGGACGGGACCGGCCTTACTGTGCCGCTTGCGCGCGCCGCCGCGGGCCTCCTCGGCCGCCACGCCCAGGCAGCCCATGAGCTCGTGCAGGGCCAGCGCCCGGTCGTGGCTGGCGTCGCAGTAGTCCACGAACCGCTTCACGCACTTCTTGGGCTTGGCCTTCTTCCGGAGGAACCTCTTGAAGGGCTTGAGCTCCTTCTTGCCGATGTCCCCGCTGGAGTTCTTGTCCAGCAGCTGGAAGTACCAGTGCACGACCCTCTCCTCCAGCGTGTGGCTGGGGTCGGGCTCGGACAGCCTGGGACACACACGCCACGCGCGCACGTGGGGCCGGGGCCGTGTGCGACCCCCGACTGCGCCCCGCACGGGCCCCCTCTGTGCCCCGCACGGCCCCCCGCACCCCGCACGGGCCCCTCAGCACCCCGCCCGCCCCAGAAGGCCTCCCGCGGGCCCCCCGTCGCCGCCCCGGCCCTGCTGCCCCGCGGCCTGGGCCTGCCGCCCCCCACACCTCGCTCTGAGCCCAGCGAGAGGAAGGGGTTTGGCAACGATCCTTCTAGCCGGGCCCGGAACGGCGAGGAGCGCCGCGGCCGGGCACGAGCCGAGTGAGCGCGCGGCGGGCCCCCTGGGCGGGGCCGAGCGCGGCCTACCTGCCGGGGGCAGAGGGGTCGGAGACGGCGTGCACCATGTCGGTGGACAGCGCGTCCAGGACGCTCGTCAGGAACTCGGTCTTCCTGGCGCCGGGACAACCTGGAAGACACGAGGCGGCCGCGTTGCCTCCCACGCGGCACTCGCCGGACAGCAGACGCCTCCCCGCACCGTGACGGGGCGGAGGGTATCCCTGGCGTCCGGACCCGCCGGGCTGTCTCCGAGGCGGGCGCTCGCCGGCGGGGGACCCGAGCGCCCGGCCGGGGAAGCGTGGGGCGGCCGCAGGGCGTCCCGAGAGCCGCGGATCAAACGCCGAGACCCGGATCGAACGCGCGCGCCCGCCCGAGGACGGCGCACGGCGGTTCTCAGGGTCCGAGGCTTTGGCCGACCGCGCGGACCCGGGGAGTTTGCGGGGAAGGACGAGGCTGGAAGCGGAGCAAGTGCAGGGAGTCGGCGCCCCTCGCTGAGGCGCCGGACGCCACGCGAGGGCCAGACCCGTCTCCACACCCCGGACCCGCGCCGCGGGTGTGGCCGCGCCCTGCCGGGCCTTCGCCGCGGGGCGGTGCCCGGGGACCGCGGTCTCAGCCGCCTGGGTGGCCCCGTGCCCCGCGCCGCACAGACGCTCCGGGGAAGGGCACGCGCACGGCGCTGTGCGTGGTTTAATACCCTAAGGGCGGACCCGCGCCTCCGCCGCGGCTAGGTCGAGGGCGCGTCGGAGGGAGGCCACCTCGAGGTCCCGTGTCAGGGACACCCGTGTCCTCCGAGGCGCCGGCCTTCGATGTTCCCCTCGACGCTGCGGCACGCGTGATCCCGGGGCACAGCCCCCTGTGGTCACCGCGCTGACCGCGGACCCCAGACCCCAGGGAGGGCGCTGACCGCTGGCCGCGGACCCGGGGAGGGGTCGGGCGCCTGCCGCTCCGAGGACGCCGCCCAACACGGGGCAACGGGACGGAATCGCCCGCCCCGCCCCGCCCCGGCCCCGCCGCCTACCCGGGAGCTGGCGGCCCTTGTACAGGTCCCGCGCCTTGATCGGGTGCGCCCGGGCCGTGTGGTCGCACTTCGGCTGCTCGTACCTGCGAGGAGGGCGGGAGAGCCTCGGGGTCAGAGGCCGTTGCCCACCTGCGCGCCCCACCCCGGCCCCCGGGGACCCCGCGGCCTCACCTGGTGGACGTGCCGGGCACGGGGCGGCCGGTGTCCACCAGCACGCACCAGCAGTAGCCCGTGGACAGGTGGCACTGCACCGGCTTGTAGAGGCCGCCGTGGGCGCACTCGGGGACCACCACGTTGTCGTTCTTCGGCTGCCGGGCCTCCTCCAGCGCCGACTGCTGCTCCTCGTCGCACGAGGCCACTGCGGGGGCGGGGGGCGGAGTGAGCGGCGCCGGGAACCGTGCGGCCTGACGGCGGGGCTGCCCCGGGAGGCCCCGGGAGGCGGGGGGCGCGGGTTTTCGTCTCCCAGACTCGGTTCCTCCGTTCCCACCCCCCAGCCCCGTCGGCCCCGCCGGCCGCGGAACCGTGTGTCAGTTTCTCCCTGATCCCACGGCGACGATGAAGGCAAAAAAGCAAACGGAGAGAAGTGCCCCCCAGGGCCTGCCTCTTCCGGACGCGGGGGGCGGGCGCTCCCGCGCTTCGTGGAGTAGAACTGTCCGCGCGCCCCCTCCCCCCGCAAACCCAGGTCGGCCTCTGGCGGACCCCGCGCTCCTGGGTCGACCCTGCGACGCCCGTCTCCCACCTGCACCCGCACCGCCGCCGCGGGACGAAACAGGACGACGCGCCGGCGACCCCGAGCGCCCGCCCCTTTCCCTTTCTCCGCGGGTGTGGGTGGCCCCGCGGGGCCCCAGGTGACTAACGGGCGGCAGAGAAAGCGCGCATCGGCGCCGGCGACCCCGCGCCGCCCACGTCGGTGCAGGACGAGAGGGTCTCGGCCTAGAGCCTTGACCCTCCCGGCCGGGGAAACGGCCCCGGACCCCGCGTCCCGAGCGAGCGCCAGGGAGCTGCGGCCGAGGCCGACGCCTGGCGGGGCGGGAGGGCGCTGTCCCCGGGGAGCACGCGGCGGCGCCAGACGGGCTCGCTCTGGGGAGGAGCCTCGGCAGAGCAGACACACGACGTCAAACGGGCACGTGAAAGGGACTCGATCCCACGCGTCATCGGGGCCTGCGGATTCAGACAGCCACCGGCGCCACCGCAGACCCGAGCGGGTGCTGGCGTCCAGGCACCGAGCGCGCCAGACGCGGGCGACGGGAAGCGGTGCTGCTGGGCACGGGGAGCGGCGCGGCCCCCCCGCAGGCTGTCCGCCGGTTCCCGGCAGAACCCCGCTCGCGCCCGCGCAGGATTTGGCGACGGCGCTCCCGGTGTTTGGCCGGATTCGCTGAAAGCGCGTTTCCACACGGGAATCCGCACGCGTGTTCACGGCCGCTTCGTGCACCATCGCCAGGGTGCGAGGTGACGGACGGACGGACGGACCGTCGGGGGAGACGTGGGGACGGCCGCGGGCACCGAGGCCAGCCCAGAAGCCCACGCGCCCGGCTTTAACCACGCGGCTCCTCAGGAAGGGCGCGCCCGGGGCGGGGCGGGGGTGGAGGCTGCCGAGGGCCGGAGGGAGCGGGCGAGCCTGCGGGGCCGGGTTTGCAGGGCGGGGGACGCCGTGTGGGTCCCCAGCGGCGCGCGCACGCCATCGTGCCCCGTCAAAGGCCACAGGACGCGCGGCTCCGACGACGGAGCCTCCCGTGAACCGTGACCGCGAGTGACCAACACCACGGCGGTGTCCGTCCGTCGTCGCGGAGCAAACAGGACAGGCCGGTCGGAAGCTGGAGGAGGAGCGGGCGGCCCTGGGCGCGGGGCCGCGGGGAACCCCGCTCTCCGCGCCTTTTCCCCGCGACGCCGACGCCGCTGCGAAGCGACACGCGTGTGGGGGAGAAGCGCCCACGCGCGCCAACGCCGGCTCCGCCCCCCCTGCGGCCTCGATGGCGCGGTCGTGGCGTGTCCGGAACCGGAGCGGCGGCGCCCACGTCCGGCCGCCTCAGGACACGTCAGGCTGGAAAAACGCCCAAACCTGGAGGAAAACACCGTCCCGGGCTGATAAAACCCTCGTCCCGACCCGGCGCGTGGAACAAGCTTTTCTAATTTCGAGGTTTAAAACCGACTCCCAAAGCGGAGAAAGTGCCGGTTCCCCCGACGCGGAGCCGCAGCGACGCAGAGAGACGCGCCCGTTTCGCGTTTCCACAGCGAAGGGGAGGCACGGCCTGCGGGGGGGGGGCGGCGCGTCCCCCAGGAAAACGCGTTTCCCGCGGTCGAGCCGAGAGCGACAGAGCCTGGGGCTGGGGAGGCCGGTCCGGCTCGCCTGCGGCCGAGGCCCGGCTGCGACGAGAGACAGCGAGCCCCGCCCCGGGGCGCCTCGTCCAGCCCCCGCCGGGGGCGCCCCGCAGCCCGCTGAGAACTCCCGTCCTTCCCCGACGAGGCAAGCGGGAGCTGGCGTGAGGAGAGGCACGAACGGCGGGAACCACGGGATCCACGCGTGTCCCGACGGTTTCACCGTAAAAGGACCGAAGGCCCCGTCAGGAGGCGTCGGCGCCCGAGGCGGCGAGCGAACGAGACGCTGCACCCGCGGCCCGCGAGGGACCCACGTCGCATCGCCCGGCGCGCGGACCGGGGCAAAGGGACGAAAAGGCCGTCCGGGCGAGCGGAAACGAACACACAGACCCTGGGAGGCGATCCCGACGCCCGACGGAACGGGCTTCGCGGCGGAGACGGCGGCAAGCCGGTCCCGACGGCGTCCGCCCCTCCCGCTGTAGCGAAGGGTACCGAGGCCGGGGGGAGCTGGAGGGGCCGACGTGAGCGCGTTGTTTAGGGATTAACGTTTAGTTTATTCCCCCGCCCGTCGCGTGACGTCTCCTCCGACACCCCCCGCACGCCTGGCCTCTCCCCACCGACCCCCTCGCGTCCCCTCGCGGTCCTCCGCGCTGGACGCCACCTTAAGTCGGGCGGGGCCAGGGGAACCTGCGAGGAGGCTGCCCCACAGGCAGGTCCCGTCTGCCCCGTCGACGTGCCGCGGCCTCGTCGCTCGTTGGCGCCGTGAGACGTTCTTCCGGTCTCTCTGCGGCCCCCAACCCTGAGCCTGGGAGGTGTCGCTCGCGAACGGCGCTCGCCATTCCGTGGCGACTGGACAGCGGGTCCGACGAGCAAGGCTGCGCTCTCCCCCTCGACGCTCCCCTCGCGCTTACGAGACGAGACGTTGGGCAGAGGCCAGCGCGGGCGCCGGGGAGGGGGCGACGTGCGCCATCGTAGGGACCCGCGGAGGGATTCACGTGAGAAAAAGGCGGCGCGTCCTCCGGGGTCGAGGGTCGTCGTCTGTTTCACGTCCCCCGGGCCCAGGATGACCACCCGGATGTGATGATCGCCCGGTGGGCGACGCGCCCTCAGCGCGGCCCGCCCCGTGGGAGCACACGGAGGCGGTCGGCCTCCCGCGCCGGGGGTTCCCACGTGGGGCGTCGGCCCGCCCGAGCCCCCGGGGCGCCGTGTCCCCTGACGGACCTGGGGTCGAGGGGGCCCTGGAACCAAGCCCCTCCAGGGGCCGACAGCGCCGGCGAACAGGGCGCGTCCGGAACAACACGGAGCGGTGAGCGGGCCCGACGCTCGCGCCTGGGAACGGGGCTGCGCCCGCCACGCGTCCCCGTAAACGTTTCTTCAAAGATGACAGAGACCAGCGGGCGCTTCGGACGCTGAGCGGTCGAGCTGTGACCCGTGGTGGCCACGTCCTCGCTCACGCGGCGGGCTCGGCGCCGCGTCTGTCGACCGCCTCCCAGCGTGCGCCCACGTGACGCGCAGACGGCCCGGCCAGACTGCACAGACCTCGCGCGGTTTCCGGAGTCCCCAGGAGCAGCGCGTCCTTGGGCGAACGCACCCAGGACGGCCATCGCTGAGGGGAAACCGCGCGCCCCGGGACCCGCAGGCGTGCGTGCACCTGCTGGTCCGCTCAGCCCGGCGGAGCGGCGTCCAGACCCGGGCCTTGTCCCCCCACGCCCCCCTCAGGGGCGCTCGGACCGCCGCTGGCGCCCAGGCCTCCCGTAGCCCTTCGACCCGTTTCCGTCGTGGACGCGGAGACGCCCTTGAAGGGGACGCGCAGCCGCGGCCTAGGCCGCCCCCGTGCGCGCTCACCTGCGGCCCCCGCTCCGGCCCCCTTGGGCAGCCAGGCCGGTGCCCGGTCCGGGCTCCGCCAGCGGCCACGCCCAGCGAGGGCGATGGCCACCGGCCCTGAGGCGGCCGGAGCAGGCGCACGCGGGCCCGCCCCAGCGAGCGCCTCGACGTAGCACAGTCGGTTTCCATGAAGCGCGAAGCCCCCGCCAGACACGCTGCCGCCCGGCCGCACCCCGCCCCCCGCCCCACTGCGGGACGCCCCGACGGCGGTTCCAGGACTGTCGGACGCCGCCTCGCGGCACGGCCGGCCACGCGCGGCGTTGCGCGGGCTTTGACGTCCGTGAACCCGTGTGCTGACACCTCTGAGGCGAGGTCGAGGGCAGATGCTCGTCCCCGAACGTTTCACTCGGCGGAGACAGGGAAACCTCTTGGAGAACTTAGAAGATTCGATGAAAAGAGCCGAATCCGAACCGCGCCACATAAAAGTCACCCCCAGGACTCGCGGGCGCCCACGGAAAGGACGCTCGATGCCCGCGACCCGGAGGGACGGGCGGACGGCGCGGTCGGCCGGTACCTGAGTTCTTGTTGGTCTTGTTCTGCCGACTCTTAACTTGCTCGGTCCAGAGCGTGGGGTAACGTGACGCGATATCTACGACACCGGGGAAAAAGGTGGTTATTTCTGGTTCCGCGCGAAAGCGCAGTCTCCCCGCGGCAGGCTCCGGCCGGCGGCCGGCCTGGCAGCCAGGAATAAAAGTAAAAATAAATAAAAATTAAAATTAAAAAAATAAAAATTAAAATATAAAAATAAAAAATAAAAAAATAAAAATAAAAAATAAAAATAAACACAAATAAAAATAAAAATGAACGAGAAACCGCTGTGACGGGCACGCGTCACGGAGTTACCAGAACCACGACGGCACGAGGCAGTAGGAAACAGCATCCACCTGAAAGGTTCCAGCACGTTTTTTTCATCCAAAAGCGTAAATAAAAGGTGAACGGCTCCAAAACAATTTTAAAAAATAAGTCACGTGAGTCCGGACAGGCTCCCCCTGGCAGAAGCGGGTTTGGGCTAAAAGCCCCGTGTCCGGAAACACCGAGGTCGAGGGGGGGTTCGTGTGACACGCGGGGTTTCCGCTCGGGTGAAAGGTCGACGCCAAGCGTGACGTGTGCGCCACGGTTTCGGGTGGAACCTCGGGACCGCGCCGCGTCGGTGACACCGTTTCACAACCACGACGGGCCGGTCCCACCGCCCGCCCCGCCCCCACCGGCCTTGGGCCTCGGCCGCGCAGGTGTCCCCGCCTGCGAAGCGGGCTCCGAGGACCCGGTGGACGCCGCGCCGCTGCGCGCCGCCGTCGTCGTTGACCGTCATCTGCGAGCGCGGCGTGGTCCTCCCTTCCGGCCTGCGTCCTCATGGCTTCGTCTGCGAACCCCGAGCCCCTGCGACCCCCACGCGGGCAAACGCCCGAGACGACCCCCCAAGGCCAAGGGTCCGCGGGGCCCCCCGTCCTGCTGCAAACGCGATCAACCTGAGAAACGCCTTCCGTGCGCGCGGCTTCCCGGAGCTCGGCCGACACGCGGTGGGACGGGCGAGGGCCGCGGCGCTCCTTCCGCAACCCCGCGTCGCGCCCGGCCACCTGCAGGCCCGCGCAACGCGCAGGGGCCCCGGGCGAGGCGGGGACCCCCCACGCCCTGCCCCGCGCCCCCCGCGGCCCCCGGCCCTCACCTTCCTCATCGCCTTGGGGCTGAGTCTCCAGCGCGGGCGCCGCGGCGTCATCTGAGTGCAGAACGGAAAAGCTTTGCTCGGAGACTGCACGAGCGCGAGCCCCGTAGGTGCGCGTGCGGGCGAGGCGAGGGTCTGCCACGGCCCCCTCTGCCAGCGCCAACGCCCACCCCCACGGCCAGGCCGGAGGCCTCGCCGACGCCTCGCGCCCGCGGCCCCGAACGGCTCCGTGAAGGAGGCGTTGGGCGGTGTGAGTGCGGGGTCGCCCAGCGCGGGGCGTCCCAGTGAGTCCGGGGCACTTGCCCTTCTAGGGAGAGAGGCTGCGGGGGCTGGGGGAGGGGACCACGACCCCCCGGACGCCCCCACTTCCTAGTGGGCAGCCAGGGGTCGCACTGCGACCAGCCGCCCACGCGGTTCCCTTATGTGACGGTCTCAGGATCAACGTGCGGCCAGCGGTGGCCGGGGCAGGGCCGCACACCGCTCGTCCCCTCCGCCCGGCCCCTGCCTTCCCCAGGCCTCGAAGACCAAGAGTGAGGTTTCTCGTGAGCTCTCTCGGGCGGGGGCGGGGCGGGGGGACCACAGATCAGTTTGACCTGCCACACCGGACCCTCTCCTAACGCCGCCCGCAGGCGCCCAGCGAGACCACCCCCGGGCTCCCGGGCCAGGCCTGTGTCGGAGCCCGGTGCGTCCACGGGCGGGATGAACGTTTGTCGAGCGACTAAGTAACCAGCAACCTGCGCCGGCCCCGTCACCGGCCCCCGTCACCATCCCCCGTCACCGGCCCCCGTCACCGGCCCCCGTCACCGGCCCCCGTCACGGCCCCGTCCACGGCCCCGTCACGGCCCCGTCACCGTCCCCGTCACACGGCCCCGTCACGGCCCCGTCACCATCCCCGTCACGGCCCCGTCACGGCCCCGTCACGGCCCCGTCACCATCCCCGTCCACCGTCCCCGTCACCGTCCCCGTCCACGGCCCCGTCAACATCCCCGTCCACCGTCCCCGTCACCGTCCCCGTCCACGGCCCCGTCAACATCCCCGTCCACCATCCCCGTCACGGCCCCGTCACGGCCCCGTCACGGCCCCGTCCACCATCCCCGTCACCATCCCCGTCCACCGTCCCCGTCACGGCCCCGTCACCATCCCCCGTCACCATCCCCGTCACCGTCCCCGTCACGGCCCCGTCAACATCCCCGTCACCATCCCCGTCACGGCCCCGTCCACCGGCCCCGTCCACGGCCCCGTCAACATCCCCAGTCCACCATCCCCGTCACCATCCCCGTCACCGTCCCCGTCACGGCCCCGTCAACATCCCCGTCAACATCCCCGTCACCATCCCCCGTCACCGGCCCCCGTCACCGTCCCCCGTCACCGGCCCCCGTCACCGGCCCCCGTCACCGGCCCCCGTCACCGGCCCCCGTCACCGGCCCCCGTCACCATCCCCCGTCACCATCCCCCGTCACCGGCCCCCGTCACCGGCCCCCGTCACCGGCCCCCGTCACCGTCCCCCACCTGCGCCCGTTAGGCTTCCACTACGGTCACCGTGAGGCGCACGTCGGGTGCGGCGTCGCGCGCGCGCGGGTGGAAACGCCTTTGCGGGGGGGGTTACCTGCTCTTCCGGCGCCTTCCCGCTGCGGCAGCTTCTCATTGACGGAACCTGAAAGGGGGAAAAGGATGAAGTCACGTTGGCCGTCGCCTCGTCCCCGATAATCGGGACGCGAACGTCTTATCCCGCTCTGACGGAGTCGCCGTGCTCCGCCGCTGTCGGGGGACACGGCACAGCTGCCTGGGACCCCGGGGGCGGGGGCGGGGCTGTCCACACTCAGGTTCCCGCTGCCGGACGCGCAGCGACCCCCTAACGCCCGCCCCGTCTGAAAAGCGTCCGAGGCGCCTTCTGGCTCGCACACCGGGCCGGGGCAGTAGGCGAATCAGATGAGAAAACAGTTTATTTTTTAAAAAAATAATGAAAACTCACACCATTGAAGGTAAATAAAACCCCGGTTCGGCTGGACGCGGATTCATAGGGACGGAAACGAGGGGCCGTCTGTTTGCGGGGAAGGGGACGCAGGCCGGGGCGGCCCCGTGTCGCTCGCGTCCTCGCCAGCTTTGCCGTGCGCCCAGCCCCCAGTCCAGGCGCCGGGGAGGGCCCGGCGGGCCCGGCTCTGACCCAGGCCGGAGGCCAGACCCCAGGCACGCGGCCTCTGGGGGCGTCACGGGGAAGGCCGGCCCAGGTGAGATGGTCCCAGCCGCCGGGCGGCAGCCCCAGGATCGGCCGAGCCTGTGCCCGTGCCCTGGCCCTCGGGACAAGGCTGAGCCAGGGGCCCCGGAGGCCGCAGGGGTCACTCCGTGGGGACGAGGCCACCGGAACCACAGCCAGGCAGGGACGGCCGGGGTCACGCGCGGGGCCGAGGGGGGGCCGGGCCCTCTGGGCTGATGGCCGGGCCCCTCAGGACGGCCCCGCCCGCCTGCCCCAGGGAGGCAGCGGGGCCGGCTGCCAGGGCCGCTCCCCTGGGCTCAGCTCTGCCCATCGGACCGGAAGGATCCGGGCAGGCGGCTGGCGTGCCTGAGGAGAAGCCCACGGACGGAGACGCCCTGGGACGACATGCGACACGGCGCGGGCCAGGGTCACCGTGGGGTGGAGCCCACTAGCCCTGGGCCAGGGGTCCCCAGACAGGGGCCGCCCGGAGCGCCGGCCCCACCCGGAAAGGTGTCCAGGGGCCGAGCCTCGGCCTCCCTCCGGACACCAACACGGACCCCGTGGTGCGGGGCCCCCCCGTGGCTCACGCCCCCTCACAGCCTGCGACGCGGGCCGAGCTGCGGAAGCGTCCCGGCCCCGGTGCTGCCCGCGGCTCGTCCCCTTCTCACGCCGTCTCAAGGGCCGCCTGGTGTCTCTCGTGGTTTTGCCGAACGTTAGAGGATGGGAGGGCAAAGCCGGGCAACGGCGGTTTCTACGCCGTCAAGGTGGAGACGGCTTCGATCACAAACCCGCCCCGAGGAGCATGCGCACCCCGGCACGAGGACAGGGCGCGGCGTGACAAAAGTGAACACGTTCGACACCCAAAGTCCTTTTCCTCTGGGAGAGGAATAACAGAAGCCACGAGCTGTTTCCCGAAAAGGAAAATAACCCCGGATGTCACGCGGCCAGCGGTGGTGGGTTCAGGAACAAACCGGATTCGAGAGGACAAGGAGACACAGACGGACGTCTGGCCCCACGTGGGGCTCGGCGCAGACGCGCGGCGCCACCCCCGCCCGCGCCACCCCAGCCGGCGCCATGTGAGAAGCCTGACTCCCGCGGGCGCCGGCCCTCCCGGTCCAGGGCGTCTCGTTCAGCGGGACGACCTCGCCCCGCGGCCTTTTCGGGGCTCGGGCGGCTTAACTTTTGCGTTTTAATCGCGATCTCACCGCAGCGAGGCCTCTGGCATCCCCCCGGCCGGAACGTCCGCCAGAAACGTCACGGATCCGGCCCCGGGACGAGACCAGGGCCCGCCCGCTGCTGTCACAGGAAGTGCGGAGCCGCGGCCGCGGCCGTCCAGGCCGTCCAGGCCGTCCAGGCCGCGCTTGGTGTGACCAAAGCTGCCGTGACCGATGGCTGCGGCCTCCGGGCCCAGCTGCCCGGTGAGCGGGGCCCCCGCCCCCCCCGCCTCTCCCTGCACTGACTTTGGTCTCGAAGCCCCGAGGGCCGCAGCCCGGAGCCCACGGGCCACCCCCACCCGCCCTACCTCTGGGGAAGCTCGTGCGAAAGTTCCTCGTGGGCTCGTCACGCACGCGCGTGCGTCCGTGTGCGAACCCGACCCTCCCCAAGCTCTCCCTCGAACGTCAAAAGGTCATGGCCACGCCGCGGCGGGTCACAGACACCCCCAGCGCAGGCTTTCGCGTGCGGCTTCCCAGCAGGGCTCTCGGGGCGTCACCGAAAGCGCAGGCACGGGTGCCGCCCGCCTCCGCCTCCGCACGGCGCGGCTGGCCCCGGAGGCCCGGCCGGGGTCCCCCTGACGGACGGACACGCGGACGCCCACGCGGAGCCACGTGTTTCCGTTTTCGTTCGCTCCGCGGCTTGTGCGAGAATGCCTCGTGCGACGTCGGCTCCGGAAGGTGTTTTTCAGCCGTTTTCAGGCCTCGGAGGACCAACTCGTTTGTAGAAATAAACACGTTTGATTCCGCACCGCGCACGCCCCTCGGCCTTTCGGCGGAGAGCGGTCGCCGGACAGTCCGGGTCTCCCGGCCCCGTTAAGTACAGACGCCGCCGCCTGGGTCCCGCGCCCCGGCGCCCGCACAAATGTCCGGATCACGCGCGGACCCCGCTTAGGACGCGCCCGCCCTTCGACAGAAAACAAGCCCCAAACGAGCTCCGGGCGCGCAGTGTCCAACGCCGCACGCGGACCTTCGGGAGCCGGCCCTGCGCGCGGTCACCGCCCCTCGACGGTCCGCTCTGCCTGGCTCCAGACGTCTACGCCCGGCCTCCCGCCGCGGACCCCGCGCTACGTCCCAGAGGGCGACGGACGGCCGCGCCGTGCGGCCAGTCAGACCCGCTCAGCCCGCGCCGCCACGCCGCGCCGGAGGTTTGCAGACGTTCACGAAGCTGCTGGTGGGAGAGGAGCGGAGAGGACTGTCCTCGCCCACTCTCCGCCGACATCGCTGCCTCCGCCGCGCCGGCCTCCCCGTGAGCGATAAAAACACAGACGAAGCGTCTGCACCCGGCGCTGAGGGGGACCGGCGCCCTCCCCGCAGACACGCACGGGTTCCTCCCCGCCAGAGGAACCCGGGGTCCCCCGCCCGCCGCCGCAGGCCTCGCGGTCGCCTCTGAGACTCAGGAGCCCCGCATCGCCCCCGCGGCCGCTGCGGCTCCGGCCCGGCCCCCTCCCCGGTGAGCCGTCCACACGCGAGAGCGTTGGGACACCGCGGGGTGTGTGCGGGGACGCGGGCCGCCGCGGCCGACCCCAAGCCCGCACTGGCGAGACGGTGGGAGCCTCCGGCGGCCGCGTCAGGGGCCGTCGCCCACGGCCTGCCCGACCTACCGGGGCACCTGGGGGTCTTGTGGGCCACGGCGGTGCCGCTGATGGGCCTCCCGGTGGACGTGACGCACCAGCAGTATCCCGTGTAGCTGTGACACTGGACCTGGAGCGACGACAGGACAGAGGGGTCGGCGCTCAGGGTCCCGGCGGCGGGCGCGGCCGTCCTCCTCCTCGCGGGGGCCCCGTGCTCCCCAGGACGTGCTGGGCACGCGTGAAGGAGCGGGACGGCCCGAACTCGGGGTTTAGCGAAAGCTCCTGCGTGCCGGCACCGCTCCCCCTCCGCCACGGGCCCGAGCCCCGTCCTACAGATGGGGAAACTGAGGCCCCGGTGCCGGGAGACCGGCTCCACGCAGGGCCAGGGAGAAGGGCGCGGCCGGCGGGCGGCGGGGTGGCCCCCCACGGCGCTGGGTCCTCCCGCCCCGGCCCCGCTCACCTGGCTGTAGGTGCCGTCGTCGTTGCACTCCGGGATGAACACCTGCTGCAGCTCCTTCCGGGCCTGCTCCTGGGTGTACTTCCGCTCGGCCACGCAGCGGGACACGTCTGCGGGAGACACGGCGGGGGCAGCGTCAGGCACCGGGCGAGGCGGGCGTGCGGGTCCCCGAGCCGCACGGAGGTCACGGGCGGGAGGGCCTGGCAGGGGGGCAGGGCAGGCGTGTGGCCCGGGGAAAGGCTGCGGGGTCCCCCTCGACACTCGGGGGCCCAGGGCAGGCCGCTCGCCCACCCGGTGAGACGGGATGGGGCCTCTCGGAAGAGGAAGCGCCCGCTGTCACCCGGCCACTGCCCGCCGGCTCTCCCAGGCCCCTCCGGGCACACGGGGTCCACGCACCGGGGGACCGAGTCTCCGAGACGCACTTACAGTCCGAGCAGACCCAGCGGCCCGGCCCAAGGGCGCGGCCGCACCGCGGAAGGCACGTGCCACTCCGGCCGCGGGGGGCCCGGGAGACCCCTGGTCAGGAGCCCGGCTGAGTGGTGGCCTCTGTCCGCGGCCCCGGCCCCGGCCCCGAGGTGTCTGCAGAGGCCACAGTGGTCCCGGGGCCCCGCCCCCTCCTGCCCCCAAGCAGGAGTCTGACCGCACGGGACACAGAGGGCCGGCGGCAGCCGGAGCACCCCTCACCCCACCCGGGCTCCTCAGACTTCTGAGGTCACCGCCGCGCAGCCTGACACCAACCCCGACGTCCCTGCCGCCCGCCCAGGGACGCGGCTCTCGGACTCAGTATCCCGGCGGACACGGAGGAGTCCAAACCCACACGTGCGTGTCTGACCTGCTCCGGCCATCGCGAGCCCGGCCCCGTGGGCCGCTCGGCCGGGACCCCCGCCCCCGCGAGGACAGGGGGCGTCACCCAGCGGAGCCCGTTTGATGGTCGAAGCCGAAGGGAACGGCTCCCCCAGGCTCCCTCGGCGCCTCCAGATCGAGGTGACACGCTGTCCAGACCCGGACGCCCTCCGGGCTCCGAGAGACGTGTCCCCTGCCCGGTGGCCTCGGCCGGCGGCACTGGGATTGCCCGGAGTGGACACTGCCGGCCAGGCCTGCGCGCCGTCTGGAAGCGGCCCCGGGGCGGGCAGCCACGGGCGATCGCTCGCGTGGACATCGGCGCGCTGGGCGGACTCCGCGCCAGAGGCCCACGGTGCGGGAACCAACTGCGTCCGGGGCGCCAGGCCTGCCCTCGGCAGACACCCCCCAGGGCCCAGGGCGCCACGTCCCGGCCTGCGCGGGGCCTGGCGGCCGGCGGCCAGCGCGTGTGGTTTTAGTGCGGCCAGTGGGTTAGCGGAGGGCGGGCCTGCGGGTTGGGGGACGCCTTGTGGTTTGGCTGTCCCAGGGGGACAACGTGCGCCCCAGCTCGCGGGGCCCTGCTCTGGGCGGACGCGGCGAAGAGTCACGGCCAACACCGCCGGCGCCCTCGCGGGACACGCGCACGCGCCCCGCAGGTCTCTGGGCCCCGGGGCTGGCTCGGAGGCCTGCTCGTGCCGATGCCGCCCCCGCCCCCGTCAGACGGTCCTCGGCCCTGCATCCCTCGACCCAGGGCCCTGCCTGCGTGTGGCTGTCTCGTCGGGGGGCCCTGTGGAGACCCCGCGGCACAGCGCGGCACCGCGGGCCGGCGTCAGCCATGCCGGACGACGCTGTCGCCCGGGGGAGTGAATGCCGCTGCCCCAAACCCCCTCCCGTCCCCCGCACCCCACGTGCTCTGGTGGGCTGCGGGCGGACGCCGCCCTGAGTCCCGTCCGCTGCGGTACGATTTTCTCGCCGTGAGAACGCAGAGCGCGGAGGCCCCCTCGGGCCGGTGTCCCCGGGCACGGCGCACCCCGTGGACGCGGCGGCCCCGGGGCTCGCCCCGCTTCCCGGGGTCGGAACGCTGAGCCCACCCTCGGAGTCTCGTCATCCCCGGCTTCCCGCTCGCCCAGCCCTGTGGACGGGACGCCGCGGGGGGGCTCGCCACTCTCCCCGGAAGCCGCAGGCCGGGGGACAGATCGGCCCGGACCACGTCTCCGCTCTTGGCGCTTCCGGCAGCGTCAGAAGCAGGGCCAGTCCCTCGCCCAGGGCCCGGCGAGGTTTCACTGCGGATGAGTGACCTGGGCGGACGGTGACTCCTGGGAACAGGCGCCGCGGCCTTTCACTGGGACGGCCACGCGGGCAGGGGTCCCCGTTCTAACCGTTTCGGTGTGCGACGCGGCGGCGCCGGGTACAGCCACCACCTCCGTCCGTCCCGGGACACTTTTTGCCCCAAAAGGAAACCCCGGCTCCCTGGGCAGCCACGCCAGCCCCTCCCTACCCGCTCGCCGGCGCCCATCGCCGTGGTGTGCCCGTTTGGACGCGCCGCACGGACGGCACCACAGACGACGTGGCCTCGTGTGCCTGGACCCTGGGGCGTGTGTCCGAGCCCCCTCCCCGGGCTGCGTACCCCGGGTGCACAGAGCGCAGCCTTCCCCCCACTGCGGACGGCCGCGGGGCCGGGGCCGGAGCAGCGCGGGGTGGGTGACCGCGGCCGAGCCTGTGTCCGAACGCCCGCTCCAGGCCTCTTGGACGTGCACCGAGGCCCGGAGCTCCCGGGTCAGCGACAATCCCGGGTCGACAGGGGAACCACTGTTCCCGCGGCGTTTCCGCAGCGTTTCCCGCACCCGCCACGCTGGACGGGGGCTCCGACCGGTCACGTCTTCCTCGTCGTTCGCTTTCTGTCACCTCCGTCTGCAGTCGGCCCAGCCACCCTAGCGGGCACGACGCGGCGTCTCCGCACGTTTGACTCGGAGGAATTTGTAAGCTACGGCCACCGGGGCCAGGGACAGTGGCCTTCACAGGCGGACGACCGGGACGCGACGGTCCCTCGGCCCGAGAGGCCTCACAGGGACGCACGCCCACCGCACCGCGGGGTCGCCAGGGCCCGCGCGTCGTGAGCCCCACGCCGCTCCGCGGGCCCCTCACGAGGCGGGATGGCCGGGAACACGGAGTCCGTCGGCGCAGGGTGGAAGGTGTCGGCAGACGTGACCGCAGCGCGGCGCGGTCAGCTCCGAGGTCAGGCCCACCCGCACGCTGTCCCTCGTGGCCCGGGCGGCGTGGGCGTTGGAGCGCACGCGCTGGACCAGCGAGCGCAGCCAGCCAGAGGACGCTGCTTGCCCTCGGCAGCGACCCCGGAGGAGGAGCCCGGTCCCTTTCCGGATGCGATCCTGTTTGCCAGGGACAGCGGCGCATCCTCCCGCGTCCAACGCTCCGTCACGCGGGACGCGTCGCGCCACGGCGCTCTGGGCGCTGCCCCGAACGCGAAACCTGCGTCTCACGGCGGGAAACTCAAACTCGCAGGTGCGCAGTCAGCCCCGAAACAATAGAAACAATCACCGGGGACGGCCTGGGCCCCGTGCTGCTTCCAAGCGGCGCAAGAACAGGTCGAAATGCCCGGGGACAGCCCTGGCGGGAACGGCTGTCGAGGCGCTCGGAACGCGTCGGGGCAGCCCCGGGCAACTTCGCGCCACGACGTCACCAAACACGCTGCGGAGCGGCAGCGCCGACCCCGCACCCAGCGAGTCTGCGCTCGGCCACGGAGGCCGCCCCCCGCCTTGCGCGCCGAGGAAAAGCCACCAGCACGGCCGCCTGGACGGCAGAGGGACCGCCAGGGGGACGCGGCCGGCCCTCGGGCGGCGGCGCGCCGCTCACCTTTGCAGCTGCCACGGTGCGCGATCTCCAGCTGCGGGTCCTTGCACTTGGCGCGCTGGAACTCGCAGCGGGACAGGAAGGTCCGCCCGTCGGACGCGCAGAGAGGCCTCTGGGGGGAGCCCCCACAGTCCAGGCTGCAGTCTTTGTCCTTGTCCTGGTCGACCCTCAGAAACTTCGGGGGAAAGAAAAAAGGAAGAAGAAGCCGGACATGTCACGGACACGCCCTGCGGCGCGGCCCTCACGGGCGCCCCCGGGGCCTCTGGGCATCGGGTGCGGGCGCGGCCAGCGGCCAAGGGCGAGCCCCCAAGCAGCCGGCGCCACCGTCCACGGCACCGTCCTGGTCACTGATAACGCCCGACGGGGGCGAGCCCCGGCCGTGGGGCACGCGGACCCGAGCGTGGCGGCATCGGCGCACCCCCGTCCGCCCCCCAAGCCCGAGCGAGCGGCTCTGCCTCCCTCGAGGCCGCACGTTCACGGGCCGGTTCACGGCCCGGTCCCATCCGCGGCCTGGAGCCTGGGATGCCGCCTGGAAGTGGGGGGCAGGCTCCCCCGCGTGAAGCGGCTCCGCACAGTGTCACCCGTGCGCGGCCCAGGGTCATCCTTTCAGGATAAATGCCTGCACCGGGAAGGCCTGCCCACAGTGGAGTGGACCCGGAGTCGGGGCCGCCCGCCCCAGGACTGGGCCTGTCGGGAGGGCCCCGGGCCCTGCCCCAGGCTCCCCGCTGAGCGCTCCAGGGCGCCCCACACCGGCCGTGGCCCCTCTGACGTCCCCGACGCAGCACTCAGACCCCACAGTGCCACCCAGGGGGGTCGTGGACTGGCCGTCCCCCACGGAGGACGCGAGGCGCTGCCCCACCCCACACCCGGCCCTCTGCTCGTGCTCCCACTGACCGCGGGAGGAAGGCGGGATCAGGGCACGCACGGGCTTCGGGGGCCGGACGGATGGAGCCACCGCAAGTCTTCCCTCCCCGCACACCACGCGCCCCACCAAGCCGCCGCCCCTGGCTCGGGGGATGTTAGGGACGCCCGAGAGGACGACGGGGCAGCCGGGGCATCCGCACGGCCTCCTGGCACAGCGCTCTGCCCCTGACGCCCCCGCTGTGGGCCGGAGGGGAACCGGGACGGGGCTTGGCGCGGGGCAGGGGCCCGCGTCAGCCGGCTCCTCGCAGGCATGAGAAACGGGAAAGTCCCAGACGGGCCGCTGCGCTCCCTGAGAGGATCCCAACCTCCCGGGGCGCTCGGCGGGTCCCCGCGACCCCGCTTGGACTCTGCGTGGGAGCTGAAGCCTTCGGCGCGGGGACCCCGGGGTGGGGGCTGCCAGGAGCCACGGCTGCGCCTGGAGCCGGCGAGGTCCCCGCGGCCCTGTCCCGCGGCCCCATCCCGCGGCCCGGCGGGCATGGGCACGGACCGGCGTGCGCCCCTGGGGACAGGAGGCCGAGCTCGGCAGTGGCCACTCCCCGGCCTCCCGCAGGCGGCAACAAGACCCGCAAGAGCCCGGCCGGGGGCCTTCCAGGCGGGCACTGGGCACAACGGGCGCCTCCAGCCGTCCAGGGTCAAGGAGCCGCTCGGACCCACCCTCGCGGGAAGGAGGTGCGCTCGGTGGCGGCGACGGTCGCCGCGCGCTCTGGGTTCTGCGGAATCTGTTCTTCACAGAGTCGGGCGGAGCGAGGACGTGCGTGCGGCCGAATCCTGGCGCCTCACGGAGCCCATCTCCCCGTCCGGCCGTGCAGCACGAGGGCCCCCGCTCGGACCTCGGGGGCCCGTCCCCACACGCCACGCCTCCCACGGCTCGCGGGCACCGGACGGCGTGTGCGGACGCGGTCAATGTGGGGGCGGGGGGACGGTGGGACACATGCAACCGTGCGACACGGCCGGACCAGGCTCCACAGCGCGGCCCGCCCCGTTGCCCGTTTCCGACGAAAACCCGAGTGGCTAAACCCCACTGGCTCACGTGGGGGAGGCGGTCCGGTCCGGTCACGTTCCCGGGAACGCCGGGTGAGGACAGCAGGCGGCTCGGCTCAGACGTCCCAATCCCACCTTCCCCAAACAGCAGGGACGACGACCCCCGTCCTCTCACACAGGAGAACGGGAGCCTGGGGTCGGCCCGCGGCGTCCGGCCGCAGCCGCGTGGGACGCAGAGGGGCCTTTCTCCGCCGGGGACAGGAGGAGGCGCTCAGGGCGCCCGTCTCCTGCTCTCGGGTAAACAGAGCCCTGGTGGGTGTGTGGGGGGGAAGGGACATTCCTCCCCGGAGCACCCGCCCTCACGGAGAGGCCGCGGCGGGGGTTCCGCGCCGGCAGGGGCGCAGGGCGCTCCGCCAGGCTCAGCGGGAACTTACCGGACCGTGGGCAACAGCATAGAAAAAAGGAAAAAGGGAACAGAAAAGGGTTTCGGGGCCCAGGCCGCCCCGCCACCCGCTGCACAGGGCGGGCAGGGTGCACGGCGTCCGCAGCCTGGGCACCGCCGCTCTCGCGTCAGAGGGCGAGTGGGTCAGACGCCCACAGACCAAGACGCGGGCCACGGCGCGCGTGACGGGTGCGGGCGCACGCACGCCAGGAAACGCCGGAACCGACCCAGGACGTCTGAGACGCAGGTCCGAGCGCCGCTCCGACGGTGCCGCGGACGGTCCCCCGCGACACTGGCTGAGACCGATTTTCTGTTTGTGACACGGGAGGGCGGACGGGGAGGGAGGTGCCTGAGCGGCGCGAGGCGGCAGGTGCACGAGCGCGCGGCGACCGGCCCCAGGCCGGGCAGCAGCTGCCGGGTCTGCCTGGCCCGGGACAAGGCCCGGACAGGGGGGCGCGCGCGGCAGGGGTGCGGGCGGGCCCCGCGGGTGACACGTCCAGGCCACAGGTCCGGGCCTGCCGCGCTCGCTCCTTCATTCATTCACTCGCGGGTGGTAGCGTAAGCAACTTCGTGTTTTAAAATCCCGCGCTTCAGCATTTTGCCGTCTTCGCCCCCTTTCCATACGCTCTAAGGACAAGACCTCGTCTTTTTAAGGTAAATCCAAAGTCAGATCCAGCTAAATGACCCTTATTCGGTTATTTTGAGCAAAAATGCACGCTCGCTGCCGGGCATTGTCTCAGACCCAGGAGGGTGGGTCTGCCCTGCCGGAGCCTAAACGCAGGAGGGCAGGCGATCCAGGACCTCACGCGATCCCCCCGTCACGTGTGACCACACGCGATCCCCCTGTCACCCAGGACCACACATGATCCCCACGTCACCCACGACCACCCATGACCCTGTCGCCCAGGACCGCACGTGACCCCCCGTTGCCCACGACCACCCATGACCCCATCATCTACGACCACCCATGACCCCCACGTCACATGTGACCACACGCGATCCCCCATCACCCAGGCCCGCACGCGACCCCCACGCCATCTACGCACAAACACAGGCGCCACGTCACGCAGGACGACAAATCACCACCAGGTCCCGAGGAGACGGCAGGTTTCCAGGAAGACGCGGGGAGAAACGGGGGCTCAGGCCTACACTCCGGTCGAGGGTTACTGTGGACGTGCCTGGGATGGCGATGGAGAGAAGCCAGACCCCTCCCAGCGTTCGGCATCCCGGGGTTTGCGGCCTGAAATGCATCTCGCACGATGACCTCATCCGGAAACAAACGTCAGGAGGACATCCCACAGCATTCCGGACCAGGGATCCTTCCCGAAGGGCGCCTACCCCGTGCGGCCCGGGCGGACGCCGGGTCCCAGGCGGCCCCGTTTGAAAGCGGGTGTTTGTGAAGCCATCACCCAGGCGTGCGCGGCCAAACGGCTCCACTGGCGGGTCTTCCTGGTGAAAGAGGACGTCATGGCCGGGGGAGAGGGGCAGCCTCCCTTCCGAGGCTTTTATGGAAAGTCGGACGGACATGCGATGGGCGGTTCTCGCACTTCAGTGCGCATCGGGGCCTCCCGGGGACCCCGCTTTGAAAAGGCCGGGGCTCCCTCCCACCGCCCTGAAACCGGGACCCGGAGCAGAGGGAGGTCTGTTCGCACCCGCGTGGCGGGGGGCTCTGATGGGGTCGACCTGGTTCCCGCGACGAGCACGTCCGCCCCGAATCACACACGCGGCCGCTCAGAAACCCGGTTCTGAGAGAAGGAACGAACCTAAACCCCGTATGTGTGTGTTTTCGAGGAGCCGAGCAGGCCCAGAGAAAATCACTGTTTCTAATTTAGTCCTCCAGCCCCGAGCCGGGGAAGGCGGCCCAGGCGCGGCTCCGCCGGACACGCTGGAACTTTCCACTCCGTTTCCCCGAGGGGACGAGGGAGCGTTTCTGATGGGGCTGCGCGCGGAGGGGGGCGGCCTCGGCCCTCACGTGGCAGCCACACTCCGTCCCCGTAAGTGCGGCCGCGCTGACCGGCAGGGCCGCTGGCCGGGAGCCAACGGCCCCCCCATCCCCACCGCAGAGGCGGGGCCCTGGCTCCCGGCGGCGGCCTGGCCTGGCGCGGCGCTCCGGGCTGCTGCAGCGTGTTGGTTTCGGGACGCCGCTCACAAACACGGATCCGGGGAGCGGCTTCTGTGGCCAAACCCGGAGCCCTCCCTCTGTGGCTCGCCTCTGCGCAGCCAACCGGAGCGTCGTGTCTCCGTAAACGGGGGACCCCGCGTCTGTTTACAAGACACACGCCCCCAGCAAAGCCCACCGCGCCCGCCGCCGGCCCCTCTCCTCGCCGAGGGATGCGCCGCTCGGTCAGGAACTTCCAGGAGAACGGGCCGAGCGGGCGGCGCTGCCGAAGCCCTGTCCCTGCTGGGGCTCACGCGGGGAGCAGAGGCGAGACCCGGAGGACCCCGCTCCGACCTTGCACCAGCCGGGGCCACGCAGGGCCACCCTACGATCAGGGGAGGCACCAGCCTCAGAGGCCCGGAACCCAGCCCGCCAGCGCTCGGGGACACCAGCGGGGGGATCGGGGCAACCGGCGCAGGCCTGGCGCGCACGTTCCTCGCTCGCTCGAATCCCGCGGGTCCGGAAACCCGGGAGGTCGCCGAGGGCCCGGCTGTCACAAACGCGGGCAAACGTGCGGCCCTGCTGCGGGTGCTGAGCCGAGGCGTGGCCCAGACCGCACACCTGAATGCTCCCTGGAGCTGCTTTAGAGGCATGGCGGCGAGGGATGGCGGCGAGGGATGGATGGCGGCGAGGCATGGCGGCGATGGATGGCGGCGAGGCATGGCGGCGAGGGATGGCGGCGAGGCATGGCGGCGAGGGATGGATGGCAGCGAGGGGTGGCGGCGAGGGGTGGCGGCAAGGGTTGGTGGCGAGGGATGGATGGCGGCGAGGCATGGCGGCGAGGGATGGCGGCGAGGCATGGCGGCGAGGGATGGCGGCGAGGCATGGCGGCGAGGGATGGATGGCAGCGAGGCATGGCGGCGAGGGATGGCGGCGAGGGATGGCGGCGAGGGATGGATGGCGGCGAGGGATGGATGGCAGCGAGGGATGGCGGTCCGTTTTCTAAACAAAGACCTCAGGGCGCCGAGACCGGCCGACGCGGTGCCCGCCTGCCCTCAGCACAGTAAATCACAGCGAGGCCGGGACCCTCCACCGCCGGGGACCAGCCCGCGTCCCGCGGAGCCGCAGGCCCACGACTGAGGGCGCACAGCACAGGCCGCCTCGAGACCGGTAGGAGGCGCGGAGACGCGGCCCGGGCTGGCCCCACGCCCCGTGTGGCGGTCGCGCATCGGGGGGGACGCCTCGGCGGCGGGGCCCCCTGAGGGGCGAGGATCCCGGCCGCACACCGGCCCCCCCCCCCGCCCAGGGCTCCGGTGCCGGGAAGGGACGCCCCCCCAGGCTGGCCGTGGGCACCAGCGGGGCCGGGGGCGCGGGGGGTGGGGGCTGCGGGGGCCGCGGACTCACCGCCCACGGACGCGCGCGCTCCGGGCCCCAGCGCCGGGGACGCAGCTCGGGAGGCGCCGGGGACGCAGCTCGGGAGGCGCCGGGGACGCAGCTCGGGAGGCGCCGGGGACGCAGCTCGGGAGGCGCCGGGGACGCAGCTCGGGAGGCGCCGGGGACGCAGCTCGGGAGGCACTGGGGGCGCAGGGTTTCCTCGTCCGGCTCCGGGGCGAGGGCAGGGGGTGGCTCCCCCCGGACGCCAGGGCTGGCGGAGGGCCCTGCGCCTCCGCGGAACCCCCTCCCCCAGCCCGCGTGAGGCCGCGGGCGCCGCCACAGGAGTCTCCGCCCCCCGGGCTGACGGGACTCGCCCTGCCCGCCCACGTGACTCCGAGGCCCCACCCACATGACTCCAGAGGCCCCGCCCACCCACGTGACTCCGAGGCCCCACCCACATGACTCCCGAGGCCCCGCCCACCCACGTGACTCCGAGGCCCCACCCACATGACTCCCGAGGCCCCGCCCCACCCACGTGACTCCCGAGGCCCCGCCCACCCACGCGAGCCCGGGCAGCGCAGCGTCTCAACGAGACGAACCCAGGGAGGCCCACGCCCGGGCAATGGCGAAGTCAAAACCTGAAGGTCGAAGACGGAGAGTCCTAACAGCGGCACGCGAGGAGCGGGCGGGCCATGCGAGCGAGCTCTGACGAGACCTCGGCCGATGACCACACGAGATAGTCAAAGAAACGTTAAAGAGGCTTATTTAAGAAGAAAAAAAGATCAAAAACACGAATAATAAAATGTCAACAACTGCAAGCGTATCTAGTTTGAATGTAAATGGATCGATAGGTGTAGGACGACCGAAAGGCTGAGAAAAGAAGACGCTTCCGGAGGCCGCCCAGGGCAGCCGCGCTTCGGTCAAACGGCTGAAACGAGGGGAGGGAAGAGGTGTTTCCGGTGAATAGGGGAAAAACAAAGCCCCGGGGTAGCGATGTCTACACCAGACGAAACGGTTTAACACAGAGGCTACCACAGGACACAAAGCAGGACCCCGCAATTCCACTTCTGGGAATTTATCCAAAACCCCAAACATAAATCCAAGACGACGTCTGCACGTTTCCCGCAGCGCCGCCTCCCGTCGCCCACCCGAGGGCGCGCCGACAGCAGATGGATCAGGGGGAGGCGGCGCACACCCACGAGGGACTATGACGCGGTCGTAAAAGGAGCGGGACCTCGCCATCTGCGACCGCACGGGAGGACCGTCGGGGTGTCGCGCGGAGTGGCGCGAGTCGGACAGAGAAAGGCGGATGCCACCCGACTTCACTGACACGTGGGACTTATGAACGAACGAGGAACGAACGAACCGGAAACGAACCCGCCGACACGGAAAATGCTGTGACGGGTGCCGGACGGGAGGGGGTCGGCAGGTCGGGGGGGAACGGGGCAGGGACCGAGGAGCTCACACCGGGAGTCGGGAAACAGACCCGGCGGAGCCGTCAGTAACCGTGCTCTCGCCACGCACGGCGTCCGAGGGCACTGGGCCCCGGGGCGATCGCCTCCTGGGCTATGCGGATGTCCAGTCGCGATGTCGCTCATCTGACGCGGACGGTCACCTCGAACGCCAAGCGCGATCGGAACTAAAGAGAGTAAAAGACATAAATCCAAGACGTGCTTCCTGAGAAACGCGGAGGCTTCGCCGTGGCTTCCTGAGATGCACAGCGGACCGTCCCGACCAACCCATGTCACAGCGCGTACAAGGGAAACCTAAACAGGGGAGACCCGGGACGGGCCAGCACGAGGAAAAGCACCCCGGGCCACAGAGGCTGTCCGGGACCTCAGCCAGGCAGCAGCCAGCGGCGCGGAGCTTTCCAGACCGCGCTGCGATGCCCACGGGGACCAGACGCTGCCCACGTCCAGGGGGCCCGGTTTGCTCTCGCCACAGCTGCCCCTGCCCCCCCCCCCCGGGTGCCGGAGGGCGGAGCGGCCCGGGTGATCGGGGCGGGCGAGTCAGGCTCCGCGCTCTGGTCCCCGCCCGGCCGCCGGGAAGTAAACAGGGTGCAGGTGCGCCCTGCGCCCCGGGCCACGGGGAATTCGGCGTCTGGGCCGGATGCCGGATGCCGGATGCCGAAAGCCCGAGCCCAGCCTGTGCACACCCACACCCTGGGACACGGGCTCTGCTGCTTCTGGGAACGCAGCCGGGGACGGCGAGCGGAGGAGGACCCGGCAGCGGGGACGGCCTGTGGGACCTTCCCCGCTCCCAGCTCCCCGCGGGACCCCAAGTCACCCCGGTGACGTCCCTACGCGCCGCGATTTTGTCCCATTTCCTATGAGGCTCTCAGGAAAGACGCCGTTTGAGCAGGGACTGTCACGGCGGGGCAGGAAGAGTGAGTAAGAGCCACCGAGCAGGACGGCGATCCGTGTGCCACGCCGGGCGCCGCGCGCACTTCCAGATCCTGGCCCCGACCGCCTGCCAGGCTGCCACCTGCCGGCCCGCCCATCAGCCCCGTGTCCGGGCACCCAACTCCTCCGCGTCCCGGTGCCCTTCTCTGCAGAGCGGGGCAGCGAAGCCCCCACCGCACCGAGGAGTCCCTGTGGGGCCGTCACCCCAGACAGGGTCCGAGCACCTCAAGGCCACGCTGACCGTCGGCGTTAACAACGCCCACGGGTTCCCTGCGCCGTGCCGGTCCCGCGCACGCACGCACCGGCACTTAATTCTGACACGAGTGGGCCCTGCCCAGCGCCCGGCTCTCTGGGTTCTGAACGCCGAGGTGGCATTCGGGCCCACCCAGGGGGCTTCCTGGAGGAGGAGGTGGCGTCGGTGGAGAGTGGGGCGCCCGCCAAGCAGGAGCACGTGAGGGGGCTGCACCGAACACACTTGGCAGCACCCGGCTGAGGATGGCCTGGCGGGGGGGGCGAGGGGCTGGGGTGCAGAGCGGGGCTGGCCGCCCTGGGGGGTTTCCGTCCTGCCGGCCCCAACCCCACCCAAGATGCGGACTCACGGAGGGAGCAGTGCCGACAGGGACAGACCGAGACCTCAGGGCCGGTGACCAAACAGGACGGGCCCCCTCGCGGCGCAGAGGACCCCGCTGTGGCCCCCGTGAGGGCCAGGACCACTGCGTCGTGAGCCAAACCTTTACAACGGGAGGACGGGCGGTGCCCGGCTCGTGCCGAGGGGCAGGTCCGCGGAGGCAGCGCTTAGCGGGGGGCCCGCCCCTCCCGGCAAGGAGGCTGTCGCCCCCCCCCGTGGGCCACGTGGGGAAGGGGCTGGGCTGGGCAGCCACGCAGGACACACCCGCCTGCCGCAGGCCCAGGCGGAGGCGCCACGTGCACCCCAGGGCCCCGGGGCTGCACCTGATGGCGCACCCGGATGGCACCCCTGCATGGGGACCGTCCTCGGCAGCTGCCGCAGAGGATGATCCTCCACAGGGGCCGATGGGCACGAGCAGAGCCGCGGCCCCGCCCAGCCAGGACGTGTGCGCTCAGGCCAGAGCCGTCCCTCACCTGCCCCGCGCCGCGGCGCTCCCGGGGACCCACGCCCACGACACACACAGCTGCTCGGCTCGGCCGAGAGGACGCGAGGGGCCACCCCCCCACCCCGCACACACACAGTCGGCGCCGGCAACTCGGGGAGGAGGTGCCACGTGTCAGGATTCGCTCCGGCGCGCCTTAGTCGTCGCCCCGCGTGCCAGGTGCAGTGCCCCTGCCGCCGGGGACGGCGCGTGCGTGACCCTGGGGCGGCCGTGCTGGAGGACGGGGCGAATGTTTAGGGTGCGACGCACAGGCCTGCGCTGGGGGCCCCTCCGGCGCTGACGCAGGCGGGCGGGGGGGCGTGTGTCTGCGAGTCTCGGGGGTTTCACCCATGAATCGGGGCAGCAGGTGTGCTCCCCTGGGGCCGAGCCCCGGCCTGTCCCGCGGGTGAACCTGGGCCACCCCGTCCCGGGAGGACAGAGGAGGCTCAGCG
The DNA here is from genome assembly GCA_030015415.1 of Cynopterus sphinx. Lineage (NCBI taxonomy): Eukaryota > Metazoa > Chordata > Mammalia > Chiroptera > Pteropodidae > Cynopterus > Cynopterus sphinx. Next base: position 130,193,514 of record CM057386.1, on the reverse strand, counting down.
GAAGGGGCCGTGCCTGCCTCGTCGGGGGTTGGGACACAAACCGCCTCAGCGGGAACCGCACGCGGCACCGGCCTGGGCTCGAGGCCCTCACACCTGCCGGCCGGGACGCCCCGCGGAGTCCCAGGCTGAGGAGTTACTTAGGAGAGGGGCCGTCCCGCTCGGCCGCCCCGGGCTCGTGTCCGGTGCCGAGGGCCACCCTCGTGACGGCGCTGACCCAGCAGGCCCAGATGCGGCGGGCTCGGTGGGAAGCAGAGGCCGGCAACCCGGTCCCCGCAGAGCCCCCCGAATTCCGGGAGAGAAGCGACGGGGACGCGGCAGGTGCGCTGTGTGTCAGCCCCCGACGGCTGTTTCACCGCGGGGCGCGTCGCGGTCCCTCCCCGCAACTGCTCTCGGAGGCGAGGCGTGCGGGGTGCGAGGTGCCCGCACGTCCCGGAAGGGGGCCCCGGAGCTTTCCATAATAGGCAGGGACGCCGTCGCCGCCCGGAACCCTCGTCCCCTAACTGGCCAGGAGCGTCCCAGATGCCGTCCCGGACGGTCCCGACCCTGCTGGCCACCACGGCATGGCAGGACGCTGCCTTCTTCTTCCCGAAGGTCGTCGCTCTAAGATGCTTTCAGACGCGCTGCTCGGCTTCTGTTTCTGTCTCGTGCTCATCGCACAGACCCAAGCCCTGAAAAGAGACGAAAAACGAGGACCGACGCCCCGAATTCCGCTCCCCGCCTTCACGGAAGTGCCGTGGATTGTGTTTAAAGTCACGCGTGGACGCGGAAAGCGTTTCTTCGGCCGTCACTTTCGTTTCTCACTTGAAAGCGGTGGGTGCCGGCCCCTCCGCGAGCCCTTTCACGCCGGCTCGATGTCACGCGTGAGGAGGGGTGGAGAGCGGCCCCCGGCGGGATCGACGAGGACGTGTGCGGAGCGTTCTGTGGCGTTTCCTTCGGTTTCGTGGCAGAGCGAGAGGGCGCAGGTGCGTGAAGGGAGCCCCACGCAGGGGTCACGCCGCGCGCCCGCGGGGCTGGCGGCCACGCATCGGCCCGAGCTGCAGTCGGGGAAGGCGCGTTCGCGTTCGCTCCGAAGCGGGCCACAACGTGGGGACCGAGCCGTGGAGACAGGGGTGACCGCAGGCAGGACCGAACTCCGGGGCAGGGCTGGGCGGGGTCGCACTCCAGGGCAGCGACCGTCACACCCTCCGAGCGCCGACGGCATGGAAGAGGGTCTGGGAATCGCGTCTGTGAACGCGGGCGCGGCCAGGGCCTCGCCGCCCCTGCCCCCGAACACCGAACTGCGCACGCAGAGACCTGGCCGTTGGCCCGGGCACCAGCTCTGCGCCCTCCCGTCGCCGCTCGGCCGGCCCCAGGTCACTCTCGCAGCTCCCGGGGCCGGCAGGGCCCCTGCTCCCCCCCTGCTCTCCGCCTGCTCCCCACCTGCCCCCACAGCTCTGCGGCTCCTCGGGGTGGTGGGTGCTGCCCCCCCCCACTGCTCAGGAGGCCGTGGGAGGGGAGGCCACGCGGGGCTCCCCCAGCTCAGCGCCACGCCGACACCCGCTGTGGCATTCGACCCTCACGGCCGGCCTGGGCCCAGCCTCCTGGGCGCTGACCGCACCCCCCGCGTTGCGCGCCCTGGCCGGGTCCCCAGAAGTGTCCACCGCCGTCCCCGGTCCACCGCGGCTGGTGTGGGACGGAAGCCAGATTCTCCTGACCCCGCGACGGGGGCTCTCGCCCCGCGGGCGGGGTGGACGCCCTGGTTCCGGCGCCTCGGTCACAGGGCGGGGCAGCAAACACAGCGCCCCATCCGGCCCCGGCCGCCCTGGGCACGACAGCGTTTCCTGCCACGAAACTGATGAACGTGGTCCTGACGCGACTGAACCCGCCAAGCAGGGAACCCCCAGGACGAGCCGGGCCTGAAGGCACGGCCTGCCGAAGCGTCCGCACCAGGACCGACGGCGCCGCGGGCCGTCGTTGGCCTAAGACCTCGTGTTTTCCGACACGTCCTTCCCGTTGGAAGACGCCATGCACGCAGCCTCAGATGCCAAGAGTCGGTTTTAGCCCCACCTCACCCCCCCCAAAATAGAAACGCCTGCCGCAGGCTCGGGCTCGCGACGGAGGGCGCAGTGACGTGGTGCTGCAGGTGCCGGGACGCAGCGCCGGCCGCCCGCCCGGCACGCCGGCCTCGGGGACAGACGCACCCGGCCCCCCTCCACGGCGCGCCGGCCTCGGGGACAGAGAGAGACGCACACTTTCAGGGGACAGAACGTGAGACGGGAAACCAAGGGGACTTCTCAGGGAATTTCGGCGCGGCCGCCGTGCAGGCGGCACCACGCGGGTGACGGACGACAGAGGCCGAGTGGCGGCGACTTGGGTGGACGCGTGAGGGAGGAGGAGGGAGGGAAGGAGAAGCGGAGGGAACGGGGTGGGGGGGGCGCTCGCTCGCGGCCTGGACACTGCGTCCCCGTGCTCGCCCCTCAGCCGGTCCCTTGCCGCGCAGCGTCCCCCACGATGGAATCCGGATGCGATCGCGGCTTCGGCGGCCGCGCGAGGCTGCCTCGGCGCCGGAGACGCTCGTTAAGTCTGGCCGGCCGTGCCGGTGCTCGAGTGGCCACGTGTGACTTTTCTTTGGGCCCCGACGGCGCAAACGCGCGTTGGCGTCTCCTTGGTTCTGTCCACCTGCGTGTTATCCCCGGCGCTCGCTCGGGGTTTGGCCTGGGACTGCAAAGCCTCGCACGAACGTCGTGACTTCCCCTTGTACGGAGATTTCTTCCTCGCCCGTACGCAACGAGCGCTGCATCTTCTGAACCTCTCCCCGTGGGCCTCGGTTGAACCCCCCAGGCTGGAGTCCGCAGTCCACGGGCGTCCGGTACCGACAGCGAGAGCCCGTCGCCAGCGCCGCCAGCCGGGGGAGCGTGAAGGTGACAACCCCGGTTTTCTACAGATTAACTCAGATGGTCTTTTCCTTACGCGTCCCCTGGAATTACAAGATCCTACTGCAGACCTGTGTCTCGTTCGTGTGGACCAGGGAACCTTTCATTTAAAAACACGTAATGCCACCCTCGCCCCAAGGGCGACGCTGCCCGCCTCAGGCACAGCCCCGTCCTCACGTCCGAGCGCGCTGCGCAGGTTCGCCTGGACTGGAATCAGAGGCCTGCGGGCTCGGGAGCCTGTGGGGGGTCCGGGTGCTCACGTCCCACGTGCTCAGGGGCCCCAGTGGCTCAAGTTCACGCCAGGACCTGACGCCACAGCCGATGCGGGCTGTGTGTCGCCGTGGAAACGGCTTCCCCGCGATCGGTGTCCTCTCCTGACCCTGAGACTGCATGTGTGTCCCAGGTCCCCGCAGCACGTGTGGGGGGCGGAGGGGGAGACCCCGAATCGCGAAATCACCTGCAGAGCCTTGGGCGCCGGTGCCTTCCTGCCACCCCCGCCCCGGGGCGCACGTCTCAGCGACCCCAGCGTCAGCCCTTCTCGTGGACACGTGACTGACGAGGCCGTCCAAATCGTACCCATGGACAAAGGCCGCTCTGCAACCTCCCACCCCCAGACGCATACACACGGGGCGGGAGAGGCCGTTCGCACCCCGGGCACAGGGCACAGGCCCCAGACCCCCACAGGGACGTGGCTGGCCACGCGGTCTGGGATGAGGCGGTGCCGAGTTGTAAAGTCCCTGGAGGTGACACCAACCACGACACTGCGGCCGCGCCCACCGCTGAGGGGAACAAACTCTCGGGCTGAATCCGGGGGCACCTCCGTGGGCATCGAGAACCACTTCCTCTCCCCTTGATCGTGGCACAAGGGGAGCTTCGGGTTCCATCGTCGTGACAGTAAAACGAGAACACGGACACGAAGCGCCCTTACACAGCGTGTGCTGCGCAGCGAGGCCCGTCACGGGCTCCCCGCAGCGTCCCTGGTGGGGTCCGAGGGGTCACGGCCCCCTGGGGGTAAGAGGGGGCTCAGAGGGAGGCGGCCTGACCCCGCGCGGAGCCGGTCAGCTGCTGGAGGCCTGGGGACGGGAGGTGGGAAATGTCGCTCCTCACTGGTCCCCGCTTTCCGGCTGCCCATCGAAGCCGACCCAAGGCAGGGGGCCGTGACCTGCCTGCGTGGCCAGTGGCCCAGGCTGGAAGTCGGTCTGCAGTCTGGGCCCCTCAGGACTTGAACGAGGCGGCCAGGCCCGGCCAGCAGCCAGCGGAGGGGCGGGCCTTGGGCGGCGCCCACCTCCAGGAGGAAGCCGCCGGGCCCAAGTCAGGGGCGTCAGCACACTCAGGGCCGCCATCTGCATGCCGGGACGCCGCGAGGTGTGACCCCGACGACCAGGTCACACAAGGCCCTCGGGAAGTCGTCAGAGAAGGCACACAGGGTCTGAGGCGCCGGTCCTACGGGACGACCCGGTGGAAAACGAAACGGCAGTTCTCAGCAGAGCGGACGCTCCGGGTCTCAAACCCAGAACGGCGGAGGTGACCAAACCCGGTGACGCGCTTGGGCGAACCGGGCCCCAGAACGCAGGGACAGAGGAGACAGGGGCGCGGTCCTGACACGCCAGGTGACGACCTCCGCGACCCCAAGGGGGCGGGACGCCCCTGCTTCCCCCCAGAAGGGATGGACCGAACGGAAGGAGGCGGCGGCACACGCTGCAGGGCCGCGTCCCCCGCTGGCCCGGCCAGTCCCCACGGCCCTCCTCTCCTCGTCTCACACGCGCGCACACACACGCTCACACTCACAGACGGGTGGGACCGCGTGGGGCCAGCACCCCTGCCCGCCTGGCGGCACAGCGCGTGCACGGTGATGACTGCGGGATTTAAAACCACCTTGCGTGGACCAGTGACGCCGGGGCCACCGGACACAGTGTTAAAGGAGGACGCACAGGTGCCAGGCACACGAAACGCCTGTGTGTAGTCCTCACACGCGCTGGGGAGGTCTTATTGCTTTCTCCCCACTCTACAGTCAGGGAAACTGCGGATGAGGGAGCGAGGGCACTCCCAGCCTCCCTGGACCGAGGCTGCTCCGGTTCGCCGCAGGTCACGTGGGCCCTGTGGCCAGGAAGCCGTTCCTTTGTCTGCGAAAGATCTACCGAGGCCCAGAGCGCAGTCTGCAGAGGCACGAGCTGCACAGGAAGGTGCAGCAGCCGCGAGGCTTCCTCGCGTGGCCCGGGCCGGGGGCGGGCTGGGAAGGACCCTGCCCAAGCACTTTACAGCTGTCCACTCCTCTCCTGGATGCAAACGCGGCGCAGCCCTTTATTTGCAAATGCCGTCGTGAGGCCGAAAGCGTTCTGAGCAGGGCAGCGGGTTGGGCACCGCGCGCGTCTCCCTTACGATGGGCTCCCTGCCCGGCCCCACGTGTGGCTGGAAGTCCGGGAGCCCCTCGAGCTGGCTTAGGCCCGCGAGGCACCAGAGGCCAAGCAAACAGTTAAACTAAAAGAGGGAGAGGAGGGGAGGGGAGAGGAGGGGAGAGGAGGGGAGGGGAGAAAATCTGCAGATTTCAATGGTTCCAATAACTAACCACATGGATCCTGCTCTTCCTCCCGGGGACCACCCGGCTGAGGCTCCCCCGGAGACAGCAGCAGACGACATCTGCTTCTTCCTCTTTCAGAAAGTCAGTGGCCACCGCGGCCGCCGCGCTGCCACGGCTCCCGGGGAGGATGCGAGGGCCTCACCCTGAGAGCGGGTCCGTCTCCCCGTTGCCTCCAGTGCAGCTGTCGGGGCATCTGTGCGCGTGCGCGTGCGCATGCATGTGCCTCCGCGCATATGTGCATGTGGATGCGTGTCCCCAAGAGCACACGCAGGAAGCGTCTGACGGTCCCCCTGGGGGAGTGGGTTCCGACGGGGAGGCCGGGCGTGCGAAAGTTCGCAGCTTCTAATCGACAAGTCACTGTGAGACACAAGGCAGGGACCCGGGCCGGCTCCAGAAGAATTTGAGGTATGAACCGCGAACTCACTAGCTCCTTCCCCCCTCACACTGCTTTGAAAAAAAGAGAGAGAGAGAGAGAGAGAAGAAAGACAGGGAGAAAGGCTCACGGGAGCGCTTCGGGTTTGCTGAAAGGCAGAGTGGACCCGGTGGATGGGACAACAAGCCCTGAGGACAAGCCCTGTCCAGGAGAGGAGTCCCGGCCGAGGTGTCCCCGCTGCCCTCGTGCTCGCTGAGCACTTGTCCAGGAACACACGAGGAGGAATGTTTTCGTGCCTGCAGATTGCATTAATTATGGGTTTTGCAAACACGGCAAGCGAGGTCCGCCGAGCTGGGGGCTGTGGCCGCGGCCCGGGCCAGCGGCCGGTGGCTTGGCTCTCGCCCCTGGACGAGGCTCGGCGCTCGGCACCGCGCGCCGGGCGGGCCAAGGCCGCGGTCTGGAAGTTTCGGGGAAGAAGGACGGACACGCGCACTCGGCCGCGGGGCCCCGTGCTCGGGCCGCGGGCGAGGACCGGTGTAAGGGGGGGACGGGGCCGCAGGACCAGGACGGGGGGGGGGTGCGCCCCCGCCCCCCGATTCTGCCGCTCGCACGGGGACAGCCCATAGATCCGCACCCGTAACGTCACCCGCTTTCCTGGCTGCGACTGCGCTCCGGAGGGCTCGGGGGGAGCGGGGAGCCCGGCCTGGCTGGGGGGGGAGGGGTAGGGGGCCGCGGGGCGCGCGCCGAGGCCGGTGGTCAGGGGCGCCGGGTCCTTGGCGGGGCCCTGCCCGCCCGCGAGCGGGGAGCGCACCCCGAGTCCCTCCTGCCCGCGAGGGGGGACCCCGGGAGCCGCCCGCAGGAGCAGGTCCTGGGCGCGAAGGGGTCCCCGGAGGGGGGGACCCCAGGGTCCGCCCGCAGGAGCAGGTCCTGGGCGCGTAGGGGTCCCGGAGAGGCGGGAGGGACCCCGGAGCCCCCCGAGGAGGGCGGCCGTGCGGCCCCGGCGCGCGCCCCCAGCGCCAGCCCGGGACCCACCTGTCCGGCCGCCAGGCGGCGGGGACGCCGCCTCCTCGGGGGTCCCCTCCTTGGGGGTGCCCTGCGCCCAGGGGTGCCCTGCGCCGCGCTGGGCGCGGCCGGACTCACCGTGAGCGCCGAGAAGCGCTGCGCCGGCGCCGGCGGGAGCAGCCCCGCGAGCAGGGGCAGCCAGCACAGGCGCGGCGGCAGCATGGTGCGGGGCGCGGGGTGCGGGTGCGGGGCGCCGGGTGCCACGCGGGGCGCCGCCGGGTGCTCTCCCCTCCCCTCCGCTGCGCTCCGCTCCGCCAGGCCCGGACGCGACCGGCCGCCCCGCCGCACCGCGCGCTGCTCGGCCCTGCCGGCTCCTCCGCTGCTGTCAAAGGGCTCGGAGCGCCCCGGGACCGCCTCCCGCCCCGTCCCGCCCGGTCCCGCCCCGCCCCGCCTCTCCCCCGCCCCCCTCCCCGGGCCCCGCCCCCCGCGCGCCTCGCCCGCCCGCCCGGCCCAGAGCCGCGGGGCGGGATCTCGGGGGCGCGGGCCGCACGCAGAGGGGCCCCGGGGCCGCGCGTGGGCCCCCTCCCCGCGCGCACGCGTGTGTGCACGTGCACGACACCCGTGGGGGCCGGCACAGCGGCCAGGCGCACCCCGCCCTCCTCCTGCCCCGGGACGCCCGGACGCCCACCCGGGTGGCACCGCCAGCCCCGGGGGCCTGGGCCACCCACGGGGGCCTGGTTCACCCACGGGAGTTAGTGGTGGACGCCCAGGTCGGTCCCCAGCCCCCCCCCGCGGTCCTCCTCAAGCCCCTGACACTGAGGCCCCCTCTTTCGGCCCAGAACGTCCCTCCTGGGACCCGCCGACTGATGGGCCAGGTCTCCAGGGGCGGCCACCCCCACGGCCCGTCGGGACGACAGCGCAGGGCGCCGTCGGGCCATCCTCCTGCGGGTTGATCCACGCGGCGGGTCCGGGGCCCACGGGTGGGCCGACGTGGCGCAGCCCTAGGCCCCGGCGAGCCTGGCAGCGAAGCGCCCACCTTTAGTGGCCGCCGAAGCGCCGGGTGTGTACGCGGTGAGGACGGGGCATGGAGGCTGCGGGCTCCCCGGGGAGGCCGGGTGGAAGGCTCGAGAACTCTGCGTGCCCGGCCCCCGGACAGTGCCCACGGCCGGCAGCATTGCTGGAATAGTTGAGCCTTGGCTTAGGACCACAGGAAAAAGCCCCAATTCTGGCTCTCACGGAAAACCAAGAGGGGAGACTTTTCGAGAACAATGGGTCGATTGACGTGTCCGGGGCGCAGGAAAAAAGGCCGAAACAGAGAAAAAATCCAAATCTGGCTTTTAATCTGCTGTTTAATCCGCAGCTGTGGCTGTGAGCGGGGGCGGGGCGCCCCAGATCCCGGTCCAGCCCCTGGGACAAAGCCGGTGCTGTTCCCACCACCGGGTCCCACGCATGGGGGGTGGGGAGAAGGCCTCCCGCCTCGGCAGGAGAGTCACCCATGGGGAGGCGGGGAAGGGATGCGTGTGCCCCAGAGGCCTGCTCCGAGCTGCTCCCTCCCACCCCAGGCCGGGAGACCTGCGAGGCGCCGGGAACACCTTCCCGCTGCTTGAGGGCCCAGGAGGAAACGAGAGTGAAGCTCGGGGCGCCCCGGGTCCCAGGAACAGGTGAGCGAAGCAGCTGCCAACGATGACGTCAACAGGCCGTCAGAGCACGTCCGCAGACGTCCAGGTAAAAGTGGGAAAGCGCGCACGGCGGCCGGGCCACCAGCCCTCAGGTCATCCAAGGAGGAACCTGCGTTCCGAGCCGCCGTAGACCCCTCCGCAAGGCCGGGTTTGCGGGGCGTCACACGCCCGGGCGCCCCGCCCCACGGCAGGGCTCCAGGTCCGAGCGGCAGGTGCCGGTGGAGCCCGCCGCCGTCTGCACCGCGGCCCCCAGGCCCCCACCCCGCCGTCTGCACCGTGGCCGCCCCCAGTGCGCGCAGGCGCCGGGCACCGTGCGGAGCCGCCCTTCGCCCCCGCACCCGGGGAGGCGCTGGAATCCGGGCCGTCGGAAGCTGCGGGGACCCCGCGCCCGGCCCCCTGTTCTCAGCCGCTCCCTGCGGCGGGGGGGCCCGGTCCCTGCGTGGACGCCGCTGCCACGCCCTCCTCTCCGAGGACAAGGACAGGACGGGTGGGACTTCCCGCCCGCGGGTGTGTTTCTGGGGGCGAGGGGTGGGGAGAAACCCACTGACGCGGCCTGGCCCCGGGCGGCCCCTCCGGGCACCCAATTTCGCCGCGCGGTTCGGCGTCAGGACGCGGGGTCGTCCCCGGCAGCGCAGGGGCCCCCGGCGCCCGGAGGGGGGACCGGCCACTGCCCCCGGCCACGCTCGCTGCCCCGCGCGCTGGGCAGACCCGGGGCCCCCGGGCGTGCACAGGGCCGTGTAGGCCCCGCACCTGTCGCAGCGATGCGGGTGAGGGGCCAGGCCGCATGCGCCCACCCACAGGTGAGAAGTGGGTCCCAGGCAGGGCCCTGCCGCAGAGGCCTGTCCGTTGGGGGGGGGGGGCGCGTGTGTAAGTCACGTGGGGCAGGACGCAGCTCCTCCCACCCATATCTGATCGATCGATACCTAACGAAGAGCTCGTGCGCCAACACGGCATTCGCAGTTTTGCTATAAAGAGAAATTTCTGCTTCTCCAGGAGCTGCGCCCCGGAGTCTCCGCCCGCGGGTCACATCGCTGTCCGGTGGCCAGGAGCAGCCGCCCAGGAGCTGGTGCGGGAGGGGAGGCCGAGCCCAGCGGTGCCCTCGAGTGGAGGGGCCGGGAGGAGGGGCCCGGCAGGCCGAGCTGCCCGGCCTGCTCAGCACCCGGGCCCCTCTCGGCCTGCACGTGCGTCCCCCCGCCAGGCACAGAACACGTGCTGTCCCGCAGGTCCCTCACAGACGCTCTTTGTCCCCTCTTCTCAGTGACTCACGGCTCTCGGACGTGTTTGGCTGAAACCATTTGATGTTGCTCTTCCCCCGAAGAGGTGAATTTTTGTGACTGTTTACGCCGAACAAAATCGTGCTTTATTTTTGAGTCATGGGCGAGAGAGAGTATTTTAAGAAACAGTCCTCCTTGCTCTCCAGCGCAGTTTCTCAGCGGCGGAGCCAAAGTACTTAGATTTCACACGCGTCTGAAGAATGTCTGGGCCGGCGCTGCCCCGGCCGCGTTTGTTTGTGGACAGGCTGTCGCTTTATACCTACTAAGGGGCCCCAGATGCGCCATCCTCACCCCAAAACGCTGCGGGCGGTCCTCACGTAGGAAGGCAGGTTTGATTTCTCGGGGGTGCAAATGCCTCGTGGTGGGGAACGTCGGAACCGAGCGGGATTGAGGGGCCTCGTGTACAAAGCCGAGTTTGACAGCTCCCCCCCACCCCCAGCACCTTAACCTGCAAATGGCAGGTGGCCGAGGGCGTCTGAGGGCACCCCGCAGCCTGGTGGGGGTGACGGTTACCACCCGGCACGAAGTGGGCACCAGGGTGGAAAGTAGGCAGGGCACACCCCACACGAGGAGCGGCGGGGTTGGGCCAGAGTCCCTCGTGCCTGCCGGTGGCCGACCGTCTTCACGACCGCCATCAGTGTCTGCGTGGGACGCCGGGGACGGGGGATGGCACCAGGGAGTGCGGCGAGGCTTGTCCCGCGGAGCCAGCTCGGGCCACACTGGGGTCCCCACTCCGGGCTCCCGACTCCCCGTGTGCGATGATGTGAGGCTGCGTGCCCTTCTCCCCACCAAATCACACGGGTGGAAACGGTCGTGATGGTCAGCTCCACGTCCTGCGTTTGTTGTCAAAATTAAAAAAAAAAAAATTATAACGAGAAGGACAAAGGAGGGAAAGGAGACGGCACCCAGGCCCCGAGCACAGCTCCTCCCGGCCGAGAGGAAGCCCCCTGCTGGAGCCGGCTCCGGCTGGCAACGAGGCGGCGGCTCGCCGATGACCCGCACGCCTCAGCCACCTCCCCACGTCACTGCTGAGGACGGGCAGCTCCGTCGTTTAGAACACCGTGTCCCGCGTGTCCGGTCCACCCCTCCGACACGATGGGAACCTCCCTCGGGCCGAGGCCCACCTGTTTTCTCCGGCAGCGCCCGCCCCACCCGTGAACACGCCAGCGAACACAGGAAATGCGGGAGGAAGCGAGTGACACGCAGGGAAACCGGGCCCGGAGCAGCCCAGTCCGCAGCGGGCGAGCAACCCCAGCCAACCCACGGCGACGGCCGAGGACACGCCGTCCCCTGCTGAGATGCTCCAGAAGCTGCTGCAGCGCAGAACACTCGGCTCGTCGGTGATGCCGCCCTGGAAGTGAGCACGGGAACCCCCCAGGGGCCTAAATCTAAACCGCCCGTCCCTAAGGAACCCTTCAACGCAAAGGGACGTTCCGAGCTTCTCCTCCACGAGGAGAGGACTTGACCACAAGAAGGAACAGCAGCACCACGTTTCCAGAAAAGCCGACGGGCGTCCTAAGTGAGCCCAGGGTCAGGGTCGGTCGGCCTGGGTCAGGGTGGGAGGCTCCAGCTCCTCTGGAAATGGCCGTGAGGAGGGGCTGGCCGGAGGCGCTGGGAGCCGTCAGCGAGCCTCGCTGTGCGCCCAGGGCCTGGCTCTCACCCTCGGAGGGGCTGAGGGGTTCTACGGAGAGGGAGGGGCTCACGCTGAGGGCTGCGGACGAGGCGACCCCGGACCCCGTCCGCGGCGGGCCCATCCCCGCTGTCCCAGCTGGTGTCTGTGGTCGCTGCCCGACCCGCGGGGGTGAGCGGAAGACCGTGGCCCCGGCCACGCCCGCAGAGACCCCGCGTTCAGCAGAGCCGCTCGCCACCGTGCGTTTCCCAGAATCGGCGTCTGCCACATTGCAGGGCCCGAGCCGGTCCCCCGGGCACACTGCCGCGACACTGGTCAGCGTGCGCGGGGACATGGGTCCTGTGCCCCACCACGGGGAACAGGGGACGGCCCCCACGCAGAAGAGCCAGGGCTGCCTCCGGAGCAGGAAACGCGCGTGGAGACCCGGCCGCCGGCATGCGGCGGAAGTCCTTTCCAGCCCAGGAGCCACCTCCACGCAGACCAGCTGCGACCGAACGCGAGGGGACAACGGGGGTCCCCGGGGACGGGGGCTCCGAACACTCGCTTTCCACAGGACTCTAGGAGGCCGCAGAGGCCGGGGCGGGGGGCGTGTGTCGGGTTTGATCCTGGGCCCACGTCCCGGTCACCAAGCGGCCAGGCTTCCCCGCCGACTGGCGTTCCCGCCAGGTGCAGACCGGGGCTCACAGCAGGCCGACACCCTTATGGTGGGCTGAGCTGCGCCCTGCTGTGCGCAGGCTGATCCCGGCCCCTGACGTGACCCTCCGCAGGCCGTGGAGCCGGGGCCTTGAGGGGGCGAGGGCCAAGGGCAGTTAAGCGAGGCCGCGAGGGCGGGGCCTCGTCCGGGAGGCCGGCCACCCCTGCAGCAGGAGGGAGACGCCGGGGCCCCTGCCCTCTGTCCCCACACGCTCCGAGGAGAGGCCACGCGAGGACACAGCCGGCCAGGAGCAGAGTCCTCACCGGAAAGCCGGCCACCGACACCTGGACGTGGGGCTCGCAGCCTGCGGCCCCGGGGCGGGCGGCGTCTGGCGCGCAGCCGCCCGTCTGTGGGATTCTGTTCGGGGGCAGAGCTGGGAGGGCGGCGGCCCCGTCGGGGCGGGCGTGCGGCCATCCTGATCTGGGACGCAGACGCCACAGAGCAGCTCGCCCCTCCCCGACCTCCCCGTCTCTGTCTGGCTCCTGCCGCAGGCGTCAGCCCTGAGACGCCCCCGCCAGGGTCCACCCCGCATCCCCCGGGGGGCACTTGAGTCCTGGCCGCGAGCTCTCGAGCGAGGCCGGACCCAGGACAGGCCCGCCAGACGCGGATCCGGTTTCCGTTCCCTGGGACGTGGCGGGTGAGGACAGACGGGTCGCCCAGCGGGGGCCGCGCCGCCGCCGCCGCCGCCGCCGACACACGAGGCAGCTCCCACGCCGGGGGCTTCCACGCCGTGACCGACGGAATGAAGAGATGCTTGATGGGGAGGGGGCGGGCGGCCACTTCAGGTGTCGCTTCTCCGGCAGGACGCCCTCTTCTTGTCGCGACCCAGGAGGCCGTGGAGCCCGGTGTCGCCGCGTGTCAGGACGGACTCGAAAGCGCGCCTCGCCCAGCGGGAAAGGCTCCTCCACGAGCGCAGACGAGAGACGCCCCCGCGCTGCCGCGGCCCCACCGTCTGAGCCTTGCCTGATGCGGCTGGGCAGACCGAGGGGTCCCTGTGGCACCTTTGGGTGTGACAGGAGGGAGGAGGAGCCCCCCCCAGCGGGCCGTGCGTGGGGCTGTCAAGGCGCGGGCGAGCAGACGCAGGGCCGTCCCCGCCGCCCTCCGGGCTGGGGGTCAGACCGCGGCGGCCCCGGCGTATTTTTAGCTTTTCTCATAAATATTCGAGTCAAATCTGCAGTCGGCGGCGTGTGATTCATTCCCTAATTATGGCCGGTCCTCCTCCGTGAATCGGGCAGTGTTCGGGTTCGGGATCTGAGGCAGCTTTCAGGCACGGTGGGGGCCGCGCCGAGGCCGGGCCCCTCGCCCTGGCCGGGCAGACGACGGGCCTGGGAGCAGCGCCCACCGGCGCCTGCCTGGGGGTGGCCCCGGGCCCCGCCGCCAGCCCCCTGTATGTGTCGCAGAGGTCGGTCCCCAATCTCGGCCGCCCGCGTGGGGGCGGGAAAAGCCGTTTTCTGGAGAGATTAGGAAATGGCGGTGCATTCGCGACAGCAACCCCAAGAAAGGTCGGGTGGATCGTGTGTCCTCAGCCTCACCGTCTGGTCCCTGGGACCCCTCCGTGAGCCGGGGACTCCAACCAGGCCTGGCTCCAAGCCCCATGCTGGCCGGCCCACCCCGGGCTCGGCTCCCCAGTGTGAGGAGCCGCTGGCCACCGCAGTGTCACCTGGAGAGGAAGAAGGTCCGCCCCTGGCCGTCTGGGTGCTTCGGGGAAGGCAGGTGAGGGTGGCTGGGCCGGGGGCACGCACACCTCACTCTGGGGCAGAGATCTTGGAGGGAGGCCGAGAGGATGCCACGGCAAGGGCCGGAGGGAGGGACAGGGACACAGCGGTGACCTGGCCGCCGAGGCCCAGAACGTCCCCCAAGGGCCAGACGCCAGGCAAGATGGCTCTGCAGGAGGCTCCAGCGCCCGTCGGGCTCCCCAGACACTCACCCCGAGGGGCGTGGACCCTCACATCAAGCCGCAGGTGACTGCTGGCCCCCAGGGACGCCTGCGGGGCAGGGAAGCAGGGCCACAGCCCCCACCCCGCCTCGCCTGGAGAGACTCCGCTCAGCGTTGGCCGCAAATCCATGCTCCTCTCAGAAAACAAGGAGCAGCGTCTCTGTCGTGCGCCTTTGTCTCCGTAGGAGTCGGCCCCACGGGGCCTCGCCTCTGGGAGTGGGGGCGGCAGCTCCTCCCTCTGAGGGGTCCAGGGGGCGGGGTCCTCGTGTCCGGTCACCCCGGGCTCCCCAGCTAGGCCGGGGCCAGCATAGACCTGGTCCCCGCGCAGAGATCCTCTGAGCTCTGGGGCTGACGCGTGGCCGCACGTGGCTGTCCCTGCTGTCCCTGGTCTCCCAAGGGGACGCGGCCCACTCCGTCTCCCTCGAACGGCAGCACGAAGCCGAGGCTGTCGCCCGTGGTGGGCCCTCCGGTGACATCCGTGGCTCTTGGGAACAGACTGTGCAGCCCAGAAAGCAGCGTGTGTGATCGCGCTTTCGCAACTCGGGTTTTTTCAAATTACGAAGATGACGCTCCACGCGGATTAAGAAAATTTCAACAGGTGCCACCGGGCACGAAGCGACACGCAAGCCTCCGCCTGTCCCCCGTCCCCACGGCCCCGCCACGGCTGCGACCCCGCTTTCATGACGCAAAACAGCACGTGCGTGCCGCTCCCCCGCGGTGCCACTGCCTTTGGTCCGGTTCTTCACGGATCACGTCGTACGAACGTGATTTAAACCCGGGTCACTCGGAGAGACTCGGTGGCAACCTCCCTCTGGCCGCGCCCTGGCGGCTGGGGGATCCCACCCTCAGCGCTGGAAGCTCCCGAGCCCGTGGACCGGGAGACGGACGTTACTGCCTTACTCGTCAGCAAGGTCCCTCTGCCCTTAGCTGTGCTGGTGATAAAGTTGGGGCCGGGCGACAGGGACCTGCTGTTCCAGGCAAGACGAGCCGGAGGCTCAGGCCGCGGTGGCCGAGAATCCGCGCGAACCGGTCCTAACCGACGGGCAGGGGGACACGTGACGAGGCGAGGGCCTGTGGGAGCGGCGCCCTAGGCAGCCGGAGGACGAGAGCCACCCGCTGACGACGGTGGAGCTGCCCACGGACGGCGTGGGGCGCCCTGGGAAGGGTGGCGTGGGTGCGGGCTCAGGGCTCGGGGCTCGGCCCGGGGCCTTGCGTCTCCGTGGCGCGCAGGGTGAGGCACCAGGCCAGCCCGGAGCTGAGCGAGGTCCGAACCGGAACGGAAACCGGGAGCTTTCGCCCCGCGTGGCATCGGAGGCCGAGGGGCCGAATGAGGTCACGAGGGCGGTCGCCCGGCGCTCGGCGTCGGACCGGGCTGGACGCCCCAGCCGGCCCGGGCGGCGTGCGGGTCCGGGGACGCGCCCGGCGTTTCCGTTTCGCGGGAAACCCCGGGGCCTGCCCCCGCGCACCGGGCCTCGGGGCGGCATCCGTGGAGGGACGTCGTGCACCCCCGCCCGGCGCGCGCCCCGGGCTCCCGCACCCTCGGCCGCCCGGGCGGAAGGCCGGCCCCTGCGCGCTGCAGGTCCCCGAGCGGGCCCAGGTCCCTGTCGTCCTCCGCGCCTGTCCGCGTGGCCCAGGCCGGCTGGACGCGCGACAAGGACCGCGGGGTGAGCGGGCGACAGGAAGGGGCGTGCTCTGAGCCCGGCGTGGGGCGCCGTGCGAGGGGCGGGGACACCTGCCCGGGGGTTGGGTCCGACCTCACGCGACCACGCACCGCGCTGCCGTCACACGAGGCGCCGCATGCGGTTCGGGTCCGGGCGGTTCAAAGTCCCGGCTCAGTTCACGCGGGAGCCGCCCCCGCGCAGACCTGCGGGGGCGGGGCGGGCAGGGCCGGGGCCTGGACAGCCCGAGGAGAAGCGCCCAGGCCTCAGCCCCCGGCCGGCGCCCGAGGGGCAGCAGCGAGGCCGGGAAACGCCGGAGGCGGCAGAGTCGGCGGCGGCGGGGACGGCGAAGGCCCTCTGCGCCCGGCTCCTGCTTCGGCTTCACTGTGTGCGGGTGTGTGCAGGCGTGTGCGTGCGCAGGTGCGTGTGTGCACGTGTGTGTGCGCAGGTGTGTGTGTCCTCAGCCTCACCGTCTGGTCCCTGGGACCCCTCCGTGTGTGTGCGCGCGTGTGTGCGGGTGTGTGTGCAGGTGCGTGTGTGTGTGCAGGTGTGTGTGCAGGTGTGTGTGCGCGCGCGTGTGTGCGGGTGTGTGTGCAGGTGTGTGTGTGTGTGCGCGCAGGTGTGTGTGCAGGTGTGTGTGTGCGCAGGTGTGTGTGTGCGTGTGTGCAGGTGCGTGTGTGTGTGCGGGTGTGTGTGCAGGTGTGTGTGCGCGCGCGTGTGTGCGGGTGTGTGTGCAGGTGTGTGTGTGTGTGCGTGCGCAGGTGCGTGTGTGCACGTGTGTGTGTGCAGGTGTGCGCAGGTGTGTGTGCGTGTGTGTGTACGCGCGTGTGCGCCCACGCACATCCAGGGACGACTTTGGATCCGGGAACCAGCCAGAGGCAAACTGGAGAGCGATGGGCGGATCGGCGGGAAGTCCCCCTGGCGAGGGACCAGGCCCGCCCTTTCCGGGCGCCCCTCCCCCCTCTGTGAGGAAGGCCGAGGGAGACGGCGCCTCCCGCACCCCGCCCCGCCCCGCGGGGCTGTCGGTGTGCCAGGGTCTGCTCCCGCCCAGCCACCGCCCCGGGCTCGGGCCAGGTGCTCGCAGGTGGCTCAGGCCCCCCCACCCCACCGGCCGCCAGGCGCTGCAGGGAGCGGCTGGCCCAGCTGCGTGGGGGGAGGGCGTCTGCGCCCCGACACCAGGATCTGGCGGCTTCCGAGGGGGCCCCGGTACCGCCCGCCCCAGGCCCGCACACGGGCGCACACGCAGCGCTGTGCCCAGCAGCGGAGTGAGGGCTGCTCTGCTCGCGGGCGGGCGCGGCGCCAGGGTTGGGGGCCTGGGGCTGTGTGTCCCGCTGGCTTCCCGGGAGGAGGGACCGGGAGGCGCGAGGGGCCCCGCACACCCGGCCCGGCACGCCGGGCCCGGCCCAGCGCCCTCTGCGCGTCCCGTGGGCGGTCCGCGGCGGCAGAACGGGGCGGCCGCAGGGCGGGTGCGCGTCCTCCCCCACCACCCAGGCGCGTCCCTCGGGAACATGAGTCGGGACTCGCCTGCTGCCCGGGCCGTGCCAGGACGGCAGTCGCCCCGTCCCCGAGGCCGGTGAGCGAGGCAGGGCGCGCAGCACATCACCTCCCCCCAGCCCGGACAGAGGCCCCCATCCTCCCCCCACCCCATGTCCTCAGGGAGCCCCCCGCTGCGGCCACCGTCCCCCGCCCGCTCTGAGCAGGCAGAAGTGTCCCGGGCTCACGGCCACGGCCTCGTTCAGACGCGTCTGCGCCACGCCTCCCGCCCGGGGCACGCGCCGTCTCCGTGCCACGGAGGGCGGTTCGGGGCCATCGGGGACGATCCCCACTCCGACCTGAGTCCACTCGCTCCCTCGTCACACCAGCCACGACTCCGCTGGGGCCTGGGCGCAGGTTTGGCTTTTTCCTCACCCGACACGCGACCCCTGCGAACCCCCTCACGCGTCCCATCCACACCGAGGTTTCGGTGTCCGCGCTCCACCCGCCAGTCGCTCCAGTCCTCAGGAGCGAGCATTGGGTCACCGAGAACCCCACGTGCAGCCGAGAGGCCCAGAGACCGTGGCGGGACCCTGGCACCGGGTCCTCCCGAGCAGGGGACCGAGGAAGAGGGGCAACGTGCATGGGTGCAGCACGGCGCTCCGCTCTTCCCAGGGGACACCGGGCTCCGCACCATGACCGCAGGGGGCCCCGTCTGGGGGGTCAGCTCCGTTCTGAACCCCGCCCCTGCCCTGGCTGCGTCTCGTGGCAGCCGCTCCGGAGTCTTCTCTGGGGTGAAGCACGTTGCCGAATCCCAGGTCGCCCGGCGTCCTGCGGTAGAAACACACAAACCCAGGAACGAGGACAGCGGCAACGGACCCCGCGAGACATCTTTACCTCCAGGAACGCGCGTCACCAGGGGCACGTGTGCCGCGGCCCCCGCGGAGGCACCGGCCCTTCGTCCGTGAGCCGCAGCCGCGAGGCCCTGGGAGGAGATGCGTCCCTTCGCGACCCTACACGGTTGAAGGAACGGACACCGACACCCTGATGAATGCGGGATGCTCGCGGACGGCGGGGACGGTTTCGAAGACGGGGACCGTGTGTACGGACGTTCAGTCCCCTCATGGCACGGGATTGTGTGAGCCCATGGCTGCCGGCAGGCGTCCCCCCCACACTTCTGTCGGGGTGAGCTCCGCTAGCTGCGGCCGAACGTCGAGGGGGAGGCTCCGACGAGGAAGAGGCGGCTCACCCCTGTCACCCAGACCTGTCACCCAGACCCCAGCACCCAGACCAGCAGGGAGTGAACGGGGGCTCAGTGGGTGCCCCTGCATGAGGAGGGGCTGGGACGAGCCGGTGGGGGTTCGCAGGCCCCGGGGAAGTGGCCGTCCTTGTCCCTCTGGGGCCGACTGCCCCAGGAGAGGAGGGCCCCTCCGCCCAGTGCTGGGACAGGAGGTCAGTAGCTGGCCCCGTGGTGCCCTCAGCCCCTTCGAGGCAGCCAGAGGATGCGGTTCTCTCGCCGGCACAGGGAAGCCTGTGCCCTTACGGTCACTTCCCAGATAATAAAACTGAATCCCCCAGCGGTCGGGTGGGGTCCAAGGCCCCAAATCCCCACAGTGACAACGCCGAGCACCGGCGCCCACCCGGGGCCTGAGCAGGACCGCGGGTCTCACTGGGACCCGCGGAGCTGGCTCCGAGGCCCCGTCTGGGGGGGACGCCTCTGCCGGCTTGGCTCAGCCGGCCTGGAGCTCAGCGTGGGGCCTCCTTCCTGCCCGTGACCCCGCATGCGAGTGGCCGAGGCACTGATCTCAGTGTCCGAGTGTCCGTCCGCCTTGGTGCAGGAATCGTTCTCTGAAACCCCAACAGACGGAACAGGCCCCAGCCGAGCGGAGTGGCTGGGGACAGGCTGGGGACATGGGCAGCCCTGGCCCCGCACCTGACTGAGGCCTCCGAGGAGTCCTGGGGGTCGGGGGCGCCGCTGGAGAGCGTCCACCCAACCCCCGACCGAGGCGCCCGGCATCTCAGCAGCCGCCCGGAGGGCGCGGGCCTGGGTCTCGCACAGAGCGGGGCTCGGGCGGGACAGGCCTGGGTCTCCGGCCCCGCCTGGCCGGGGAGAGAGGCGTCCTGGGTCCGGCCCGAGGCCGGTGGGACCAGCTGCGGTCAGGAGCTTCTTGGGCGGCCCCTCCAGCCCCACTTCCGGCCCGGCGTGGGGAGCTGGGGTGCGGGGTGCGGGGCAGCCCCGGCCGACCGCCCACTCCGGAGTGTCCCCTTCCAGCAGTGTCTGCTTGGCTGTCCCCGGCTCCGGGAAGGAAGCGGAGGAGCAGAGGCCTCCCCCGAGGCGACGGGGCCTGGACTCCCCCCGGCGGCTCCGGCCGGGTCATCGCATGTCCGTCCAGCTGTGCTGGACCTGGCTGCGCTGGGGCCGCAGGACAGGACGAGGGGGCAGGGAAGCTGTCAGCTGGAGGGGGGTGTGGGCGTGGGCGGGGGCAGGGAGGGAGTGAGCCCGCTCGTCTGACCACTCACTCCCCGCCCCGTGTGCTCGCCTCTGGTCCAGGCTCTGGTCCAGTGGGGTTCAGCCACTGTCCCTCCTCCCTGGGCTGTCACTCAGGCTCGGCCGCTTCGGGGACAGAGGAGGGAGGGCAGGGCACGTCCGGGAGCACGCGGCGCGTGTTCTGGTGTGAGAACCTGTAACCCTCGGGGGCCCCGTCTCCTGCCCACCACTCCGGGACCGGCGGGGAGTGGGGACACGGGCCCCAGAGGAGGGCGACCTTCCCGGATCCCAGCGTCTCCCATGGCCGCCTGCCCCGGCTCCCACTGCAGCCGGGCGGGTGGCCTGGGGCCTGGCGGCGACAGCGCCCTTCCCTCTGCTCTGTGACAGGGCCCTGGGGTCACCACGTGCACGGGCCACGCTCGTCCTGCCCTGGACTCTCATAACCGCGTGAGGGACACGGCGGGGGAGCCCCTCACGGCTGCTGCTCCCCTCCGAGCGCGCCGGGCTGACTGGCGAGCGCGTGGCCAAGAGCGAAAGCTGCGCCGGTTCCGCGTCCTCGTGGGGGGACCACCTCGGGCTCATCGGGGCGTAAAGACCCACCGAGGATGCAGCCGGCGAAGGCCCGTGCGGGCGGGCAGAGGCCACGCGCCTGCCCTGGCCAGCTCGGTGCGAAGGGACGGGAAACGCCACCGGCGTCGCTCCGCGTCCCCCCGCCCGGCCACCGCGGCTGCCGAGAGGCGCCTGCGTCCACGTTCGTGAGGGGGGGGGCGGCCTCTCCCGCTGAGGCTGCCGGCGCTCTGGAGAGGGGGCCGCCCCCCGGGTGGGAGACGGGCTGCGCCCGCAAGTCAACACAGGTGCCCCCGGCGTGTGCTCCTCCCCTCCGCAGGTCGCCCTTCCTCTCCGGGGTCACCCGGCTGCCTGCCTCTCCCCGAGCGCCACCTGGCACTTGTCGGGATTAAGTTTCCTTATCAGTAACGGCCCGGCCCGCCGCCCGCCCGCCGCCCGCACCTGGGAGGCAATAAAAGGCCTGGGGCTCAGCGCGGGGCCGGCCGCCCCACACGCTCACATCAAAGCCGCTGGCTCCTCCGGGAAGCCGAACGTTGGCCATAAAGGCGGGCGCGGGGCGGGCGGGGGTGAATGGGGCTTTGTCACCCCCCCTCGGGGGTGGCCCGGCAGCTGGGGGCCTCTCGGCAGACGCTGAGAGCGAGGAGCAGGCCGGGGGTTTGGGGACGGCCCCGACGCACGGGGAGGCCTCGCGCGGACCCCACCCGGTCCTCCCAGCGCCGCGCGGTCCGCACGGCAGCCAGCGCGCCCGGTGCCCGCGTGCGCGAGCGTGTGCGTGCCCCGTGGCATCGTGCCTGCCCTCTGACCCCTAGCCAGGGGTCACTTCTCCCGTTCCCGTCCCCGCGGCTCTGACCGCAGCTGCTCCGGGGACCTGCCCCCCCACCTCCCGTGCCAGGCCACCCCCCTCGGTGACCCGAGCCCCTTGTCCCCACACCTGCACGGAGACCGCCCCATGAGGCTGCCAGGCAAGGCTCAGAGCCCCGCGTCCCACTCCCTGGTCCCTGTCCCCAGCCGAAGGGGCGCGAGCGCCCGACGGGGACAGACCTGGGCGACAGCGCCATCTGGTGGCAGCTCCCCCACCCCGCACCCCGGGGCCTCCCCAGCTCTGGTCCCCAAACCAGGAGCGCAGCACCTGTGGGGGGGACACGCCGCGCCCGGCCGCACAGCCTGACCCCGTTTCGGCGCGAGCTGTGCCCCCAGAAACGCGCGTCTGCCCCGGCCCCGCCGCCTAGCCCCTGTTAGGAACGGGGTGTCTGCGGATGTCCAGGTGGCGGGGCTCGTCCTGGAGTGCAGGGGCCTGGGTCCCGCTGAGAGGGGTGGGCCGGAGCCTCGGGCCAGGCCGCGTGGCAGCCGGGGCCGTGCTGGGGGGAGGGGGGAGCAGGACGGACCCCTCGCCCCGAGGGGCCACGGGCCCTGCCCCGACCTGGACCAGCTGAGGTCCCGCCCCTCCCGGACGGGCCGACGGCGAGCCAAGGCTGCCCCCTGGTGACCTGAGGGGTCCCGCACGGGCGGGCGGGCGGCCCTGCCCTGCAGTCCCCTGGTTCCCGCATCCCACGGGCCCGGCCGAGCCTTCCGACCTGCGCCCACTTCGTCGAAACCGCGGAGCAGCGTGCCACACCGCCCGGGCATCAGAGGGACCGCAGGTGCGCCAGGCGCCCCAGGAGGCACAGCTCACACCCGCGCTCGCCTCCCGGCGCCCCGAAGACGAGTTTGCCGCCTACACACGCGCCTGCTGCGGCCTGACCCACGTCACAGGCGACGAGGGACGCGCTGGCTTTCGTTCTGGGTTTTAGGGAACGAAATCGGCCCCAGCGCAGCGTGGGGGCGCGAGGATGACTTCGCCCTGGGCCTGGCGTGCGCGACCTGTCGCTGGGGCCGGGCTGGAGGGGTGGGGGCGTCCCCGGGACGGTCGGGGGGCGGCTCCGCCCTGGAGACCCTCTGCTCTCCTCGGTGGGGGTCGGGGGGGCTGCAGGAAGGTGGACGTGCCCCACCCCCAGCCCCACCCCGGCCTGCAGAACGCGACAAGGCCCCTCAGGGCGGTTCTAAGGTGAACTCTCGGGGCTGAGCCACCTACGCTTCTCAGGGAGAAGCAGAGCCCCTCGCGGGCGGCCCGTTCCAGGGGCAGGAAGGAGACGGGAGCGGAGGGGCCCGGGCACGGACGGCGCGCAGACGGGCGCAGGCGCTGCGGGGGCGGCCGGGAGGAGGCAGCCCCACCGCTGGCGAGGAGGGCACAGCCGTGCCCCGGGGCGGTGGCAGGGCCGCCGTCGCGGACAAGGGTCACCGCACCCCAACGCCGTCCTCGCCCTGCACGGCGGCTGCCAGGCCTCGCGCACGTTTCTGAGGCGGAGCTGCAAGATGCCGGGGCCCCGGCGAGCCGCAGGTCTGCGAGGAATTTTCCAGGTGAAAAATGAAAATCATCGCGCCGCTTCGAGTCGGGGCGGGGCTCGGCTTGCACGCGATCTTAGTGGGACCAGGTTTTCGCCTGGGGCTCCAGCTGCACGGGATCTCAATTTTCCCAGCGTCGGGGAATCCGGAATCCGGAGCAGCCTGCCTGCCACGGGGTTAGAACGATGAATAATCATAATTAATAATAATAATAATAATAATAATAACACGTGGAACCGCTTCACATTCCTCAGGGCCGGGGCCGCCTCGAGGGCCCCTCGCGCCCCCGGACAGACCACGGAGCGCGGGCACAGGTGCTGGCCTGAGGCGTGAGGCCGCTCACCGTGGCGGGAGCGGGCCGGGTCCCCAGCCTCCCGCTGACCCACCTGCGCGCCCCTCCCCAGCCCACGTGGAGCACGTGACGCACATTCGCCTGGACGTGGCCTGGTGCCACGCGGCCCCTCCGAGTCCCACCGTGGCCCCCAGGACCACGGGCCGGTCTCGATGGAGCAGACGGGGTCACCGTGGGGTGGCCCCGTCACCACGCGGGAGGTCAGGACACAGACACTCAGCAGCACCCCAGGCCCGTGGGCCCCGCCGGTCACCCCCTGCGTCCCCGTTCTGAGGTCGGGGTCGTGGACGTAGCGGCCGCACACTTTGCCCCAGTGCGGACGGGCGGGCGGACGTGCCCTGTGGATGGCGGCGGAGAGAGCCACCGGGGACGACAGACGCGGACTCAGGCTCCGCACCCCCCCTCACGGCACCTGCCCCAACCCCCCCCCCCGGGGCCGCTACCGGGAGGTCGTGCCCTCTGGTGCGGGATGTTTGTGTTTTTCCCAGAAGCCCCAGGCACAGCCGGCGGAGCTCTGCGGAGCCGGTCGGTTCGGCCGGCGTTCCCCGCCGTGTCCCTGGTGCCGCCACGCGGCTGGTCCCGGTCGCTGCACAAATCAAGGATTCCGCTGACACCGAAGGGCGCCCCTCGGGGATACACGTAGACACGGTCAACATGCACCGGCCCCCGACGCCCCTTCCAGGCCGAGACCCGCCCTGCTCGGCCTCCGGAGGCTTGGAAGGGACGGTGCTCAAGACCACCCCCGCGCCACCTCCCAGGGCCACCCCCCAAGCCACCCCCAGGCCGCCCCCCAGGCCGCCCCCAGGGCCACCCCTTAGGGCCACCCCCAGGGCCACCCCCCAGGGCCACCCCAGGGCCACCCCCAGGGCCACCCCTTAGGGCCACCTTCGGGCCACCCCAGAGCTACCCCCAGGGCCACCTCTTAGGGCCACCCCCAGGGCCACTCCCAGGGCTACCCCCAGGCTGCCCCCAGGGCCAGCCCCAGGGCCACCCCCAGGCCACCCCCCGGGGCCACCTCTGGTAGCGTCCCCCGCTGTCCTTTATTCTCCCCCGGGGGCTCCCTTAGCCGGGTGTTCCTCCTTGACCCCCGGCCGTCCCCTGCCGGCGGTTCCTGTCGGTGTCTCCGTGCCGCGACGCGACCAGCCCGGCCGCGGCGACCGCCCTCACAGCGACGCTGACCACCCCCCACTGCCCCCTGGCGAGGGCCTGCACGGGGTCTGCTGATTCACCCCGACTCCTGGCGGGCGGAGCTGGAGACGCCCCCTCCCGTGTCCCCCGGACACTGCAGGCGGGGTCAGCCGTCAGGTGGGCGAGGGGCCGGCCTTCCCGGTGGCTTTTTGTAGATTCCGTTGCGCTTTAGAGCCCGTGAGTAGAAACAGTTTGACTTCTTCTCGGGACGCATCACAGCTGCCTGAGCAGCCTCTTCTTTCTTTATGATGATTCGGGCTGGGGCTCCCCGTACCCGGCTGGGTGGGACCGCCGAGAGCCGAGTCCCGCCGGGGTCCCGGTGGCGGCCGGGGAGCGGCCTCGGTCCAGCCTGGCCCGAGGCGTGGCCGTTGCCGACGTCGTTTTCTCGATCTAAGTCCCGTGGGTGTCGCTGTTTTGCAAAGCGAACCCTGCGGACGTCGGGAGGCCCAGTTCCTTCCTCTTTCCTTTGCTGATGTGGGGTTCACGTCGTCTGACTGGTGACCCCTGACCTTTGCGTTTCCGGGGCAGACCCCCGGGGCACAGTGCACGCGTGCGAGGAGGCTCTGACTTGTTTTCCGTCCGGCGACCGTGGAAGACTCGGACGGTGCGTTCCCGACGCGGAACCTCCTCCGGGAAAAAGGACGAAATAGATCCCACACTCACACGCGGTCTGGCGGCTCGAAACTCCCGGCGCTGTCGTTTTGGAACAGGCGTGGGTGCGTCGTGAGATAACACATAATTCTGTTACCTTGTCAGAAAGCAAGGTTTTTTGCACGAGAGGGAGACGCACAAACACGAAAACGCGACGAAGGAAAGTGGGCGTCGTGCGTCCTTCCCTCCCTGACCACTCAGCTGTGCTTGACCCATTAGTCACGAAGCAGAGGGGGTCACGTGACAGTGCGGGCCTGTCCACCTGCCGTAACCAGCGATCGAGGCCGTCATCAGCCACGAGACGCGTTGCTGGGCGTGCCTGACGGGACGCGTCCCTGTTTGTCACCTGGAGCGGTGGCCCGGCCTGAACGGAACAAAACGGCCAGCGGCGACCGTCACGGGGCCAGCGCCAGCCCCAGTCCCGCGCCAGCGCGCGGCACAGTGGGCCGTGGAGTGCACCGGGGCTCGGGGACACCTCGTGACCAGCGGGCCGTCCCGGCTGGGGGCCCCTGCCCCAGCTCCCGCCTGGAGAGACGCCCGAAGGGGCTGGACGGGTAAGGAAGCCGGGGCTGGGGCGCGTCGGGGCCGCGTCCCCGGGCGCCCGGCAGGGCTCGCTGCTGCGCTAACACCCTGGCTCCCGCAGCAGCCCCGTGGGGCACACGCGAGCACCCTCAGCTCACGGGCGGGGGCGCGAGCCTCGGGGGCTTTAGGTAACGGGCCCAAAGTCGGGGGTGGGGAGACTTATCGTCGAAGCCCGAATCTGGACCCGGGTCCTGAGTCCGGACCCGCACAAGGGAGGAGAGAACAAGGAAGGGGTGCAGCAGGCCGGGGCTGGCCAGCACGGAGGGGAGGCGTCCGCGGCTGGGGTGCGGGGCTGCTCCCGGCGGGCTGCGGGGTGCGGGCGGGCGTCGCGGTGCTAATGCGCAGAGGGTCCAGCGGTCTGGGCCCTGATTTGCATAAGGAAACGGGGTCTCTCACTCCTCAGGGAGGGCCCCCGCACCCCCTCCCCGCAGGCCTGCTTCGCCCGAGTCCCGCCGTCCCCCCCACGGACGGGCAGGGCCACCCGCCCGGCTGCCACCGTCACGTCACAGCGTTAAGGTTTCCGCCTGCTCAGGTTCAGAAAGGAGCCGTTTATGGGATCGTCCCTCCCCGTTAGGGCGGAGCGAGCGGCAGGGTCCGCGCGGGGACGTCCCCCAGGAAAGGGCCCCTTCCCGGAGGACGAGGACAAGGACTAGGCCGAGGCCAAGGACGAGGCTGGGCTGGCCCCAGCCGGGCCCCTGACCAGACCCCGGCCTTGCCAGCCGGGCGGTGGCGGCCCCGCTTGTAGCCGACGTCAGTGCCCGGCTCCCGGACCAGGAGTAAAACGGCCGTGACCGCAGGTTGATCCTTGGAAGAACCGAACGAAACACCTGGAAACAGAGTGTGTGAGTGACAACCGGAGCCTAGACGACGTGGCCCAGAGCGGGACGTCTCTCCAGGGACCGCCCGCGCCCGGACGCGGCGCAGAGAAAGGAGCCGGCCCAGCCGCACTGCGTCGAGAGATGTCCTCGGCGCCATGCAGTGTCATGGGACGGGAAGGAGGAGCCACGCGCCAGGAGATGTGGCAGCCCACGGAGCGGACTCTGTGGCGCGCAGTGAGGGAGGGACAAACGGCCGTGCACGGGCGCCTGCCGGACGCCGCGTCCACACCCCCCTGAAAGGCCACGCCGCCTCGTCACGAGCGGAGGAAGCGGTTAAAGCCACCCCGAAGCCAGATGTCACGCCCGCAGCTCTGCAGAGAGCGACCTGTCGGTGAGGACGGGGGCTCAGAGAGGTCAGCGGCGCCGGGGACTGAGCAGGGGGTCCCCGCCGGCCGGCACCCCCAGCCCGCCCGAGACATGGCCCCGTGGGTGTGGGGACAGCAGCGGGCACGTGCGGGCGACAGTGCGCAGGGCGGGTGACCGCAGGCGGGAGGACACGGTGGCACCTGCAGCCGTAGAACGCCATGGCCCACGCGTGCACTGACCACCGACGGCCGCTCCGCGTGTGGGGGCGGCGACCGCGGACATGTGTCTGGAGGGCCGGCCGCTGCGGGCTGGCAGCGACGGGGCTCCCACTGCCCGCCCCGCGGAGGCCAGGCCCGCCCTGGGCGGTGGGACGTGCCAGGCTCCCAGGGGGGAGGGGAGCCCTGCGCCTTCCGACCCCGGTCCCCCAGGGCCAGAGCTGGCCCCACTGCCATGCCCGCCCTCCAGCCACCAGGGCACGCACGCGGGGGAGGGGTCCTCTGTCCTCCTGCTCAGGGACACGCAGGGCCAGCGCCCCTGCTTTCCTGCCCAGAGTCGCCCGGGAGGCAGCACCCTGGCCCCCGAGCCTGTGCCCTTCCCCAGCGTGGGGACGCCCCACCGGGCCGTCAGTGCCTGGGCGCTCTGCGCCCCTTCCAACCCCGAGACTGCCGCTGGCTGACGTCGCGAGGGCGTTCCTGTCACTGGGCACCCCCCACCCCGAGGGCTGTGCCACGCCCTGCGCGCTGGCCCAGGCTGGGGACTGACACCTCGTCTCTCCCGCGGCCACACCCGGCCCCTCGCACCTGCCCGCACACGTGCCGTCCCCGCCCCCGGCTGTGCTTAGTCACCCTCCCGACCCGGCAGAGGTGCCAGCGGACGGGCGCCTCGGGCCCGCACCAGGGCGCTGTCCCCCGAGAGCCCGGCCCCCGGGCACTGGGGCTCTGGCGGGTGCGTGTCCCTCCCCCAGCACGGGAGTGTCGGGGGGTCTTTGAAGTCACAGAGCCCGCGGAGGGCCACACACACAGACGGTGGCACGGGGCTCGGACCGGGGACCCCGGGGCTGCTGGTCCACCCGTCAGGGGCCGGCATGGCCACACGCCCTTGGCCTTACCCGCCAGTGCTCCGTGTGAGCAAAATCCGCCCGCTGTGGTCAAGGCCGCGGTCTTTCGCTGTCACCCCTCCTTTGAGCAATTAAACCATCATGAAGGGCGCGTCACAGCCCTTCCTCCGAGCCCAGTCCTCCCCGCAGGCCCGCGCCTCGCTCGCGCCCACACCTCCCCTTGGGGACGGGGGGTCGGCTGAGAGACTCCCTGTTACCGCAGGGCCCCTTCGTGCGCTTCTGTGTGACGGCCCATGTCGCCTCGCCCCCACGCCGGGCTGGGCTACCCCGGGAAGTCAGGGGACAGCGAGGCGGGCCGGCCAGTGATGGAGGCTGCCGGGGACTCCCTGCCGGTTACACAGACGTCACACGCGCCATCCCGCCATGCGACCCCCTCCAGGGCCGCCCGGCAGGGTCACATGCTGGAGGGGAGGGTGGCACAGAGCCGCACTGACCCCTTCGGCGTGCGGGGCCTCTCCTCCCGTGAGGCTGCAGCGACGAGGGTTGCGTGCTCGGCAGTGGCACGGTGGGCCGGGGCGTTGGCCTGGCCGCTGGGTGCAGCTCTGTGTGGTGGCCGCAGCGGCAGCCGACACCTCCCCAGCCCGCACGTGGTCATCGCTCCCTCGTGCGGGTCTGTCCCCTTCTAAGGGACTTAGGAGGACACCGTCAGCTTAGACGGGGGGTCACTGCAGTTTCACCTCAGTCAGCTCGGTGAAGACCTGTGACCACACAGCCGCGCTGGGGTCCTGGGGGGGCTTCAGCTCACGAGCTTCGGGGGGACACAGTTCAGCCCATAACACACTGCTTAGTTGTAGCTACTGAGCTCCGCGGCTGTACCGAACAGGGGCACTGTTCACTTGCTCAGGGCTCGAGGCGACACGGTGGCCGTGTCGGCGAGCTCACTCTCCGCGCGCGCCTCGTTCCTCCCCCAGCCAGGCCTCCTGGCTTCCAGTTCCCGCTCTCCGCACCGGTCAGACGAGCTTCTGCAGACTCGGCCTGGGCTCTTCCCCCAACCACTTCGGGCGGAGCCGAGGGCACGTTAAGGCCCACGGCCAGGCTGCCCTCCGGGGCGCGTCTCCCGCTGGGCACCCCGTGGGCGAGCCAGGGCACGTCCCCCACGGCCCCCTGCCAGCAGTGGGTGTCGCTCCTCTTTTCCATCCTGCCCACCTGCTGGGAAAAGGTTTCCTAATCGTACGAAGGGAGTGCGTGCGTGCACGGGGCTGTGCGTGTGTGTGTGTGAGTACTGGACGGATGCGCGGGACGGCAAAGTCACCCGATGAGACAGTCACCCGACCACGGAGACGGTCCCCCCGACCACGGAGACGGTCACCCCGACCACGGAGACGGTCCCCCCGACCACGGAGACGGTCACCCGACCACGGAGACGGTCACCCGACCACGGAGACGGTCACCCCAACCACGGAGACGGCCACCCCGACCACGGAGACGGCCACCCCGACCATGGAGACGGTCACCCCCGACCACGGAGACAGCCACCCCGACCACGGAGACGGCCACCCCGACCACGGAGACGGTCACCCCGACCACGGAGACGGTCACCCCGACCACGGAGACGGCCACCCCGACCACGGAGACAGTCCCCCCGACCACGGAGACAGTCACCCCCGACCACAGCGAACGTTTTCATCGCGTGAGACTTGGATGCCCAAGCTGGACCCGGGCAACTCGGGAGCCAGGAGCGGCCACCACGTAACCGACGTGTGGCCTCCATGATGAGCTCAAAACGAATCAAAGGCTTACACTGAGCACTGCTCTTTCATCTTTGGGGGGAAAACGCAGATGTAACCTTTGCCCTCGGATTGTGCGATGGATTTTTAAATTGGACACGAAAAGCGCGGGCAAGAAAGAGGAGATCCGTGGACTCCCCTGGAAATGAGAAACGTTTGGGCTGCAAAGCAGCCTTCACCACAAGGAAGCGAGGGACCAGCCCACGAAGGAGAAAATCTTTGCAAACTGCATCCCTGGCCAATGAAGACAGTTTCATCTCAACAAGGAGGAGACACAGCGTTTACCGTGGCCGCGGATCTGCGGATCCGGACGCAGAGGAAGACCCTCGGCCTCCTTAGCCGCGGGGGGACCTGGAGATCTCGCGCCACGTGGCAGCCCCCGGGGACATGGGGGGGCGGAACCCAAGGCCCAGGCGGGGTGGGGGGCTCGGCCCCCGCGGCCGGCCCGGCGGCCCCACCGCAGCCCCCGCAGTCCCACCCATGGGCAGGGCCCGGGGTGGAAACCTCCTTCCCACGCACACGCGAGCGCGGGGGCAGCGGCTTCCTGATGGCCCGGGCAAGTGAGGGGGGCGGCGAGGGCGGCGGAACATTACGCACCCGCGAAGAGGACCCCTGCAGTCAGCCCGGGGCCAGCGCGGGGCCCCCTCCCCGCGGCACAACCCGGTTGGCGCGGCGTCGGGATCAGGCGCTGGGTCTGGGGCGGGGGACCTGGGGCCGGGGTCGGGAGGGTGGGGATGGGGGGCCCTCTGCCCTGGAAGGCGGTCCAGGCTGAATGCCACGGGGGGGGGGTTTCCCGCAGGTGGGGGGTCTCGCAGGTGGGGGGTCCCGCAGGTGGGGGTCCCGCCCGCAGCCCCGTCCCGGTCCCAGAGAACAGACACGCCTCCCGCCCCAGCCTCGCGCGCGCCGGGGGAGCGGGAACCGCGTTTTCCAGGGCCTGGCGCGGGCCTGGCGGGGGGGCGGGGGGGGGGTCGGCCCTAGGACGGGCACCGCCCCGGGACCCGCCTGTACGCGAAGCCGAACTTCCCCGGTTCGTGTTCGTGTTCGAGTTCGCGCGGCGTCGTGGGCCCCCACCACCCACGTCCCCGCGAGGCTCCCCTCATCCCCCCCGGGGCTCCCCTCATCCCCCCCCCGGGGCTCCCCTCATACCCCCGACCTGGGGCTCCCCTTCCCCTCCGGCCCGCGGTCCCGGGCGCAGCGCTGACCTGGGCGCGAGCAGACCCCGCCCCCGCAGCCACCGATAGGTGCCCCGGCCCCGGGGACCCGCGGGCGGGGCGGGGCGGGGCGGGGACGGGACGGGGGACGGGAGGACGCGGGGCCCGGGGCGGGACGCGGACTCCGGGCGGGATGGGGGCGCCGGGCGGGCCGGGGGCGCCGGGGCCCGCGGGCTGGGACCGGGCCCGGGGGGGCGCGCGGCTGCGCGCGGCGCTCGCGGGGCTGCAGGAGCTGCGGGGGCTGCGCGCGCGGCAGGAGGGGCGCGTGCGGGGCGCCCTGGGCCTGTGGCCCCCGCCCCCGCCCGCGCCCCGCGGACCCCGCGAGCAGCGCCTGGAGGCGGCGCTGACGGCGCTGCAGGAGCAGATGGTGAGGGGCGCGGGGTGCGGGGTGCTGGGGCCGGGCGGGCAGCGCGCGGGGGGCGCGGGGCCGCGGGGTGAGGGGTGAGGGGTGTGCAGGGTGTGGGGCGGCCGAGCGGGGGGCGCCCCTCGGGGTTTCGGTTCCCAGCGAGCGGGGCGCGGAGGCCCGCGGCGCCGGGGACCCCCTCACCGCCCCCCGAGTCCCGAGGGCAGCGGGGACCCCGCAACCCGGCCCCGCCCCCGCGCGCACCGGCGCCCGCGCGTCCCGCAGGTGCGTCCCGCTGTCTCGGCCCGGCTTCCCCGTGGTGGGTGCTGGGACCCCTGCCGGGCACCCCCCCCCAGGGGTCCCCGGGGGTCGAATGCGGGCGTCTCTGTAGCGAAACGTCCGGCGAGGCCGTGGGGAGCGGCGCGTCCTCCGCGCCCGGTGTCAGCGGGGCTGGGCCCCCCTCAACCCCACGCCCACCCCCACCCCGACCCCGCCGGCCTCTCCCTCCTCGTCTCCCCTGAGTTCCCCCTGCGGGCCCGGGACCACGTCGGCCCCGCGGACCTGCCGGGCGCTCTCCCGTCCTGTGACGGTCGCGGCCGCAGGATGTGCCGTTTTGCTGTGTTTTGAAGAACCAAAGGGCCGTGCAGAGGGATTTCTGATCCTGGGGTCACGCCTACTCTAGGCGGGATGCGTGGAAGTTAAGTCGGTTCCCATCCACCCTGTGTAAAAGCTGCGGGGTCTCCGGAGTCTGGGCTGCAGCCTCAGCCGGCTCCGGGGAGCAGGCCGGTTAGGGCTGGGGGCCGAGCAGGTGCCCCCCACCTTGCGACAAAGGCCACCCTGACTCCCCGTGGTTCCTCTCGCCGAGTCAGCCGCAGGTTGGGCAACGGTGACAGATGAAGGAGCTGGCCCCGGGGCACCTCACACGCGGTTTCACCCGC
Organism: Cynopterus sphinx; assembly: GCA_030015415.1. Lineage (NCBI taxonomy): Eukaryota > Metazoa > Chordata > Mammalia > Chiroptera > Pteropodidae > Cynopterus > Cynopterus sphinx. Next base: position 130,161,575 of record CM057386.1, on the reverse strand, counting down.
CCACTCGTGCCAGGCTCACGTCGCGTTTGCACCCAGACACGGCCGAGGTGGCGCTGGAGCACACCATGGCCCTCGAGGACGCGGGAGGCCGTCGCAGGAGGGGCAGGCGGGGCGGTGGCCGCGGACTCCTCGCCGAGGCCGGGCCGGGTTGATGATTAACTCGGTTTCAGAAACTCGCCGGCCCGGAGCACTCGCCTCTAATTACCCTCAGACTCCCTCCTGGAGAGGAGGATCAAACAGGCCCTTTTGTTTAATTTTTTTTTAATGTGGGACCAGAAGGAACACGCAGACTTTGTCTCGAGGCTTTGTTCTGGGGACGGACTACGTGATCAGAAGAACTGCGTGCGGGTGACGTCAGCTCGGCACTTAACACTTGCACATTCTTCTGGCAGGAAGGATTCGGGGCCGACCCGCTGGCCCAGCACCCCAGCACCCGGCCCGAGTCCGCCTGGTCACGGTTTCAGGCGTGAGGACAGGAAGTGGGGTTTAGGGGCTTGTCTGACCCGCAGCACCCGGTCCTGCGGGAGTCCCCGAGTGAGAATGGGCCCGGCTGTGTCCCCTTCACACGCATCACAGCGCCGCGCTAATTGCCGTGTCTGGAACCACAGAAGAGCGCACAGTAGGTGCCCGGTCAGCGTCTGACAAGCAACTTGGAGGCTGCAACAGGGAAAAGGCTTTCGGTATCTCTCATCCCCCGTTCCAGACTTCTGAGCTAACGAAGCCCATGACCTTTGACCAAAGCAATCGTCACCGTCTGGCCAGCCCCGGGCTCCCCTGCTTTGTTTCCAGGAGGATCTGTCGTCCCGCAGAGTGGCCCCCGTCCCCCGTCCCGGGTTTTGGATGTGGCCACGCGCCCGGCAGCACCCGTGTAGAAAGACCTGGATGCCCGGGGCAGTCTGGGAGCCCCGAGCCCCCCAGGACAGTGCCCTTGGGGGCGGGGGGAGGTGAACACAGACTTGGGGACCCGGCGGTGGGCTCTGCGCCTAGAGAACTCCCGGCAGCCGACCTGGCTGCTCACAGCTTGTCCTGCGGTGGCAGCGCGCGGCGGTTCCGTCTCGCTGGCCGCCCACGGTCCACGCTGCAGGCCGAGCTGGGCCCGACTGCGGCTGCCGACAACGCCTGCTTCGTGAACGTGGGGGGGGGGGGCTAGCCCAAGGTCACCAGCGAGGGCGAGACCCCTGCAGGTCGCCGAGGGTCTCTGTCTCCAGGAGGCCGATCGGGGCCCCAGCCTCTGCTGCTGGCCGATGGCCGTCTCCAGGGACGGGCACGCTGACCCACCCGCAGGTCGTGGGCGACAGCACGGAATTTTCCTTCGCCCGGCCTCGGCTTTCAAGGAGAGGGGTGGCGTCTTCCAGCTCTCCGTTCCCGGGGCGCTGGGACACTTTTCACCCTCGTCCTCCGAGCTCGCCACGCAGCTTGGTGGGGGCGGACGGCTGAACTAGCCAGGCCAAAGGGCAAGGCAAGGGCAAGGCGGCTCCTCCGACGGGGGAAGGCGGCCTTGGGAGGAGGGATGGGGGCCCGGCCGGCCGCCCCACCGGGTGCTGCCCGCCGGGCCCCGGGGAGGCCAGAACCCCGTGCCCACCTGATTCTCCCAGAAGAGGCAGCAATGACTGTCGCGCGCGGAAACCTCTCGGCCTGCGCCCTCGTGTTGTCGAAATCCCTGAGGCACGTTTCCTGAGCCCGCGGTCTGGGGTTTGGGGGCTCCTCGCTTCCTCCATGAAGACTTAGGGCGCAGTTAATCGTTTTCTTGAGCAGGATGAGCCGCATCATGACCCTTGTTAATCATTTCCCTCAAACTTACTTGTTAATCAAACCAGAAGTCGGCGCCCTGGGCCCTGAAGCAGGGCCGTGGGCGTCGCTGGGCGGCGCACGGGCGCTGGCGCGTGTTGTGGCGCCGTCCTCGTGGGGTCGCGTCCTGTGACACGCACACGCGCGTGGTATGTGTCGCAGGGTGCGCACGCGTACGGGGTGCGTGTTTACATATCGTGTACGCGCACGAGCTGCCTACATGATGTGGCACAGGGACACGTGCGTCGCGTGCCGTCTGACACACGCACGTGTGTCGTGTGACACGCATGCGTGGGGCGTGTATAGTCCGACGACACGCCTGTAGTGGGGGTATGCCACGTGACGCGGAGACACGGATTAAGTGCGCGGCGCACAACGTGTGCACATGCGTGTGCCGCGTCGCACGCCAGCGCGTCCTCGTGTGCATGTCACGTCACACCCGTGGTGCTGCATGCGGGAGACACAGAACACGTGCTGCGAGTGTTACGCGACATCGACACGTGCGCGGTGTGTGCTGCCCAGCGCAACGCGCCACACGTGTGTGCGGTGCGCATCCTGCGGCAGCGCAGTCGCGGCGCGTGCTGCGTGGCGTGCAGACACGTTGGCGCGTGTTCCAGAACGTGCACGTGCGTGCGCTCTCGGCCGCACACGGTCGGGAGGTGTTGTATGGCGCACGCGTGTCGTCGTGCACACGTGTGAGCTGCGTGTGTGTCGCGTGGCGCATGCGCGCCGTCTGTGTGTGGGCGATGCCCACCATCGCCCGCCCGCGGCTGGCACCCCAGGGCAGAGCTGAGGTGGGACCTCGGCCCCACGGGGCTCCCCGGGCGGCTTTCAGGCTGCGTCTCGTCCAGGCGGAGCCGGCGCGTCCTGCCTCGTCTCCCCCGACGCCCGGCGCGGAGGGGGCCGCGGCCGTGCAGAGGGGCCTTTCCCCTCCCGGGGACTTTCCTATCCCCCGACCCCGGGCGCCGTGGACCAGAGGAGGATGTGGCCACGCGGGCCCCAGACGCAAGGCCCGTCACGCACGGCACCGGAAGGTGCGTCCTACGCAGCGGATGGAGACGCGTGTCACCCTCCGAGGGAGGTGTCCGTCTCGTGCCGTTGGCTCCGCCGCGGGCTGCGTGGCTCCGGTCCCCGTGAAGAGGGCCTAACTGGAAGCCGCTGGTGGAAGAGAGTCTGCGGCTGGAGGAGGAGCGCGCTCGGGGTGGGAGGGCTCAGCGTGCGGGGCCGGGGGCTGCTGGGGGGGCCGGGGGCCGGGGGAGTCGTGTGCGCGGAAGCCACGCGTCCCGGCGCCTGCACCCGAGACACCTGCCGTTCTCGCCCCTCAGGACCGGTTGAGACGCCAGGACGTCGGGCTGAAAACCCACCTGGAGCAGCTGGACCAGCGGGTCAGCGAGCTGCAGCTGGACGTGTGCGGGACGCCCCCCGGGGCCCCGGACAGCGACAGCCGGCCCAGCTCAGGTGCACACGCACGGACACACGCGCACACGGTGTCTGTCACACCAGACACAGCTCACACGCGCACACCGCGAGAGCACGCGCGCAGACGTCCCGCTCACACCGCACGCGCACAGATGTCCCGCTCACACCGCACACGGACACGCACCGGACATCCCGCTCACACCGCACGCACGCACCCACGCCGCTGCGCACAGCTCACGCGCGCCGACGCCCCGTCTGCCCGTCCAGGCTTCTACGAGCTGAGCGACGGTGGCTCCTGCTCCCTGTCCACCTCCTGCGCGTCCGTGTGCAGCGACCGCCTGTCCTCGTCGCCGGGCGCTCTGCTCCCTGCCGCCCCCACCCCCAGGACGAGCGCGGGGGACAGCCGGCCCTGGTCTGCCGACGGGACCAGCGTGTGGGGGGCCCCTGTGCCCTCGTGGGAACCGTGGGCCACTGAGGAGGGCTCAGGCCGGCGGCTGCAGGGCACGACCCGGCCCAGGCCCGTGTCCACAGGTAGAGGGGGCCGGGGAGGGCGGGCCGAGCCGTCCCGGCGGCCGGGACGGCTGCGGGGCGGGGTGCGGACCCCCGGCCCCATCCGGGCGGCGGGGACACTGAGCGCAGCAGGACGCCTCGCGCGGTGCTGGTGCCGACCCCGCAGGCGCTGCCCCCAGCATGTAGGTGCTTCCGCCGTGGGGTGGAGGCGGGAGTCCCGCGCCCGCCTGCGTTCAGCAGAGCAGGGCTGTGCTGGAGCCTCCGGGAGGTTTTCCAGAAGGCGCTCCCGGCCCTGGGTGCAGCCCGACCGCGTCGTCCGCGTGGGTGGGCCAATGGGCCCCGCAGGGCAGGTCGCTTTACCAGGCCTCCCCGGCCCGGAGGACCTCACGTTCCCTTGGGCTGTCCCTTGCGTGCCGGGCGGCCAGCGCCTGGGGGCCCCGACGAGGCCGGCAACAGTGTCACCTCCAGACGCGTCTCAGTCCCGGCACGAGGCCGGGAGTGGAGTGAGAATTAGAACCAGGAAAGCGAGCTGTGCCCGTTTGGCCTTCGCCCAGCAGCGACCTGGACACGTCCCGTGGCCTCGGGGAAGGCCCACCGGCCGCGGGCGGGGGCCGGCCCTCTGGGCGGCCGCAGATCGGCCCTGCGTGCGGCCTCGCGGGTACAGCCGCGTCTGGGATCTGCCTTCTAAGACCGAGGAGACGGGGCAGAGGGCCAGCCCGAGAGGGGACCGTGGGGAGCCCTGATGGGATGGGCACCCCCGGGCCCGGCTAGTCGCGGGCGGTCTCCTCCTCCGTGGGGCGTCCGCGAGGCGGAGCCCGTCTGCGTGGACGCTGCCCTCACTCTCACGCGTTGTCGTTCTCGTCCCCAGGTGACCTGGACAGGGTCCTCCCGGCGGAGGCAGGCCCCCCGGACGCCAGCGCAGACCCCACGGCCACTGCCTTCCTGTGCCGCGGGACGGGCCTCCCGCCCCACGGGCTGGACCCCAAGTACCAGCGGGACCTGGTGTCCAGGGGTGGCAGGGAGGTGTACCCCTACCCCAGCCCCCTGCACGCCGTGGCGCTGCAGAGCCCTCTCTTTGCTCTGACTAAGGAGACCCCGAAGAGTGACGGCCACGCGCCCCCTAGCACGTCCCGTCCCAGCCCCTCAGCTTCGAGCTCCACGCGGACCGGACCGGTCCTTGAGGCCGGCCCCGCCGGAGCCTACATAGACCGGCTGCTGCGACTGCGGGGCGAGCAGCGGCCCTCGGGGTGGGAGGCGGCCCTGTCCCAGGGCGCGGAGAGCGACGGTCGCCCCGAGAAGCTGGTCCGCGCCCCAGAGGCAGACGTGGGAGGCGCGGCTCTGAGGAGGGGGCCCGGCGGGGTCGGCCCAGGGCGGGAGGCGTCCGCACCCCTGGCGGGCGCCCTGCACCCCGGCAGCCTCGCAGCGCAGGCGCCCCAGCCCCCCGGCGGCCGCGTCAGTGTGGGGGCCGCTGTGGGTCCCCCTCAGGCTCCCGGCTCGCAGGCCCGGCAGCCAGGTCCCGACGGCCAGGAGGGCAGCGCCAGGCGGCCCGGGGTCAGGCAGGGCCCGGCTCCGGCTCCCGGGCGCTGTGCCCGCCCCCGCCCTGCTGCCGGCAGAGCTTCCCCGCCAAGGCCGGCACCAGGCCCCACGGGGACAAGAGCTGTGAGGGGCGGGAGGGGGCCCGGGGACAAGGCCCCGAGGCGGGGGCGGCCGCCACACCGGCGCGCCCTCCTTGCCCCCGGGCTGCCCCCTGCATGGGGGGCCGGGCCCGGGAGGGCCCCCGCCCTGGCCTGCGAGGCGCCCGGCCGGTCCTGCTCCGAGTCCAGCCTCTACCCCGTGTCCTTCCTCGTCCCCCTGCTGCTGGCCCCCCACGCGGGTCCCCGGGCGCCGGCCTTGCTGCCCCCGGAAGCGGCCCCTCCCGGGGCGGCCAGCGGGGGGGCCCGGAGGCGGCAGCGCAGGTGGCAGTCGTCCCTGGAGATCTCGGCCCGGGCCTGCCCGGCCGCTGCCCAGGGCCCTGGCCTGGGGGCCCCGACGAGGCCGGCAGCCAGGCGAGGGGCTGGCCTGCGGCCCACGTGCCCCCGAGCCCAGCCCAGGCCGCCCCGCCAGCCCGCCCCGGCCAGGAGCGAGCCCGCGTGCGCCTCGCTGCCCCCCTCCGCCGTCGCCGAGGCCAGCGAGGACGAGGCCAGTGACGACACCGCCAACCGCTTCGGGGACGGGGAGTCCAGTGGCAGTGACGTGGGGGCCGGTGTCGGGGGCAGAGGGGGCCGCCCGGCCCGGCCTCGGGCGCACCCCCAGCCGCCTGCGCCCGGCCCGGCCGGCGCCAGGCCAGCCGGGCCCCCGGTGCCCAGGCTGCGCCACGTCAAGGCCTCCCGGGCGCTGAAGAGGAAGATCCGCAGGTTCCGGCCGGCGGCCCTGAAGGTCATGACCACGGTGTGAGCCCGGCCCAGGGAGCCACCGCGGGTCCAGGAGGAGAAACCGCCCCGAGGAAGCGCGCGGCGGCGCGTGCCAGGCACAGGGCCCTCCCGGGGCCGGGGCCGGGGCCGGGCTCGTCACCGTGTGACACGCGGGCGGGGGCTTGCGTGCCGGGCGGCCAGCGCCTCGGGAGCCGAGACGACGGGGCCCGCACCAGGAGACGGCCACGGGAGGCCCCGACACGCCGACAGGGTCGGTGTCGGCGTCGGCGCTGCTCACCGTCCCTGCCCCCGCCCCGTCCCCAACAACTTGCCCGAGGACTCCCGTCGGGGCGGCTGGGCACCGGGCTCTGGAAATGGGGTGTGGAGGTGATGCCCGCGCTGCGCCCTCGACGTGAATAAACACGCGGCTGCACCGCAGCGAGCGGACGGCTCTTCCCCCTCCCGCCCCCGGGGGTGGGTCCCTGCTGGGCGCACAGTAGGGGTCCGGCAAGCCCTCGCCCCCCGTCACCTGGAGCTCCCGCCCGGGTGCGAAAACGCCGCTCGCACGAGCGCAGCCCAGACGCTTGCAAGCCCCGAAGTGGAGAAAATAACCGTTTCCTTATTTATTTGTCAAAGAAATCGTCGCGGGCGTCTCGAGGGGCGCGCGGTGTTCTCGGAGAAGCCGCCCGCTGAGCCTCGCGGTGTCCTCAGTCCCGGGCAGCTCTGCCCCGACACTCCGCCTCCCCGGAGCGGTGGGGGCTGGGGGTCGCGACCTCTCACCTCTGCCTCGGAGCCCCCGCCCTCCGACCCCTGGGCCCACCCTGCGTTTGCGTCCGAGCCGCCCGCGCCCGGCGGGGACTTCCAGCCCCGGCCCCTCCCCCCCCGGTGGCTGCGCGGACGCCCCCGGCAGCAGGCAGACCCGGGCAGCCGCCCGCAGGGGCCCCGGAGAGGGCCCGCCCGCCCCCGGCTGCGCTGCTGACCCACGTTTGTAACGCACGAAGCAGGCGGCTTGGGGGTTCGGCCTCTGGGTTCTGGAAAAGAGATTTGGAGACAGAAGATGCTTCACTTGTCGTTTTTCCGAAGGAGGGAAAGTGGGGCCCAAAGGGAAAGGACCTGACGCCCACACGGCCACCGTCAGGCTCACCGTTTCCCCGGCAGCTCCCCGCCCCGTCCCCGTCCCGGCCTGGACCCCCGCCCCGGCCTGGACCCCCCACCCCGTCCCCGCCCCGGCCTGGCCCCCCCGCCCCGGCCTGACCCCCACCCCGGCCTGGACCCCCCGCCCCGGCCTGGACCCCCCGCCCCATCCCCATCCCAGCCTGGACCCCCCGCCCTGGCCTGGACTCCCCGCCCCGGCCTGGCCCGCCGCCCCTGCCATCGGGACCCCCGCCTGCCTGGACCCCGCCCGCCTGACTCCCGCCCGGCCTGGCCCGCCGCCCCTGCCATCGGGACCCCCGCCCCGGCCTGGACCCCCCCCCCCGGCCTGGACCCCCGCCCCGGCCTGGACCCCCAGCCCCAGCCTGGACCCCCGCCTGCCTGGACCCCGCCCGCCCGTCCCTGCCCAGCCTGGACCCCCACCCGGCCTGGACCCCCGCCCGGCCTGGACCCCCCAGCCCCAGCCTGACCCCCACCCAGCCTGGACCCCGCCCGGCCTGGATCGCCCCGGCCGGGACCCCCCGCCCCGGCCTGGACCCCCGCCCCGGCCTGGCCCCCCGCCCCGGCCTGGACCCCCCGCCCCAGCCTGGACCCCCCGCCCCGGCCTGGACCCCCGCCCCGGCCTGGACCCCCTGCCCCGTCCCCGCCCCGGCCTGGACCCCCCGCCCCGGCCTGGACCCCCCGCCCTGGCCTGGCCCGCCGCCCCTGCCATCGGGACCACCGCCAGCTCCCCACACCCTTCCAGGAGGGAGCAGGGTCCGGGGACTCCCCGCGACAGACCACCCAGCCCCGTGTCCCTCCACGGGGGCCAGGGCGGGCCACGCTGGTCTCCCTGGTCCCCTCACAGGCTCGTCCGCACAGCTCCCTGGGCCCTGCCTCTCCGGGGGCCCCGCCGTGGCCGCCCGGGCCAGTCCGTTGGGCAGTCCCTTGGCCAGTGGCTGTGCCAGGGCCTAGGTAAGCCGGAGGACAGTGGCCTGGGAAGACGAAGACAAACCCAAACGGCCTTGTCGGGTGGCACCTTCCGTTCCCCGAGGCGGGGGCTGCCAGCCCTGTGAAGACCTGCACCCCGGGAACTAGGAGCAGGGGCCCCGGTGGCTCACGGGGAGGCACGGCCGCTGCGTCTTCCCCGTGTCACCGAACCTGGCTGAAGCACGGAACGCGGTGGACGGGAACGTAAAGCCGTCTCCCAGCTCCCGTCCCGACCCCCGCGGCCTCCGTCCCCGCCCTCGCGCCTTCTCAGTGAGGGGCCGGGCCGCGCCCCCTCCGGGCCGCCGCGCCCGTGTCCAGGGCCTCACCCCGCAGGTCTCCCCTGGACGTGCCGCCGCGGGGGCGGGCGGGCCTGCAGGGGCCGCTGGGGCCTCGGGGGCTGCCCGGCGCCAACCCCAGAGCCCGCGTGAGAAAGGACGACGAGGAGTGCGCTTTCTCGTCTAAAACGCGTTCCCACGTCTTCTCCTCGCAGCGGTTTCCTGTGCCCGTTTCCTGGCGGAGTGGCTGGGCCTTTTCTGTGCCAACACCTAACGGTCCGAACAGTCGGGAAGGAAAGTGCGTCCACTCGGGGACCGCGCACGAGGCGATCGCTGTCGCTGCGCATTCCGGGGCCTCGAAGCGTCGCAGAGCAACACGCCCGCGGTGGGCCACGTGGGCAGAGGAACGGCCGAGAGCGCGCACGCGTGGCGCGGGGCCGGGTGCGGCACGCGTGGCGCGGGAAAAGGCGCTCAGACGGCGCGTCGTGGCGCGGACGCAGGCGCGTGTGTGGAAACGGCGCCCCCGGCCCTGAGCGGCGGGAGGAGGCCAACGGGGCGCCCGGCGCGCAGACGTCAGTGTGGGCGTGCGACACGCGCAGAGCGAGCGGGCGCTGAGCCCTCTCTTGGACGACGGCCGCCCCTTGGGAGGGTGGGACGCCCAGACAGACGCAGCGGGGCCGCTCTGCAGCCCACACGGCCCAGCACGTCCACGCCCGGTCCACGCCCGCGCCCTGCACCCTCGACCCCAGCCGCCCCTGGGTGGGAAGGACGAGCCTCGTTACAAACGCGGGAACAACGCCGCGGGCCGCGAGGCGTGGGTGAGTGTGGAGGCGACGGTGGCCCGTGCCCGCCGAGCGGGGCCAGGCGGCGGGTCGGGCCCAGGCGGACGGTTAGGACTCGGGAACCCTCGGGGCGGCTGAGGAGGGACCCTGAGGCGGGCGGGGTCACGGGAAGTCAAGAGGGACCGGGAGCCTTTCCTGGGCCCGCGGGTGTTTGTTTTAAACAAACACTTTAAAGGTCGAGATCCCGAAAGCAGCGCAAGCCGCCTCGTTTCCGCCTGCGGTTTCTTGGGCAGGACCCGGGCCTCGGGGCAGACGCCGACGCGACGTCCCCAGACGCAGTCCCAGCAGCGGACCGTGCGGCCGGAGTGGATGCTCTCCCGAGAGGATTTCTCTGAGGAACACGGGAAAGGGGCTGTCCAAGGGGGAAGCGAATATTCCGCGAGGACCTGCTTCCTGCTTCTTTTCAAGCAAAAGTCCTCCCGCCGCGACCCGACAGGCCCCGTCATAGCACGACGCGCGCCGGAGGGCGGCCCGGCCCGTCCGAATCCCTTCAGTGGGCGCCGACAGCATCCGAGCGTGGCGCGGTGGCTGGGGCCACGGGGGTCAGCGCGGCCAGGACGCGGCGGTCCGCGTCCCGCAGGGGCAGGCGGGCGAGCCGGGCGGCCCGCAGGCCCCGTCTGCAGTGGGGACGACAGGGGCTGGGAACCCGGGGCTTCGTCGCGTCCCCGGGCGCATCCCTGCGACGCTCCGGGCGGGAGGCCAGACGGCCGCCTGGTCTGTCCTGAGCCCAGTGGGGCCCCAGACCGGCCCCGCGACTGTTTCCCATGTTTGGGGAGAAGACGGTCAGCGGCCTCGCCGCCCGCCCTGCCCCTCCCTCGCCACCAGGGGCCCAGAGCTCGGGTCGCCGTGATGCGCGGCCACAGCCAGCACAGACCGCTCCGGCCCGTCTCCCGGCTCGGCCGGGCCAGAAGGCCCCGGAAACGGGGTCTGCCCGGCCGAGCAGAAGCCAGGGCACCCCGCCCCGCCCGCACGGCCCGGCCTCACCTTTGACCCTTGTCCCGGTGAGAACGCCCCGGTCCCGGTCCCGAGAAACGGAGACCTGGAGCAGGGGAGCTTCGGCCGCGTGCGTCCGTCCCCAGACACAGGTGTGTTGGCCCCTGACCGCCCCCGGACCACGGGAGGCCCCTTTTCGGAAATAAGGTCCCGCAGATGTGCCGAGCCAGGCCGGGGCTCGCCGGGCGGGCGGCCCGGGTCCCAGACCCCCGGCGTCCCTATCGGCAGAGGAAGGAGACGGCGGCTCCGGTGCTCGAACCTGTGCCCCCACGGACGGGGTCCGGGGCGCGCGTTCGCGGGTTCCACCCGACACCCTCGGTCCGGGGCGCCCGCTGAGGGCGCGGGGGCGGGGCTCCCCGGGCTGCCCGGGGCCCGCAGCGGGGCAGAGTGCGGCGGGCGTGGCCCGGCTGCCTGGGGAGGCCGGCGGGCGGCTCACTCCCCGCCCTTAGGCAGGCCCGGGCGGCCCGGGGGCCTGGGCGTGGAGAGCCAGGGGCTGCGCGCTGACCGGCCCTTGCAGTCTGTGGGTCCAAGGGTTGCCGCGCCCGGGAAGACGAGACGTAAGACGAGGCTGGACGCTGAGGGGGGCGGGCCGACGGGGGGGGGGCACGGCCGGCCCCGGGGGTGAGCCCCGGGCAGACGCCCGCCCCGCCCAGCACGGGGCCGCCCTCGCAGGAAGACCGGGCGGTGGCGGGGGCCGGCCCGGCCTCTCTGGACCAGCGTCGCGAATGTCCAAGCCGAAGGGCGACCTAGAGAACAGCGTCAAGGACGCGGCGCTCCAGCCGCCAGGGCCAAGCGCCCACTCGCCCAGCAGCGCCGGGCCCAGAGGGGCCGCCTCCTGGGGACGCTGTCCCCGCCCTCTGACCCCGGGGCACCGCGGCTGGGAAGCTGACCTGCTGCGTCGGGAACCAGGAACCTGGGCCGGCTTCCTAGACGCGGCCGGACGGCTCGGTCGGCAGGGAGCCGGGCCCGGGGCCGGCCTGGCCAGAGCCTGCAGCCGCGTCTGCCTCCGGCCCGCTGAGCTCGGGCCAAGCACGTCGCCTCGACCCAGACCCACCCCGGCCCCCGAGGTCGCGGGCCCTGGGCCCCGGACGCCCAGGTCGTTGTCCCTCTGCCGGGAGCCTGGGCCGCACTCAGCGCCCCTGGACGGCTCTGCGGAGGCCGCTGGGGACCCAGGGAGGGTGGGGGTCTGCCCCGGCGGGCGGCGAGGGCCCCGGGCAGAGTTACCAGCGGCCGGAACGCGCAGCAGGAGCCGGTCTGCCCCGTCCGTCACCACGGCCCTCGCAGCCCGCGCCGGCGACCAGCGCCCCGACCTGCGGGCGGCCCGCCCCCTCCCCCTTCCCCTGCTTCCTCGGAGGAGACCCACGTGCCCCCGGGGACCGGCCAGGGCAGCGGCTGCCAGCCGCGCCGCGCGTGGGTGCGAACCCAGAGCCGGGGGGCCTCGCGGCCTGGACCGGAAGACGCGGGGGCATCTGCGTGGAGTGCCCGCTGAGAGGGCACGGACAAGCGAGTCGCATGCACGTCCGTGCGGACGGCACGTAGGGGGCGGCAGCAGACTCCTCGCCACCCCGCCGGGCAGGTGGCCGCTCCTGCAGCCGGGGCCTGGGCTGGGTGCGGACGGGGCCGGAGCTCCGAGGGGCCGTCACACAGCCGCCCGCCGGCCTGGGCAGCCCGCGGCCACGGCCCGGTCACAGCTGGCCTCTTGCCCTGGGCGGGGCCCTGTGACTCCTCACTTCGGAGCGGCCGGCGTGTGCGCGTCCGTGCCTGGCCGGGCGGGGGTCACGCGGGAGGCAGAGGAGGCACCGGAGAGAATTCCAGGAATCCGCCCTGGGACTGGGGGGGAGTCGGGGCCAAGCGCGGCCGAGGGCTGGGGCCGGCGCTCCCCGCGGTCAGCTGGCTGCTCCTCAACCTCCCTTCCAGGTCCCTCCTGCGGCAACGAGAGGACGGGCCGGGCGCCGCCCCAGGGACCTCTGCTGGCCCCGTTACGGTGGGGCCAGGCGGCAGCACCCCGGGTCCCGAGTCCCCAGACGGAGCAGGTCCCCGCCGAGGCCGGCTCTGGCCACCGGGCAGTGCCCAGCCGCCCGAGGGCCGGGGCCGGCGTCTCTGCAGCAGGAGACGGGGCGTCCGTCCCGGCCCATCACGGGAGGGGGGGCCGGTCCGGGGACTGGGGCCCGCGGCCCCCAGGCCTCGCAGCGTGGGGGCCTCGCAGCCCGGCGGGGGCAGCGTCTGGGGACGCCCGGTCCGTCCGCCGCCGACACCTGTGCTGGCCCCCGTGGCCCCCGGCTGTGAGACCCGAGTCGGTGACGTGGGGTCCCCGTGTTAGACCCCGAGCGGGGAGGGCGCAGGTACCAGGGCGGAGGCTGGGGAGGGCCCAGGAAGGGTCCCCGTGGCCGCCGCGTGCAGCCACCCGCGGGCCCGGCACCCACAGGCCCCGCTGCCCCCGCGCCCCCTCGGGCCCTCGGCCCCGGGTGCCTCAGGGGCCCGCGCGCCCGGCGAGCGGCGTCGCTGAGGTGGGTCCGCGTGCGGCTCTTCGCGCCTTCTCGGCCGGCCGGTCTCCGGCGCTGTTCTACGAAGCCTGGGCTCCGCGCCGCTGGGCTTCAGCAGCTTTGTTTCTCAGGCCCGTCTCGTGGGCGGGGGGACCCGTTATCCAGAAGAACCGGGCGGAGCGGCCTCGGGCGCCGCGGGTGAGGAGGCCGGGTCCGGGTTTCGGGGCCGCCCCTCCCCACGCCTGAAGCCGTGGACTGGACCGAGCCGGCCAGGGGACCCGCCGGAGGACGGAGGAGGCCCGAGCGAGCAGGCCGTGCGCGGGCAGCGCAGTCCTGTGCCTCCCGGAGGAGGAAGCGCTTCTCTCTCGATGAGCGGGGGGCAGAGGTGCTCGGCCGACGGGAGGCGCCTCCGCGGCCTTCACACCCCCGGGACGCCGTGTGGACGCTCCGCGGCCGGCCTTACCCCGGGCAGGGGCCCGTGGGACTCTGGTGAGAGGGGGGTTTGCCGCAGGAGCCCCCTGCGGCCACGAGCGTCCCCCACGGGGGCTGGTCCGCAAGCGCAGGTGCTGGGAGCTCGGGGGCGGCGGTCGCCTCCAGCGGCCACCCCCGCGCGGAGGACAAGCGGGGCCCGTGCGCCCCGGCCCTGGGCCACGAGCGGCCCCGCGGGGCTGCCTCTGGGGTCTCTCTGTCCGGGGAGGCCGTCCGCCTCGGCGCCCGCCCCCACCTCAGGCCAGGCCTGCCGGCCGGGGCGCCCCGCCCCTCACGCCCCGGCCGTGCCCTCGAGGACGGCAGCGTCGACCACCGTCTCTGCACAGCGCGGCCTCGCGACCTTAGTCAGGGGGTCGCAGGCCGGGCACTGGGCAGCGGGAAGCAGGCCGTGGCGGCACCGCGCGGCCGGCCTGTGCGGACAGGAGCCGCTGTGGCCCCGCGTGGGGAGCAGGGCGGCGGCGGCGGCCTCGCGGGGCGGGCGCCGTGACCCGGGACAGGGCCCGCCTCTGGGCGGCCGGAGCGGGGAGAGGGCTCCAGACGCCCACGCCCGGCCGCCCGGCCGCGGGGCAGCGGCCGTGCTGTGTGTCCTGGTGGCCGTGTCGCCAGAGTGTCGCCGGGAGGGGACCCCCAGCCAGAGGACACCTGTGGGCGTCGCCCCAAACGGAGCCAGAGGCCGTCGGGCCTGTTGGGGGCTCGCGCCCCGCCCCGGGGGGAGCCGGGGCTGCCGCGGGGCCCCTGGCTCTGCTCCCCCAGGACTCCGGGCGCCTTCCGGGCTCCGAGGCCCCTGCCCGCCCCCGCGTCCCGGAACCTCGCGGGGCCCTGGGCCCTGACTGCGCAGCGGGAGCGCCGAGGCCCTGGGCGCTGCCGGGGGTCCTGGGCGTGGGCTGCCGGGCGGGGCGGGCGGTGTTTGTTTGCATTCCAGCGGCCACACGGGCCACTCACAGCTGGACCTTGTCCCGCAGCCCGGCCCTCCCTCCCTCCCGGCCCTCCCGGCCAGAGCCGCAGGCCGCCCCGTCCCCAGGAAGCCACGCAGCGGTGAGTCTGGGGTCCCGCGTGCCCCTCGTGGCCGGATGGAGGGCGAGGGCCCCACACAGCGACACGAGGCCCCTGTCCCTCCAAGCGGCACGCGGGCCAGTGCCCCGGCCGTGGCCCTGACCAGCTCCTGCCGCAGGAGGCCGTGACGGGGCCTCGCCCTGACACGGGCCGAGGAGACGCGATGACCGTGGAGCAAAGGGATGTCCTCGTGCTGCTGCCCACGCGGGAGCAGCTGCGGCTGGCCGTGGGGGTGAGCGAGGGTGACCGTGGAGGTGACCGTGGGGGTGAGGGCGGTGGCCGTGGGGGTGGCCGTGGGGGTGAGGGCGGTGGCCGTGGGGGTGGCCGTGGGGGTGAGGGCAGTGGCCGCGGGGGTGAGGGCGGTGGCCGTGGGGGAGAGGGCGGTGGCCGTGGGGGTGAGCGCGGTGGCCGTGGGGGTGAGGGCGGTGGCCGCGGGGGTGAGCAGGGTGAGTCGGGGCGGGCGGCGCACGGCAGGGGCCTGTGGGGACCGCGCGGGGCCGGTGCGCTCGCTGCCCTGGCCTCTCTGACGGGACGGTGTCACGTTAGGTCACCCCAGGCCACCTGCACACGCCCGTTCCCCTCTCGCTCCGTAGCCACCGCGGCCAGGCTGAGCCCCTCCGGGCGCCGCAGCGCCTGGTGTCCCGTAGCTAAGAGCCGTCCGGTCCCTCAGAGTCCAGCGTCCCCGGGTCAACCGCCCTCCAGGGACCCATCCTGCCGGCGGCTTCCTCCCGCGACACGGGTGGGGGCGGGTCTGGGGGCGGCTGTGGCGTTCGGGCCGGCCGTGGGCTGCACCCAGAGCGCCCCTCCCCGCCCCGTCCGCAGGTGCGGGCCACGGCCGGCGACCTGTTCCAGCAGGCGTGCGACGCCGCCGGCCTGCGGGAGGCCCAGTGCTTCGGCCTCAGCGTGGTCAGGGGTGAGTAACGCCCGCCCGGCGGCGACTCCGCCCGCGGGTCCCCCGGGCGCCCCAGAAGCCCCCGCCCCCTCGGCGGGCCGAGTCTGCGGGGGGCGCCCGGCAGCCCGACCCCGGAGCCCCGCGCTCCTCCCTGCGCCGCGTCTTCCCCGTTGTCACCCGCCCGTCCCTCCGCAGAGCCCCGGGGCGGGCAGCCAGCCCGCTGCTCCCGGCTGGAACCCGGAGGAGGTCACCGGCCCGCGGGCGGCCGGGCGGCCGGAAGGCCCGTCCGCGCCTGTCGCCTGCCCCCGCAGGACAGAGCGGCCGCCTCCCCCAGCGTCGCGCGTCGCCCCCAGACGCGGCTTTTCCCGCGTGGGGCGTCTGGCCCCGACCGGGACGTGCGGAGCGGCCCGCAGGCTCCCGCGCAGACCCCGTGACGCGCCTGCCGCCAAGTCCCCGCCCGGCCCGCTGCTCGGATGTCCCGGTCACCGCTCTCGCTCGTTCGCGCTTTTCCGAACGTCACCGTGTGTGAGAGTCGAGGACCCCGAGCACCCGCTGGGGGGGCCGGGCCTCTCCGCAGACCGCAGAGCCCACGGACGCCTCCCCGGACCGGACGCGGCGCGTCCGTTAAGTCTGGAATGTGGCCGCGTTCCCGGACGGGGACACCCACGGGCGGGGCCCCACGGCACGCGTCCCTGCGGACGTCTGCACCGGGCTCCGTCCGGCCGCTCGTCCCCGACGGCCTGGCTGCGCGGCGCGGGCCGGGGCCCCGGGGACGCCCGAGGGCGCTGCGTGGGCTTTGCTGGCCGCGCCCGGCGCCCGCAGGTGGGGGCTGGCCGCGTCCCCGCCTCCGCGCATGATTTTTCAAGCTTTGGGGCCGTGCGGGGTCCTCAGGCGGGCGGGGACCGTCGTGACCCAGTGACCTGCCAACTCAGGGGCCTGAGTCTCAGACCCGACAGACGCCGAGATTTTAAACACGTTTCCCCAGAGCGGTCGCGGCCTCGCAGCAGAGCGAGCGTCCCCGACGCCCCCACGGCCCCGTCCCCGGCGTCCGTCCCCTCCAGGCGTGCGTGTGTCAGGGTGACACGCAGGCGCTCGGCGTCCGCGGCGACGTGGGGGCTCACGCGGTGCTGCCTCGTCAGACGCGCGGCGACGTGCGTCCCCCAGTGCCACGTCCCCCGCGTCCTTCCGCTGCCCCGAGGCCCTCCGCGCCCCTCCCCCAACCCGACCACCACGGACGCTCTCCCCGGCACCGGCTTCGCCTTTCCGGACTCTGTCCCGGGACTCCACGGCCTGCGCCCTGTCCCCGTGGGCCTCTCTCCCTTGGTGACGCGTGCACGGTCCCCCCCCCGTCTCTTCACGACCCCGGAGCCGGCTCCTCCAGTGGCGGGACGACCTCCGCTGTCCGGACGCGTCTATCTGCCCCCTGCCAGGGGGACCGCCAGACGGGGGGAGCGGGCGACCAGGTCACGGCCAGCGCCCTGGACGCCGAGGGTGGGGATCCTGGAGGCTCGTTTGGGGACGACAGGGCAGGTGTCCCGTGTCCCGGTTCAAGGCCCCGGGGCTGAGGCTGCCGGGCTACGCGGTGGGCGCTGTCCCTCGTCCGCACAGCCCTGCGGGCGGCCGCCCCCGCGTCCCTGTCACGGCCGCGACTCGCTGGCCGCCTGCCCCGCCCCGCCGCCTTCCTCGGAGTGTCCAGGCCCCGCGAGGCCCCTTGGCTCCGGGAGGGGCCTCGACGGTGGCAGGAGTTTCCTGCTCCCCTCGGGGGTGACTGGAGAAGGAAACGCGAGGCCGTTAAACCCCGAGACGCAGAACACGCAGTTTCGGAGGCAGCGCCGCGGCCCTCGCCCTCCGGGCACAGCCGGGCAGCGGGCGCCGTCCGCTGGGCACCAGTGACCGGTCCCAACGTGGTGCCTTCTGCTGGGCTGCGGGGGGACCATGGGACGGGGTGCCCGGCGGGAGCCGCAGTCCCCGCATCCGGCACCTTCACCCGCGGCTCCGAGGCTGAGGCACCGCTCGGCCGGCGCAGCTCGGGGGGGGGCCGGCGGGCAGCTCCGCTGAGGGCCGCGCTTGCCCCCTAGACGGCGAGCACGTGTTCCTGGACCCGGACCGGAAGCTCAGCAAGTACCTCCCGCAGGCCCGGGGGCGCGGGGGGCCCCAGGTGAGCGGGCGCTGGGGGGAGGGGGGCTCTGCCGCGCCCGCGGGAAGCCAGCCCGACGCCGCTCTCGGCCGGAGCGCGACGGTGTGACGCCAGCGTCCGCGGCCGTCCTCCCGAGCGGCGCGGGCAGACCGCCCGCCGCCCCGGCCTGAGCGTCAGCTCGCGGCTGGGGCGACAGACGGCGCTGCCCGCTGCAGGTGACACGGTCCCTCCCGCCCCCTTCGCCCTGCAGGCGGCCGGGAGCCCCGGGGGCCCCCTCGTGACCTTCCTGCGCGTGCAGCACTACGTGGAGGACGGCAGGGTCATGAGGTAACTGCCGGCCGACGTCGAGGGCGGCGCCAGCTGCGGCGGGGCCCGAGGGGTGGCAGGCGTCCTCGTGGGGCGTGCGGTGCTGTCCCTCCGCGGGGCGGGGCCGCGGTCACTCGCTTTCGCTGACACGTGACACGACCGTCCTGGAACGACGCTCTCCAGAGCCGGAGCCCTCGGCCCCCGGGGAGGGGTCCGGGGGGCCCGGCCAGGGTGCGGCTGTCTGTGGGGGACTCTGCCTGCCCCGTGCGGGCAGGAGCAGGTGTCGGAGCTCATGGGAAAGGGGTGCGGGCGGGGACCCCCACGCGTCTCAGTCACCGGAGACCCGCCCTAGGGCTTGTGGGTGACGTGGAGC
Source organism: Cynopterus sphinx (assembly GCA_030015415.1). NCBI lineage: Eukaryota > Metazoa > Chordata > Mammalia > Chiroptera > Pteropodidae > Cynopterus > Cynopterus sphinx. The sequence continues at coordinate 130,143,504 of CM057386.1, read as the reverse complement.
TCCCGGGGCGGCCCAGGAACCCGAGTTACCCCCAGACCAGGGCAGGTGAGGGGCCTGCGTCTCCGGGGATGCGCTGCACGGGGCAGGGGGCCGGTGGGCCCACGAGCCTGCCGAGGTGGAGCCGTGAGAGGGAGGGTGTGACCGCGGAAGGCTCTGGAAGGCGGGCCACGGGTGACTGTGTGGAAGGTTCTGGAAGGCGGGCGGGCCACAGGTGACTGTGGAAGGTTCTGGAAGGCGGGCCACGGGTGACGCGGGGAAGGTTCTGGAAGGCGGGCCACGGGTGACCGCAGAAGGTTCTGGAAGGCGGGCCACGGGTGACTGTGTGGAAGGTTCTAGAAGGTGGGCCACGGGTGACCGTGGAAGGTTCTGGAGAGTGGGATGTGCCTGCGGAAGGTTCTGGAAGGCGGGCCACGGGTGACTGCGTGGAAGGTTCTGGAAGTTGGGCCACGGGTGACGCGGGGAAGGTTCTGGAAGGCGGGCCACGGGTGACTGTGTGGAAGGTTCTGGAAGGCGGGCCACGGGTGACCGCAGAAGGTTCTGGAAGGCGGGCCACGGGTGACTGTGTGGAAGGTTCTGGAAGGCGGGCCACGGGTAACCGCAGAAGGTTCTGGAGAGTGGGATGTGACTGCGGAAGGTTCTGGAAGGCGGGCCACGGGTGACGCGGGGAAGGTTCTGGAAGGCGGGCGGGCCACGGGTGACCGTGGAAGGTTCTGGAAGGCGGGCCACGGGTGACCGCAGAAGGTTCTGGAAGGCAAGCCACGGGTGACTGTGTGGAAGGTTCTGGAAGGCGGGCCACGGGTGACCGCAGAAGGTTCTGGAGAGTGGGATGTGCCTGCGGAAGGTTCTGGAAGGCGGGCAGGCCACGGGTGACGCGGGGAAGGCTGACCACTGCGGCCGGGCTGTGGGGGCGGGAGGCCGCCCCTGGCTGGGGAAGGAGCTGACTTCGGCGCGGGGAGCGCGGAGGCTCGGGTTTCGCAGCGACAGGAGTGGCCGGCAGCGGGCGCACCTGTGCCAGGCCTGGGCGGCGGCCGGAGGGCAGGGAGGGCGGGCGGGACGGCCGCGCCAGCCCCTCGCCGGGACCCCCTGCTGCCTTGCAGGGACAGGACGGCGCGGCACCTGTACTACTGCCACCTGCGGGAGCGGGTGCTGGGGTCCCAGTGCACCCAGCGCGAGGAGGCCTACTTCCTGCTGGCCGCCTACGGGCTGCAGGCCGACCTGGGCGACCACCGCGAGCCGGCCCACGCCGGCCGGTACTTCGAGCCGCAGGCCTACTTCCCGCCGTGGGTACGGCCGCGGCGGGCGGCGGGGGCGGGGCAGCGTGGGGGTGGCGTGGAGTCGGGGTCGGCGGGGCTGACAGGCCGCGGCGGCTCCGTCCCCAGGTCATCGCCAGGAGGGGCAGCGCCTACATCCTCGCGCACGCGCCCGCCGTGCACCGCGAGCAGCGGGGTCTGAGCCCCCAGGAGGCCGAGCTGCGCTTCGTCAGGGAGGCCTGCCGGCTGGAGGACGTGCCCGTGCACTTCTTCAGGCTGTTCAAGGTCGCGCCCCGTGGCCGCCTCGGGGCATGGGGCAGCCTGGACTCTGACGCCAGGACGGGAGGACAGTGTCCCCGGGGCCGCCCCGTGCCCGGACGCTGACCCCAGGAGGGAGGTCGTGCCCCCCGAGTGGTGATGTGCGGCGGCAGCACCGCTGTCCCGTGCGTCCCCGTGTGCACGGCTACACCAACGCGGGGACAAAGGCACCGTGTGGAGGGGGCCCGGCGGCTGTCCTGCGGTGTCCAGGGCAGCGTGACCCTTGTTCTGCAGGGAAGTCGGGCCGAGGGCCTGTCAGTGGGGCCTAAAGCGCTCACGGCCGTGTCCAGGCCATGGAAGTCTGAGAAGGTTTCGAGGCAGGGACAGGGGACAACGGCCTCCTGTCGGAGGGGCGGAAGGGGCCAGGGTGGCCCCGCATGGCCCTGGGGAGCGCGGCCGCCGTGCTCGGGCCCAGAGCCCTGACGCCGATGTCCTCGCAGGATAAGAAGGAAGACAGGGCCACCGTGGTGCTGGCACTGACCCTCAGAGGAATGCGCATCTACGAGGTGCCGGGGGACGCCGGCGCCCGCCCGCCCAGGGCCCTGCCGCGCCAGCCGCCCCGGGGCGCGCCCGGGGGACACGGGCTCGCTGTCTCGCAGGAGGTGACGGGCGCTCTGCAGCTGCTCTACGACTTCCCCTGGGCCCACGTAGCGAAGCTGGAGTCCCTGGTGCGTCTCAGGTGCGGCCGCAGTGGGACGGTCTCTGCCGCCAAGAGGCCAGCGGGGCCGGGCAGAGCCTGTCCCCAGGCCGGCCGTCTACTGGGCACCCCGTCCCCCGTCAGGCTCCACGCCTGGTGTCCCGGGGCTGGCGCTGGCCGCGGGCACGGAGACGGCGCTGCACCAGGGGAGGGGGCACCAGGCCACCTCCTGGCCCCCACGCGGTCACCCCGGGCCAGGCCTGGCCCTCGGAGCAGAAGGGACAGGGAGGACCAGGCCGGCTGTTTCTCTGGACGGTGAACCCGAGGCCTGGGGTCCAGTCCCACCCCGATGGCCGAGGGGACGTGTCCCGCGTGCTCGTAGCAGAGCGCGGATGGCGCACGCCCGTCGCCGCCCAGAGAAACCGCCCGCGCGTGGAAGTCAGATCCGCTGCCCCGGCCGGGGGCGCCGCGGCGGTGAAAGCGCAGGCGCCGGCCCCTGGTTTCCCTGACCGCGTGCCGTCCCCTCCTCGCCCAGGGGAAGAGGTTCGAGATCCGGCCGGCCGGGCTGCCCGCGGCCCGCAAGCTGGTGTACCACGCGGGCTGTGCCGCCCGCGCCCGCCACCTGCTGCGGCTGCTCAGGACCAGCCACCAGCGGCACCTCGCCCTGCGGCCCGCGCTGCAGAGGCTGCAGCAGCTGGAGGAGGAGCGAGGTGGGCACCGGGGCCCCCGCCTGCGACACCCCCGTCTGGGCTCCCCGCCCATCTGCCCGGGGGCCCCACGCTCAGGGCGCTGCGGCCGGCGTCGGTACCCGGTTTCCCGTCGTGGGGCGTGGCCTCTGGGCCCCGTGTCCCCCCCACCCCAGCCGGCTGGAGGGCGTGGCGGTGGCCCCCATCCCCCAGCTCTCCTGGAGCCCGTTCCCAACGACGGGGCCGGGGGAGTGTGGACTCCGGGGAAGGACTCCCCAGGAGCCGGCCGGGGGCCGAGGGCCGGGATCCCGCGAGCGTGCGAGCGCGTGCGCGTGTGGGAGCCGCTCAGGGGCCCTCAGACTGAGGATGGCCCGAGGGGCCCACGAAGACCTCTCTGGCTGCAGGGGACCACCCGCCTGGGTGGCCGGGGCTCCGCCGTGGACACGCGGGGCCCCGGGGTGCCCCCCGCGCTGCATCTCCCGGGCCTGGGGCCAGCTCAGGGTGTGGGGCCGGGCAGGACCTCGGGCCCGGCCGGCCCGGCGGCGCCTGGACACTCACGCGGCCGCCCCTGCTCTCCCTGCGCAGAGAAGCGGCGCTACCGGGAGTCGCTCGTGGGCGCCTCGCCGGACCTGGACCCGCCCCCGGCCGGCAGCAAGGACGGCGGGGGCCGCGGCGGCACCCGCGGGCGTCCCTCCCCCCGCTGCCCAGGCCCCTCGGCCCGCAGCCTCGGCAGCTCCCACGGGCCCGGCGTTGAGTCCCCGGAGATGTCGGTGGACGGGCCCTCGGGGACCGAGGCGCTCTGCGGGGACGCGCTGTCCTGCGCCAGCCACAGCAGCGCGGACACAGACGGCAGCAGCAGGGGCCGGCCGGAGAGGGACGCTGGGGACGAGGACCCGGGGGACGGCGAGCACGTGGCCGGTGAGCCCCCCGCTCGGGCCTCGCTGTGTCCAGCGGAAGCCCCCGACCAAGGCCGCCGCCGTGGCCTCTCACGGGAGCTGTCGGCCCGCGTGTCCGCTCGGCCTAGCGGGAGCGCCTGTGCTGGGGACACGTTCACGGTCGGCCTGGGGGTGTGGGGCTTCCCGCAGAGCGCCTCCTCGGCACCCCTGGGCCCTGCGCATCTGCAGCACCCGACGGAGGGCGTGGGGGCAGGTGTGGGGACCAGCCTGAGGGCCTGGCCGCCCGGGCCGCCCAGGGCCACCGGGTCAGGAGGCCTTTGCCTCGGACCCGCCGTGTGCACCGCTACGTCCCGAGGGTCTGGCTGTCCCCCTGGTAAAGGACGGTGGCGGCCCCCGGGCAGGGGGTGCTGGGGCCCTACTCCTCCCGCAGGGGCGGGGGGCTGGGCGGCCCTGTGGGGAGGGGCGTGGGGCAGGTCCTGGGCCCCCGCCCTTCCTTCCGAGGGCCGGACCACCCGAACGTGCCCCACGGAACCCACTGCTGCTAACGGGCACACAGGACGGTGTCTGTGCGGCTGGACATCCTGAGCCCACCACCGGCCTGCGGGGGGCGGCCAAGGTCGCTGCTGAGGTCGCACCCGCCCTGCCCCTCACCCGGGCCTGGGGGACACAGAGGCTGAGTCCCAGCTCAGAGGTGGGGTCCCCAGAGGAGAGGTCGCTTCATGGGCCGGGCAGCCGTCCTCCCGGGACTTTGTCGTCCCTGCCCACGACCCCTCCCTCCCCTCCCTGCAGCCTCTCGGCCCCCGGGGCGCTTGGAAGCGGTGGGGGTCACACTGCTCAGGACGCGGGGCCTCAGTGCGGAGGACCCGGCCCAGGTATGTCCCCCGTTGGGGCGCGCGGTTCCCCGAGGCGCAGAGGAGGGTGCCTGGGCGGCGGGGTGGCCGGGGCGCCTGGCAGTCCCCGCTGGGCCAGTCCGAGCTCAGACACCCTGGACGCCCGGGCGCGGGCACCGGGCGTCTCTGCAGTGCCCACCCCCCATCCGGGGCGCCGCTCAGCTCCCTGCATGGCCGGACCAGCCTGGGGGAGCCGGACTTCGGGGTGCTCCCCGGCTCGTCCCCCAAATCCGCCAGGGCCCCCGTGAGAGTCTGGCCCAATGCCCAGCCCGATCCTTCGGGAGCAGAGCCCGGGGCCCCTGGGTGGTCCCTCCCATCAAGGCCGGCGTGAGGTGCGGCAGGGGCGATGCCGCAGGGGTCGTGGGGTCCCCTCGGACAGCTGTGGCCGCGGTGCTGAGAGGGACAGGAGGGGCCACAGCACACGCCTCTCCCCGCAGACCCTGGGGGCGCCCGCCCGCCCCACGCCCGCCCCGCGCCGCCGCCGCCCGGATGCCGCCCCCGACCCTGGACCCGGCGTCCCCGGCGAGCCGAGGCCCGCGGACCGCTGCTCCCTGGACCTGCCCCGGGATGGCCGGCTCCCGGAGGAGTTCGCGGTGTAGACCCCACTGCGGGCCCCGCCCCCCAGGGCTCCGAGTCCGCACTCCAGGCCCGACCACCGCGCCCACCGCCCTCCGCCCTGGCACCCCGCCCGGCTGTCCCGACTCCGCCCGGACACCCCCTCCACAGCCCGTGCCCACGGCCTCCGCCAGCCCCTCTCCCGACACCCCCTCCCGCGTGTCCACCGGTCGTGGGGGGGGCCGCTGCGCCGCCCGACTGAGGTGAAGAGCGGGTGCCCTCCCGCCCTGGTCCAGGCCTCTAAGCTGGGGGGCCCTGGGGTGCGCTCTGCCACCAGCTCCGCCCGCGGCCGGCCAAGCGCACCGGCCCTCAGAGGCCGCTCTGCCAGGTGGGCCCGGCCCTGCCAGGCCGCACCCTGCGGCGGTGCCCGTCGCCACCGCACAGGGCCCAGGGCACACAGCCGGGCCCCACCCCGCTCATCAGACCCCAGCAGGAGGCCCCAGCGACAGCCACGCCGCGTCCCGGACGTCCCTGCTCTCGCCGGACGCGTGGGCACCCGTGCAGGCCCGGCCTCTGCCCTTTGCCCCGCCACAGTCCCGCTTAGAAGGGAGGCTGACCCGCGTCCCTCCTCCACGTCCACCCCAGGTGGCCACCGGGCCAGGGCTGTGAGCTGTCGTCAGCGGCTTCGGGCTCCCAGCTGGATCCCTCGCTGGCCACCCCCGACCCGTGAGGGAGGACGAGCTTCCCCACCCTCCATGCCCCCCGCGGCCTGCACGGCCGGCGCCACCCCGTCCCCGCTGCTGGGTCCCGGACAGCGTCTCGGGGGGCTGCGGCCTCCGCTGCGCCTGTTGGGTCGGCGCGTTGAGAGCTGGTGTGTGGACGAGAACCGCGGCGGGAGGGAGCACGGTGGCCCCAGGGCAGCGGCACCGCGGGGCCGGCCAGGCAGGGGTGCCCAGTCTTTCCCTCGTGAAACGGGTGCCAGGGGCGGTACGTGCCGGCTCTGGGCAGGCTCCAGGCGGCACGGAGCCTGGTGAGGGGGTCGGCGGGGTGGCACCCTGCCCCATGGGGCTGCCCCGGGCCCAGGGCTGCCGGGGGCACCGAGCCCCTGGCCGTCCGGCCTGGGTCCGAAGGTTGGGCAGCAGCGTCCACAGCTGCGAGGGGCCTGAGCCTCTGCTCCCCTGGGGTTTTCGGTCACGTGAAGAGCCGCCCCCAGAGCAGGAGTGCGGCCCAGGCCTCGGGTCTGCGACTTCAAGGGAAGTTCTGAGCACGAGACTGGCCCGCGGGCTGAGCGGCGCGGGCGCGGAGGCAGCCTGGGCGGGGCGGGCAGAAGTGCGCTGCGGTGCCGGGCCCCGCGCACACGCACACGCATCTACACGCATGTACACGCGCGCACACGGGCAGGAACGGGGGGAACGGGGACGTGGCGCCCGGGGAAGCCCGCCCAGCCGCGCGCTCGCCCGGCCCTCGTGGTCCCGGGGAGCGGGGTCCTGTGCCGGCCGCGCCCCGGCCGCGCCCCCCCGCTGCCACCAGAGGGCGCTGGCGGCACGCCGCGGCTCCCGGGCGGCCGTCCCAGCCCCTAACGGGGAGAAAGGGCCCGGCGGGCGGAGACCGCTCGCTGTGACCCCCTCACGGGCAGGCTGCCCCCCCCCCCGGCACACCGGGTCCAACCGGGAGGCAGCAGGGCCCCTGGCGCCCCCGAGAACCCCCTGGGTCCCCGTGTCCGTGAGCCCCAGGCCACCTCTGGCTGTGCAGGTGTCGGGGGCACAGCCAGCGAGGCAGGATGTGGGTGTCCCAAACCCCGGCCCCACACACCAGTGAGGCCGCGAGGAGGCCCAGCCGGGCCTCCGGGCCCCGGGCAGCGGGAGTCTGGTTGGGCAAAGGGGGCCACAAGTGCCCCCAGCGTGTCCGGGCCAGGTCTGGGCAGAGCCAGGGGCAGGTGCTGGTCTAGCACAGGGGACGCCCCAGGCCTTGCTGAGCGTGGACGCCTGGGCCCTGGACGCCTCGGGGCCCCGTGCTGTGCTGTCCCGCAGGGTGTGGGCTTCTGTTTGGGGGGGCTCCCAGCATCGCAGGGGCCCAGGGGCCCAGAGCCCACGTCCGACCAGCCACGGCACCCCGTGGGCCCCGGGTCACCCACCGCGCCTGAGGCAGAGCCTGGGGACGGGACGCCCTTCCTCCAGAAGAGCTGCCAGGCTCTGTGCGCCCCCAATGCCGCGTGGGCTTGGGGAGCAGGCCCACGGGGTGGACGGGCGTCCATCCAGGGCCCGGGGACACGCTCCCTGGGGGCCCAGCGAAGGGGCCCAGGGACTCCGAAGAGCCAGTCTCCATCCCAGTGACCGAGACCCTGAGGGGCAGGCGTCGGGCCGTCCGTGTGCCCCGCAGCCACGGGGATGTGTAAACGGTCAAATCGAGAGGGCGACACCCGCTGTGTCCCGGAGGCCCCCCCGCCACCTGTCCTGGGTGCGCGGGCCCAGGTGGGGGTGTGGGAGGTGTCCCGGAGGCTCGGCCAGGTGACTGCCGGCCAGACACGGGGACAGCTGGCTGCGTCCGCCTGCCCCGGCACCCCGGCGGCCTTGCTGCAGAGCAGGGACAGGGCTGGGGGCGGGGGACGCGGCCCCCCGGACGGCCTGTCTGGTCCCAGGTGCCGGCCTCAGACCCAGGGCGGTGGCCTGCTCTGTGCGGGGTGACAGCGGCAGTGGGGCCGTGGGGCCCCTCTCCTCTGCTCCCGGCCACGCGGCCCGGCCTGCGCCCGGCTCCCGCCACTGTGTGGCCGACTCGTGGGAAAACGGGAGGCTCGCCGGGTCCAGGGCAAGCGCGCCGGGTCCACGCGCGGGCTCCAGGCAGCCCCGCCCCACAGGCGGCCGCGGCTCTCCATCACCGGGGCTCCCGCGGGCCGGGCCGCCCGCCGTGCCCGCCGCGCCCGCGCCCCGAACCCCAGGCTCTGCAGCGCCTCCGCCGCGCGCTTCAGGCCGGGACACGCTCACGGTCGCCAGCAAGTTGGCGTCGCCGCCTGTAAGACAGGAAGGGCACGCCGCTGGGGAGGTCGTCGGGAAGGAGCAGCGCCTGTGGCCTCGCGGGCCCGGTCGCTGCCGCGTCCTCCGTGCTGGCCGCAGGGCTGCAGGCTCAGGCACCCTGGGCTCCTGCGAGGGACAGTAGCCTCCCGCCGCCAGGCGGGGCTCAGGAGAGGCGACCCTGGCTTGGGGCGCGCCGGGTGAGGATGGGTCCCCTCGTGCAACTGCACCCCCCGCGGGCCCCGGGAGGGGTGGGCCTGTCCTCTGCTGAAAGGACCGACAGGGAGGCGGGGGCCGGGCTCCTGCGGGGCCTCCACCCACCCCACCCGGCCACACTGCCAGGGCCCCCGCCTCCGGGACCCAGGGCACCCCGCTTTCATCCCTCCCCCGTGGGATCCCCATGGGAGGAGCCGGCAGGGCACACACCCGTGACCACAGTGGGGAAGCGCGCAGCTGGGAACGCGGCCGGGCTATGCGGGACACCTGAGCGAGCAGGGCAGCTGGGAGGAGCATGGTGTGGCTGGGAGGGGCTCGCCCCCACTGGAACGGGACAGTGCTGACCCCGGGGCCCGTGAGGGCACTCGTCACCAAGGGCGTTCTGCAGCACGTGGGTGAGCCTGCTGTTCCCGTAGGGCACGTGGCCTCGGCGCTCCCACAGGGCCCGGAGCACGTCCGCCAGGGCCGCCAGGCTCCGGCTGGTGCAGGACGTCGCCCTCGGCGCCGGGCCGGTCACGCCAGCCGCACCTGGGACCGTCAGGGCCCCGCCCCGCGGTGAGACCTCGACGCGTGGTGCAGAGCAGCAGCGGGCCAGCGAGCACGCGCCAGGCCACCTCCGGGCTGGGGCCCGGGCCCCGCACGCCGCAGGGCAGCGCAGGTGGTCGCACGCGTCCGCGCATTCGAAGGATTTACGGACACGACGCATCTCTCCAGTCCCCCAGGGGTCCCCCCGCCACATGGAGGGGAAGACGCCTCTGCTTCCCCTGCTTCCCGCGATGCTGGCCGGGCGCCACCCCCCCCACGTGGGAACCCGGAGCTCAGCTATTGTCCAGGCCACCCCGCGGGAGCACTCGGAAAACAACGCGGGCCTGGAAATCTGCTCGGCATAGGGACCGGCACCGCCAAGCCCGGCCACGCAGAGCCCTGGGGACGGAGCTGACGCACTGTCCCCTACACCGCCCTCTCCCTGGAGACGCGCCCGTCCCGGACAACGGGGTGGGGGCAGGGGTGCTGTGCCCCTGTGTGACTTCGAGTCAGTCGCCCCATCTCGTCCTGTGACGCGGCGAGCGCCTCCGCGGGTGCGGGGGGCACGTCGGTACGACGTCAGGCCTGGGCCGAGTTCAGGGGCTTCGGTCGTGTGGAAAGCGGAGGGTCGGGCCACACACTCGGTTCAGGCACAGGCCCCGCGGGCAGGGAGCGAGGACCCCTCTGCAGAACTCATTCCGGGGGAAGCGCCTCGGGAGAGCGCCCCCGGCACAGCTGCTGCGCCCATTGTTGTCCTCGCGACCTCGCTTCCCCTCCAACCACCCCATTGTTCATGACGAAAGCCGAACAACGCGCCTCATCGGAGCCACAGACGCTTCCGGAGTGGAGTCCGGCCGGGGAGGGCAGCCAGCTGGGTGCGTGCGCGCGCGACCCTCGCCCACCCCTCCTTGGGGGCGTCTGGGACGACGCGCTGCGGGGCCTGTTTCCTGGGATGGGAGCACCCGGGCTCTGCCACGAGCCGCTGCACCCAACTGAGAGCGCTGCGGGGGGCCCTCTCGAAGCCACGCGGCATCCTCTTCCCCGGGGTCCCTGTCGCGTGCCTTTGTGAGGTGCAGCCTCCGCCTGGTGGGGGGGGAGCGCGCCCCAACCCCGCTGCGATGGCGGCCGCGGCGTCGCTGCGCGAGGGGCGGGCCCCGGCGTGCGCCCACTCGGGCAAGGCACGCTCCACCGTCCTCTTCCTTGGCCGGCGACCGAGGATCCGAGGGGGAAAACCGTCGGCCTCAGCGAGGCTCCGCGCGGTCACCCCCACCCTCCGGGCAGGACTCCCCGGGGGACGCGCGCGCCTCAGGCCGGACCCGAGGGGCGAGGACAGCGGGGGCGGCCGCGTCCTCGTGGCTGACGGTGTCACGCCTTCCCCCCCCTCTCAGTCGCGACCTGTGCGGGTCTCTAAAGCCGACGTGGGCATTCCCCGCGGGAGCGCGTCCACTCCCTTGCTGGTCGTTCGCCACTTTGCGAGGCGTTTGAGTCGCTGCCCAGCGGCCTGCCCCACGCGCCCGGCGACAGTCCCGACGGGCACGGAAACGCTGCCCGGGCAGAGCCGCAGTCCGCCTCCCCGCGCTGGCGTCGCCACGTCACGTGTTACGACATCCGCACGCGTGGCACGGGCGGTGACACTTCCTGCTCGCTGCAGAAGAACGAACAAGCGTCTGTTTAGGGGACCGGCCTCACGTGCGCGTCCCCCGTTCCCGGGCTCCGGTCAGTCTGCGGCCGTGGGTCCCAGCTACCGCCCGGTGTCCTTTCCTCGGCCCGCGAAAGCCTGGCCCCCGCCGCCGCCGCCGCCGCACGGCGGCTCTTCTGTCCGACGCAGCGCACCTCTGCCGGTCGCGGGTCCTGCGGCACCGCCACTCGCACCTTGTCCCGCACGCTCGGGTTCTGAACCGGTTTGGAGAGGGCCGAGCGCGCGCCTGCGTGGTTTCTGTGACCACGGAACTTCCGCGGGGGGGGGGGGCTGCTCTCAGCCCGAGGAACTCGGCTCAGGGTCCCCCCGAGCAAGGCCGGTCAGTGGGAAAGGCCGCCCTCCCCTTCCCCCGGGGCTCGCGCCCTTCGCTCCGCTGCGTCTGCGAGAGACGGCTCTGCTGGACGCGGCGCTGCGGCTCAGCGTCTCCTCTCCTCCCGCGGCCCCGGACCGCCCGCCGTCGCTGCTGCTGCGGCGTCGGGTGACGGTGCTTTGGGGTCGAGGTGACATGCGCTCCCCTTCAGTGTTTGCACCCTCGCGCGTGGAGGTGGGGCCCTCTGACTGGTCCCCCGTGTCACCCATCGGGCTCCTCCGAAGGGCGCGAGTTCCCAGACTGGGGGCCCCGATGGCAGCCGTCCCCTCCACGCCGCCGCCTCCCGGGCCTGGGCCCCCCCTCCGGGCCTGGGGCCCCCCTCCCGGGCCTGGCACCCCTCCCGGGCCTAGGCCCCTCCCCCCTCCGGGCCTGGAACCCTCCCCCCCTCCGGGCCTGGGCCCCCCTGGCCTGGGCCCCTCCCCCCCCTCCGGGCCTGGGCCTGGGCACCCCCCTCCAGGCCGGGGTCTAAGTTCGCCACCCCCCCCCTCCTCTGAGCTCCCGCCCGCTCTCCCTCGCTTCCTTGTCCTGACCATGGCCATGGGGGGGCGTCTCCCGGCCCTGGCGGGCTGACCCCTGCTCTGTGGCGCCCCCGGGCACCGTCCGTCCAGCTGCCCCCCCCCCGCGGAGCGTGTCAGGAGCGGCCCCAGCCCCCCCTCTTCTCCCCGGGGGTCCAGGCCTCCCCCCCCCCCGTCCGTCCAGCCCCAGGTCCTCAGCGGCTCACCGGGCCCTGGGCGGCCCCTCAGCGCCCTCCGGCCCCTCGGCCCGTGGGAAGGTGGGGGGGGCCCAGGGGCCAGGAGTGGGGGGCGGGGCGCCTCACGGAGACCCCGGCCCCCCTCCACCCCCCGCTACCCACCCAGGGCCCGGCCGGGGCCACCATCGCGGGCCGCGGCGGGGGGGGGGGGGGGGCCTCGGGGGCGGGGCCGGCGCCCCCGGGGCGGGGGGAGGGGACCAGCGACGGAGCCCCCAGCGGGGAGGGCGGGGGCGCCCTGGGCCAAGGGCCCCCCCCCTGGCCGGCCCGGCTCCCCCTGCACCCCCATCCCCCCCCAGACCCCACAGCCGGGTCGGGGGGCGCAGCCTGGGCCGAGCCGGGCACCTGCCCCGCACGCACGGGGAGGGGCCCAGGCCCCAGCCAGGGGCCGGCTCAGGACCCTCGGCCCGCGCCCCCCACGCGCCCCCCCCTGCGCCCCAGGCTCCGGGGCTTCCCTCGCCGCGGGCCAGGCTGGCGGCCACCCCAGGGGAGCGCGTCCCCCCAGCCGGCCACCTCCTCGACCCAGACCGCGCCCCCAGGAGAGCCCGCGCTGGCCCGGCCCCCCAGACCCGCCTTGGGCCCCGTGGTCACCAGCGCCCAGCGCCAGGCACCTGAACCAGGAACCGCGTGGGGCGCCCCGTCTGTACCCGGGGAGGGGGGCCGCTCCTTTGGGGCGACAGGACTTCCTCCGCGACACTCTGCGATGGCGGCTCGCAGCCCTGTCGCTTCTCGTACTGTCCCCTCCGTGAGGCGCCCCATGTGCCTTCTGCCGGGGCCCTGGGCCCTCGAGGTGGCCGCGAGGCCGAGATCAGCCACGGGTGCCGGGAAGCAGAGGGCGCATCGCCCACGGCCCCTGCTGCGGTCCGTGCGACGCCCGTCACGACTGTTGGCGACTCGGTCAAGGGTGACCACAGGCCCGAGGGGAAGCCGCGTGGAGAGGCCCCCCATGCTGCCCTCGCACACCTGCAGGCGCCTCTCAGGGAATCCGGACGCATGCGGAGTGGCCACTGTGGTCCCCACACAAGAACACCTTCAGGACCTCCGAGTCCCCGCCCAGCGCTGCTGCCCTGAGGCCACGACAAAGGGGACCGGAGGGAGACCCGGGGTCTGCAAGGAGGGAGGACAGGCCCGGGGCAGGACGGGGCTGCTGGGTGCCACTCGCGTCACCCCCGGGGCCCCCTGCACTGGAGCGCGTCTCCCGGGGACGTCGCGTCGTCCACCATGCTCATTACCACGGGCCTGGTTCGCAGGGGCGCCGCTGGGACCGCGTGACTGAGAGACGTGGCCTGACCACGGATGGGAGGGAGGCTGACGCCAGAGTCTCTGTCGGCGGCATGAAACAGCAGCAAGCAGACGGGCTTAAATACATATAAAGTTTATTAAAAATAGGCTGCGAGGGAAATACAGTAGAAATGGAACACTACAGCAGTTTGGATGTCTTCCCCAGGTCACGCACAGCTGTGGAAAGCACCGTCTGTCACGCTAGTCACAGTTCACCTGCCGCCGAGGACGGCCACACCCGCGCGTCGACGAGCCTGACCGCCACACACGCACCTCCCAGTCCGTGGAGACTTCCACGTCCTCGCGTGCCCCCACGTGCGCTTTTTTCTATGTTCACAGGAGAGTAGCTCATCTGCACCACCCTCCTCACGGGAGAGAGTGGGTTTAGCCCCGTGAGGCTGCCAGCGTCCTCCAGACACCTGAGGAGCCTGCTTTTCCTGGCCCTGCCGGGAGCGTGCAAATCCTTCACCAGCAGAGCCATCTCGCTCCCTCCCTCAGCCAGGGGACGCTGGAAGCACCCCTCCAAGCAGGAGCCCTGCCGGGCACAAAGAACGTCTACACTCGACTTGTCGTACAGCTCTCGCGAAAGCGACCGCTACGGCTGGGAGGCCCCTGCCTCTCCTCTTGGAAAGGGCTCACAGACGCGTCCGCAGGAGAACACGGTGCGGGAAAACCACCTGCACCCACGCCAGGGCTCTGTCCAGCAGAAGAGCTGCTCGAAGTCACACAGTAACTCACCGCTTCAGCGTCACACAACACAAGCAAAGTGAGGTCCGTCTCCCAGACGACGACAGTGGTAGCTAAACGCGACGAAGGAGGCTTAAATATTCCTACGAGTGGAAAAGTAGCTTGAACTGCCACGAGCGCCACGAGCGATCCTTGCAGATGTGAATTCCAGGCGCCCTAGGTGACGCAAGGCCGCCCCGACAGCCCACAGGTGCCAGTCTCTTTGTCAGACTTACAATTCCTGAGCAGCAGCCGCGCTGAGTGCGACCCACCACCAAGACACGCTTTTCCGATGCTCGTTCCCGTGCACAGCAAGGCCACGTGGCTAACCAGCCTTGGACCGGTTTCCGTGGCTACCTGAAGCGCTTGGCTAACTTTCCAACATCAGCGGCGATTTACTAGAACGACAATCTGGAATTTATAAAAATAAAATTTCCTAAGCGTAAAGCCCCCCATTTTTTTGGTTGGAAAAAAACTTTTCGATCAGATGTTGAGAACTGACTGGAAGGGCATGGGCCTGTGAGGAAGGGGGGCCACGTCTCCGGTGAGCATCGTCCCCCGTCTGGGAAGCACCAGCGTAAGCTGCTTTGTGACAAAGGGGGGGCAGGTCACAAAGGGGCGACCAGCCCGAAGCAGCCCATCTCTGCGTGTCCTCTCCCCCGGGAGACAAAACCCGACCCCCGCACCGCTGCCTGTAGCTGCTGTTAAATAGTGCAACCGTCGTCTGGGGAGTTCAAGCTGTTCTCTGCGAGCTAGTGTTTGGAAAAGAACGGAAACGGGACCCCTTTGTGCTCCTTGGGTAAGGTGGGGGGAAGAGACAACTCGTCATCTCTGCCCGCCCTTCCGGCCCCTTTCCGACTCGGACTCTAAGAAGGAAACGAACAAAAAGCCATCTTCACGCGAGTCAGACAGCGAAGAAACTAAGACAGTGTTTAAATCATGTGAGCGACAGTCTCCTGGAAGGTAAGACGACTTTCCCGGAGCCAGACCGTCTCTGTATCCCAACCATTCTAGAAGCAAAGTCTAAGTGACTTGGAAGTGCAACCCCTTCTTGTTCGAGCTCGGAGAGGACCGGGGACCGCCCACGCGGCTCCACTCCTCTCTCATTTCGTGTTCAATTCGTTCTCCAGTTCTGTTAACTTGCGAGAGGCTTTCACTTTGTTAGACACGTCTTGACCTTGTGAGAAGAGACGCTGGCGCTCTTTGAACGTCAAGTTTTCAGGGGCTCCGGGACTGGCGGCGGGGTCCGCGTCGTGGCTGCAGGAGGGGGGAGGGCAAAGCGGAAAGACTCTCAGCAAGTGGGCGCGTGTGTGCGGAACGGCAATCCCGTGTTAAATTCTGCCACGACCCTCCTCGTGATTAAAATCGCAGGGGCTGTTTTTACACCAGGGTTGGAAAATCGGGAACACGTTTCTCCTCACGACGCTAATTTAAAATTTTAAGGCGCTTTTCTCCTGCCAAACTCTCTAGTAACTGCGGTCCCACCAGGCAGGTCATTCTTAAGGGTTAAGCTGAACTAACGAGGCACAGTTTGAAAGTGCAGAATTCTAACGTCCCCCGCACGGACCTGGGAGGCACCCCTCGGCACCCCGACCGCGGCGGACGAAGCTGCAGGCGCCCGTGGGGAGTTCCCTGCCCGCTTCGGCTTCCACGTTCCGGGAGCCCGAGGTGCGGCCCCCACCAAGCCGATCCACTCTGCACCCTCGGGGCGGGCCTCCCGCAGGCCCGCAGGACGTCTGGCCACTGCCCGGGAACCTTCGCCCCCCCCTTGCAGCAGACAGCGGGGTGTCCCACGGAACCTGAGGTCCTGACGGCTGAGCCGGCCCCGTCACCGTGTGAAGTGACTGGGAGCATCACTAAGAAAAACGCTCACGTGCTCACACGGTCCTGACGATGAGGAAGGCCTGGGCCGATAATGGCGCCCCTCAAACGTGAGCCCAGCTCACCCAGGACGGCCTGAGGAAGGACAGAGTCGGGTGGAGGGGCCTGCCCGGCGCGAACGCGGATACCTTTTGGGCGGTTTCTCTCTCGGATCCCGATACGCATCATGGGCGCCGAAAAGGGTCCCGGTAGATCCAGCATAAGAGTTTGGCCCTTTTCCATTAAAAAAGAGAAAAATCGGCGTTAAAGCACGCGCATGGTTTCCCGTACTTTACCCGAGGTGAAGACGCAGTGTCCACGGGGCCTGAGGTGTCTCGCGTCACTGCGCAGAGAACGCAGACGGCCCGTCACACGGGAGGGACTGCGGCCCTGTAGGTGTGACCTGAGTCGTCCCGTGGGCACCCTGGCACGGCGCTGCGTGACGGCTCCGCGCCCTCACGCTGGGGGGAGCCCGCACAGGCCTCGGCAGGGGCAGCCAAAAGCGGGATCATCACAGAGTGCGAGGCGAAGTCCACAGAAGGCGGACGGCAAACTTCTGGACGCTCCTGACACTGAGAATCATCCTACGAGATCAATGGCAGCAACTGTAAGCCACAGACTGAGAGGTGACCACACGACTGACGTCCTTTTCACGACAGCTCCTGAGTGCTTTTCAGAACAGCTAGAATCATTCCAACAAAACGTTCAAACGTGAGCTCCCAGAAGTCCCTGCCATGATACGAGTGCCACCGATACAGAACGTCTGACGCCGTCACAGAAAGACCCAGAGCGGCAAGGGGTGAGGGAACAGGGAGCCATGCCTGAGACTGTGCTGAGCGCGCGGGCCCGTCTGGTGGCAGAGCCCCTGCCCCGTCCGCCCCGGAGGGTGCGAAACGGAAGAGACGATGCAGATAAAAAGTTTTAAATGCGCCCAAGTAGGCGCGTGTTGCCACGAACGGTGCATCGCTAAGTCACAACGCACTACGATAGCACCAACGTGCTGCTGGCGACTGACGCCAGCGGATCAAGAGAATTTCACACTCGAGAGCGGTAGGAAAGAACGTTCCTACACACCGCCGTGTTGAAATCGGGCGTTATTCATCCCAATTCATAACCTCGCTCCAGCCCTACAGCTTCCGGTGGAGGAAAGCAGGTCCCGTCGCTGGTATCACGCTTTCCAGTGCTCGCGACAGGGCAGGGAGCCGACAGGGACGGGACGGCGGCAGGGCGGTGACGGCAGTAGGGTCAGGGCACACTGTGACTCGGTGCAGCAGCTCCACCTGTCACGAGGGGGGGCAGCCTCCCACGAGGCGCGGACCAGGATGTAACCTGCTCCTCGCGGCCTTCAGGTGCGAGGGGAGACGGGGTCAGTGGCGCGGCTGGAAGCCGGCACGGCCACGGGCCT
Organism: Cynopterus sphinx; assembly: GCA_030015415.1. Lineage (NCBI taxonomy): Eukaryota > Metazoa > Chordata > Mammalia > Chiroptera > Pteropodidae > Cynopterus > Cynopterus sphinx. The sequence continues at coordinate 130,126,434 of CM057386.1, read as the reverse complement.
CGGCCACAGCAGTCCGTCCCCGGGCCTCGCTCTTCCATGCCACGACATTTACAGAACGTCCAGAGTTCAGCCTGGAATCTGATGCAGGAGACCGAAGGCCTCCTACCTCAAGGGTCACCGTTACTCCGCAAGCCTTGAACCAGTCAAGGCGCTTACAAGGGAAATTTAGCCAAAGGATGGGATTTTGATTTCCGAGTGATTCGACCTAAAGTTGTATCCCGAACCCTCAAGTGGACCAAACCTCTCACTTGGGTGGAAAGAAACACAAAGCCCACTTGTGACCAAGAGGCAAACTCACACGGGTTCCTGCTCATCCAGCCCCCAGGACCGTGGCACGCCCCGTGCAGGGTTCAGACAGCCCACCCTCCCCGGAGCCGCCCCACTAACTCCGAGAACGTCGCTGTCAGCACCCCACGCCTGAAGAGCTAAAACTGGTCTGAAACCCACGTCCTTGTCATTATGGTTCTGTCTTAAACACAGCTCTGTGTTGCCTCAGACCCGCCTCCTGCCAACCCGCCTGCAGCAGCCTCTGGGCGCCGGCACCGCAGGACCCTGCAGGCCCCAGGGGGCGGGGCAGGGGCGCTCTCCAGTGACCCGGGCCCTGCCAGAAGGCGGCTGGCTCCAGGCAGCACCACGATCCCCGGGCACCAGCATGGACAACCGCGAGCAGCAGAGTCACCTCACGCCCCACGGCGTCCAACGCAGAATAGTCTGCTCACGTGACGTGACGTGACGGACACTGGGCACGCACCCACGACACCATTAATAACAAAGTTACCCCGAGCCACCAGAGTGTGTGAGAAGGGTGTGTGTTCGAGCAACGTAAGCACCGCATGAAGAGCAGAGGACGAAGGTCAAGGCCGGGGTGCGTGGAGGGCTGGGGTGGGACGGCTGGCGGGACACAGGGCCTGGGCGAACAGCAGTGCTTGGAGCCCTGGAGGAGAGTGTGAGCAGAGATGGCTGCGGGGGCCCGCCCACCGGACCAGCGACCAAACCCAGACCTAGGTGCCGGCCGGCCACAGGCCCACCGCGGCGACAGCGTGCAGCCAGGCCGGAGCCCGGGCTGGGTGGCAGGCCCGTTCTTTGCCTCCTCCTGGGGGTGGCTGGCAGGGCAGTGGCCTGCTTGCTGGGGGCAGGCGGGTGCAGGATGGGGGGCGGCCTGCTCTGTGGGCAGTACCGTTGGCAGTGGCCAGGGTGGCCAACGAGCTGGAGGGAAAGACGCCATCGGGGGCGGGGCACGGTGGCCCACGGGCGGAGCCCGGGACACTGCCTCGGCCAGAGCACTCATCCTGACCTGCTGGCCCGCACTCCTCTTCCTCCTCCTCCTCCTCCTCGTTGTATGCGACAAACGTGGCCGTGTAGAGGGAGTCGGGGGACAGGGCCTGCGCCTGGAAGGAGGCGGTGCGCTGCGGCGGGGGCGGCGGCGCGGGCTCGTAGCCCCGTGGGAGCGGGGGTCTGCTCAGGCCCGGCGGCTCCTCGGGCGACAGCAGCCTGCGCTCCACCTCGTCGTGCTGTCGGCGCCTTTCGGCCTCCAGGCGACTGTAATACTCTTCTTCCTGTCGCCTCTGCGGGCGGGAACAGACAGAAGCAAAGGTCAGACCGAGGTCGGGGGGACCACAGCCACCCGCCCGCCTAGGGCAGGAAAAGGAGCGTGCGCCCGTCCCCATCACCACTGACGACGCATCCACGGGACATCGAGGTGTGGACACGGCAGGTGCCGTGGCGGAAACGTCCTCCCCCGAGCCTCGTGAGCGCGTGCGGCTACCCTGGCATCTCTGAGACACGACGGCTCAGGCTCGGGAGGGAAGGCCTCTCAGGCGCCTCATGTCCATCGCTGTCCCCACCCCATTACTCCACGGGACTGTGGCTTCTCTACTTCTCCCCCTGGGTGCGTCTCTGTCCTGTTTCGGTAGGACAGCAACTTACCTGGTGCTGCTGAGTCTACACACAAAGCTAAGCCCCACACAGGCTACGCCCGGCTTTCTAGAGTGGGCGCTTTCGGAGGCGCACAGCCGGCGCCGCCCCACCGAACCCCGCGCGGCCAGAAGAGCATGCTGCCTGGGCGAGAAGGTCGGGCTTAAGTCACCTGGTCCACCCCGTTATTCAGAGGAAGATTGGGAGGAAACCACAAACTGTGAAAAGCGTGAGGATTTCCCAGAGCAGCAGTCTAACAAACACCGCACAGTTCACAGGTCAGGCCTTAAACCCCCTCACAGAAAGCTGGAGCCAGAACGAAGAGCAAGAGCATCAGGATATGCAAGTATATTTGACACACACATTTCTTCTGACACGTATCTGCACAAACTACAGTTGACAGGGCTAAAATTACTTTAACATTAAAAAAGGTAACAGCACAGTCTTGTGAAAGATTGACAGAAATTTTAGGACACGAGCAAAAGTAAACAGGAAAGGGGAGAGAGGTCAAGCAGAAGTGTCTGCCGTAACGTGAACGATGTTCCGTGTCACACGATGGAAGACGAGCTTTACACCCATTCGACCAAAGACATCAATTTCAGGGGACTTGCTGGCGTCAGGACGAGAGTTTTTAGTCCCCATCTCAACGGGCATGCTTGTTTCCCCCTACGGCCTCCACAGGCACACGTGCATGCGCGACACATGCACGCACACGCGCACATGCACACGCACGCACATGCACACGCACGCACACATGCGCGCGCACATGAACACGCACGCACGCACACACGCACACGCGCACATGCACACGCACGCACACACGCGCGCGCACATGCACATGCACACACACACACACACGCACACACACGCATACGCACACGCAGTGGATGAATGCACAACGGCCGATGCTTCGCCTTCGGAGGGACAGAGTCTAAGCGAAGGCCGGCCCCATCGTGGCCCTGGCCCCGATTTCTCACTGTATCTTCTTGCTCTACGCTGAGACATCCCAGAGGAAAGGCACGTCTCTCCTTTTGCACACGGGTGTGGCATCGAATCCGGAACAGCCCTGGTGGCTCTGAGGTGGGGCCACCAGGACGGGCGGGGGGCCTGGGAGGAGCGGCGGCTCACTACCATTTCAGGGGAACCAGAACGTCCTCTTCAGTTGGAGGAGAGGAGATACAATTACAGGACCCGGAAAGGCTTTTCCTACCCAACAGTTTTCTGTAACCAAGCAAACCCAGCAATTTGGAATTCTGTATAAAAAATAGGTTCTTCAACGTCTTTTTACATTGACCATCAATTACAGAAGCAGTTACCGAAAAAAAAAAAAAAAAGTGTATCCGACATAATCATGACTTGTGAGAGCGTAAGCTGACCACAGGTGACAGACACCACCCGCCCTCCCCGGGGGTGTCCTGCTCCCGTGTGTGACCCCACAGGCCAGGGGTCGGTGGGGCCTGGGATGCCACACGGCGCAGGCTCCCGGGAGGGCAGCGGGTCTGTGTGCAGCTGGTCCTGGGGCCGTGCAGGCAGACGGCTAAGGTGGCCCGGAGTGGAGACAGTGCAGAGAGAGAACACGCGACACCCTAACAGTGGAGAAGTCCAGGCGCTCCTCTCTGGAAGGACCCTCAGTCCGCCTGGGGCAGCCTGGTGCTGACCACCCCCACCAAAAGGGGCCTGGGAAGCTCCTGGCGCTGTGGGTAACGGGGGGCTGCAGGGGAGCCAGGTCTACAGAACGCAGAGCCCGCTGGCGTCCGTGCAGCCGAGTGTCCTCACATTACCCACCCACTTTCCTGTAAATGTATCACGTTCCTGCTGGCCGTACCCCTTGACTAGGTACCCTAATGTCCTATCACTATAAAAAGCTCCTAAAACTCCTTTTTTGGGTGAGGGGAGAGTACTCTATTAATATAGTTCATGGGACTATCAAAAATGGAACTTCTAGTACAAACTAAATCTTCCCTATCAGAAGCTGAGGCACTCAGGCTCCCGCCTTCACAGAAGGGAGGTGACAGAGCAGGTGACAGCGCGGAGTGGCGCCGGCGCCAGGCAGGCAGGCCCCGGGGCCGGGCGCGCACGTGGAGGGGGCGCCGGGGCAGCACCGCACAGCTCCCGGTTCTCAGAGAGGGCGGACTGGTGCGATTTTAAAATTCGGTGGAAAGGACGCTGTGGGTTTAAAAAAGCTGCACATGGAAACAAAGTGACGACGCAGAACATCGACCACGGTACAGACTAAGCACTCCTCCCTGCGTGGCTTTCACGAGCGTCTGCTCTTCCCCGCCAGCCAGGGCGGAGCGGTTTGTCTGAACCACGGAGCGGGAGCAGACCGTGGCGCGACGCTCCCGTCGTTCCTGCGGCTCGAACGCACGCCGAACAGTGACCGAGCCAAGGTCCCCGCCACAGAAACAGCTGGACCGCGTCCAGGGAAGCGAGCGCCCGGCCCAGGCCCACAGCCCCGCAGAGTTCAGAGTTTGAGAGAGAAGCGCAGAGCACAGGGGAGCCGGAGGCGGTCGGAGGACGGGTGAGGGCCACACCGGCCCGAGTCTCAGGTCCCCCAGCGAAAGCCGGGCGCCCCAGGCCCTGTTCCGTCCCGCACAGCTCAAGCACAGGCCCAGCGTCAGCCCCCTCGCCCGCCGGTCGGTCCGGCCGGGCTAAGTGGGTGGGACCCTCGCTGCCCTCACAGGACCAGGACCTTTTCCTCCGCGTCGCGCTTCGCCCGCGCGTCCTCCTGCTGCTGGCCGCGCGCCGCGTCCTGCCGGGCCCGGTCCTCCGCCTCGCGCCGCTGCATCTCCTCCAGTTGCCGCTGCCGCTGCCGCTCCTCGTCCTGCAACTAACGGCAAGGTCAGCTCAGCCTCCGCCCCGCGGGGCCGGCGGCACGACGCGCGGGACACGCATGGAGACAGGGGACACACACACGGAGTGGGGAGACGGCACGACTCACACACTGACGGCGTCGCGATGTCAGATGGGGCACCTACACTGTCCAGATCGACTCCTCCCCGGAACCACTGATGCCACCCGCTCGGGCGGAAACCGAGCGCGACTCATCGGCCACTCACGTAGCTCCACCCCCACCCGTGGATCTGCGGGACCCCCTCGACCGCCCTCTCCCCTCGTCTCCAAGAGTCTGCGGGTCAGCAGCAGCCTCTGGGTGGGGGCACCACGCGGCACGAGACGCCGGCGTGACGTGCGACGCCGAGCGCTGGCCTCCGGTGCCGCCCTTCCTGGGGGACCGGATTTCCAGCACTCTTCCGCCCTGGCCCTCTGCCGCCAGTTCCCTCCGGATCCCGTCCTGGACCTCAGCTCAGCTCGGGACACTCCCGAACTGAGTCACGGGACTGGAACCGGAAGTGCGGCAGAACCTCCTTCTAACTCTGTCCTGTCGCTCTGGCCTGTGTGAGGGGCCCGCTGCCAGCAACGGATGTGCTCGCCCGGGACGTGCTCAGCGCCATCGGCACCGGTGGTGAGAAGCAGCACCCGATGAAACCGACAAAATAAGCCACGACCGGCGACACTAACGATTCAGCTGGCTCATGGAAGGATGCAGAACTGCACTAACGCAGTAGGAGGTTTTCCTGTAACCGATAACGCACCAACTGATTCCACCATGGAATACTTTCTGGACTTAATTAAAAGTAAACTCTGAGTAAGAAAAACAGTATGCATTGATTGAAATGTCCAATTCGTTTTTTTAAATTTGAGTATAATATTAAGAAATCGGGACCATTACAATTCTCCTAACTGTAGGTACAGAACACTACCTTAAAGACCTATAAACAGCTATTTTTCTCTTGAAAAACCCAATTCTTCTAAATCTAGACGGTGGTGTGCAAGGAGCCGCCTTCTTGTGTTTCGTTCACTGGCGAATGCTTTTAGAGTAAGGCAAATGAACCAGCGCTATTAAAACGCAGGCGGTTTCTTTCCACTGCTTGGTAAGCTGTCTCACGTGGTATTTTCATTTTCAAAACAGACTATTTTGTTGTTCTTCAAAGATGTGATGCTTTACTAAACACACCTCCCCCCAAACCCAAAAACATATTAATGAGAGAAAAGAGAGTTTAATCTCTCATTTAAAATAATAGCCCAAGAGTGAACAGCTACATGTGCTCAAAGCAGTCTGTGGGGAATCATATCTGGGGGAACAGATGTGACAATAAAATACCAAGTCCTACGGAATGAATCGAGACAGCCAGACGAAAACCACTGTATACCGAGAACCATGCTGGGATCTCTGAAGCCAGCGTGTGGGCTGGAACCAAGGCTCCGCTGTAGTGGCGGCCCACACTTCTCAAAAAGATTGTTTTCAGGGTGAAAAGAAAGCATCCCGGTATCTGTGTGCTTGTAAGTTTGCACCACCCATTACGCTAGCCGGGTCCTTCAGCGTGTCACTTGCTGACGTCACAGAGGACAACGAAGGGTCTGGCAGGCCGGCCACCAGGACCCTCCCTCTGCACTCATGTGGCACCCGTGACAGGGGGTCACGCCGAAAGCCTGAGGCCCCGGATGCAGAGAGCGCTACAACGGGCCTTCAGTTCCGAGGCCTGGCTGCAGTGTCCAGCACTGTGGCTTCCAGCCAGCAGGCGGGAGGACAGTGTCCTCCTTGAAAAGAGCCCGTTCTTGGAGAGCAACTCCAGAGTGGGGCCAGATGCCACCCACAGCGGAGCCCGGCCTGGGACAGAGCGTCAGGCCAACGGCCACCTCGCCAGGCCTGGCCGCTGTAATCTAGAGCACCTGTCACTAGGAGGGAGGACCGGCTGCCCCTCAGACCTCAGCCAGGTGACGTGACAGTGGTGGCCGACACCCACCCCCCAGGGTGGCTGTGAAGGAGGGCGTGAGGCCTGGGCAGCACCCTGCAGGCCATGGGAGGCCTGGGAACATCTGTCTGACAGCAAGGCCACCGCAGGGTTCTGAGGACTCCTGGGACCTGACGTGTTTCTACGGGGTGACTGAGGCTGCTCTGCTGAGAACAACCTGTAAGGGGGAGAAAGGCAGAGGCAAGGGATTCGGGAGTAAGTCCCCTGTGGTCACTCCAGCAGGAACCAACGGTGGCTCGGGCCAGGGGGAGGGGAGCGCAGTGGCGGCCAGATTGTGAGAAAGAGCAGAATTTCTCAACAGAGAGAAAAAGGCGTCCCTTAAGAGTAAGGTCTGCAGCATGAGCAACTGCAAGAACCCACTGCAAAGGGGAAGGCTGCAGGCAGCGGTGGCGGACGGGAACTTCGTGTGAACACGGCCTGGTCTGACTCGGAGCAGAGGACAGGTCTGGACTGGAAACGTCAGCGAGGGTGGTGCCGGCATCGGCACAGGCCGCGGACCTGGAGGCGGCAGGCGCCAAGGGAGCAAGGCCAGACGGAGGGGCGGGAACCCGCGGGCGGTCCCCACCCCGAGGGCCTGGCTGCGCCCCGCAGGAAGGCCGTGCCGCTCGGCCCACTGCCGTGAAGGTCCCGGAGCAGCGCCCAAAACTGCACGGCGGTCCTACGGGCGAGGTCACGTGCTCGCCGCACCCCCACTCTCTTAGGAGAGGGTGAACGCCTACCGGAGGGGTGCGCGTCCCGGGACAACCCAACTCTGACACAGGAGCAATGCCAGCGACGACACTGTTGATGACAGTGTCAACTGGGGGCAGAAGCCGAGAAGCGCTCGGAGACGGCGGCGGAAGTCAGCACCGAGACTCAAGCTGATGAGCTTTCAAAGGAAGAAAACTGAGCTACTTCTTTGAAGTAAAATGCTAGCAGGGCCCCATCTTTAAATGCCGCGGTCTGTCAGCCACAGAATCTTCGCAGCACAAAGGACCTCGCGGGCCTCTTAAAGGGGCCAGCGGCACTGTCCACCTCCTCCTGCGTCGACGCCTGCCACGCAAAGGAGGCGGGAGGACACACGCGTCTAACCTCCGCTCACGAAAACAAGACACAAGACGGAAAGGGGATGCGCCTTTCGGCCTTCAGGGCGGGGAGAGGTTTTCACGAGCGGTTCCTCTTTGGAGTGGCAGTGCCGCCAGGCTGTGTATTTAGACCTTAAAAGGAGAGGCTGCAACTTGCTGAAAGGGCCACTGAAGTCACACTTGAATTTAAGGATTTTTTTCTTTTAAGTGTCGTCTGATACTGGCCTTCTTCCGTTAAAAGCCAACTAACGACTTAGTTAACATAAACGTATCAGGCAGGCAGGATGTGATGGTCTGGCAGATGACACAGGTATGGGACGCAAGCATAATGGGCACTAAGTGACACTGAACACGGTGAAGCTATACAGAGTGTGAGTTCAGGGATTACAGGGCAGACAACGGACTGGCATGGCTGCTGAACTACACTAGAATCCATGTGACACTGAAGAAAACACAATAAACTTCACGGGAAATTTCTCTCATTCCACCAAGACAGTAACACCCTTGACAGGTACAGACAGCTTAATTAACACAACTGCGTTTCTAACAGTGGAATGTCTAAAATCTATTTCTAATGCAATGACAATGAAATGGGTTTACTTACTCTATGTGACATTTCTCTCATTTGCTCATGTGCTTATGACTAGTAAAAAACACAGACTCAATTTTGACTAAAACTGAGAAAAGGTCAAAACCGTAAACAAACAGCAACACTTAAAGGAAAAAGGTAAAGAGTAACTAAATCTAAAAACATTCCAAGGCATGCTTCTAGAGGGTCACGACTCTACGTGTCCTGATCCAGGCCACCCCTAAGAACGGGTCTACCGAAAACATAAAACCGCCACTACTAAAAGGAAAAAGAAAATCAAGACAGGAAAAAAGGACCAAAGGGAAAGGAACAAGAACATACCAAATCTAGAACAGAGATTGCTGGCATAGCAGTCTGCTGCAGGTGACAGAGAAGGGGGAAAAAAAAAGATGAAGTGTGAAAAAAAAGTTACGTTTAGACCTGTATTCCGCCACCAGCACATTTGTCGCCTTCATGCTTCATCTGTTTCTGAGACACCCCAACGAGAAAAGCAAAGAGCTACTAGAAGAATTTCTGGTATTCAGAAATAGAGGGCTGCCCACATGGTATTAAACATGGAGTTTCATCCTTAAGATACATAGAAACGGAAAAGGTAACATTTCCCTTAGCTCTCTTATTTAGAGACCGAGTGTTCCTCTTAAGATGTAATTAATGGTAAACATACAGATACTTTCAACCAAACTTTCGTAAACTTTTCGAACGTCATAGTAAACACGAAAGCTTTAAAACAGTGTTTTATCTGGAAAAATGGACAGATTTTCATTAAAAATTCAGTCTTTACAGAAAAGAATCCTGCAGCTTTACAAATGCAGCTGCTAACTCTCGGGGTTGTTGGGATGCAGCTGTGATAACGAACATTAATGCCGGCTCATTTGTCATCAACGGCCTCGGTTCAGGGTCTGCACAGCAGGGGTGACAGACGCAAGGCCGTGAACACGGTCAGCTTCTCCATGACTCCACCTGCAGCGCGTCCACGAGGGACCCTGGCTGGGCAGGGGAGACGCACTCCGCAGTAACAAGCTCACGGCTAACAACTCACGGATGGAGGCCGGAGCTGGGAGTTCTGATGCTGAAAGTAATTTGCGTTTATCAGAAGTTGTTCTTTCAAACAAACTAATACGGATGGCAAATACAGTCACCCTGAAGGAATTTTACTACCAATGACTTGGAAAACACTGATACAACAATATTAATAGTTAACATTTAGGTCTTTGCTTTAGAAACGTCCATGTCTTAAGAGAGATTGGGATGAGAAAAAGCATGTGTGTGTGCGCGTGTGTGCATGTGTGTGAGAGAGAGGACCTCAGGAGTAAACTAAAGAGGTGACCTGCTGGCCCTAAGCACTCACTAATCAGGACCCACCACTAGACTCATCGTGAGGCAAAATGACTGAAGCGTCTGACCAGCGGTTCTGGGTTCAGATCTCAAGTACAGGCAGCATCAAGAAAAGCTGGAATTAGAAACAAAGTCTAAAAGACAAAAAGGACATGCTCTTGGCTGTCTTTTCTCAGAATACTGCACTGTATTAAAAAAAAATCACCAAAATTCATCAACATGAAGTGGTCAATAGCACCCTCTCTCTGCAAACTGATACCGATGAATGCCTCTGTCAATAATTCTCTTGAGAGGCTAAGAAAAATCTCAAATTTGGCAATTTAACCATCTGTTGTATTAAACTAACAAATCGTAGATCTTCCTTTTCTCCTTTTATTTGATACAGAAGAAACAGGTTATTTGTATCACTTAGAGAAACAGGAATAAAGTTGCAAGTTACTAGCACCTTTAGCCCTCACTGATAGGCGGTGGTGTAACTGCCACCACCATGGAGGGCCGGCCTCCGTCCTGTAAGGAGACTGCACCTGCTGTCAATAGTGCCCCTGGGGCCCACTGTCAAGGGTTGATAATGCCCCGGGCGGGCAGATAGTCCACGGGGCTGTGAGCAAAGGCTGGTGGGCGCTTGCTTGCAAGCCGCACTGGCCCTGCGCCCTGAGAGCTGGACAGTGGGGGCAGAGCGTGTGGGCGCACGGAGGCCCAGGTGCTGCTGCCCTGCAGATCAAGAAAACACGTGCCATCCCCTGGGCAAGACGATCAGTGGCTGTCACCTCATTTTCTCACCCGAAGGGCTTGAGAGGGATCAAGGCAGGTTTAAGGTAGGAGCGTCGGAGCCGGCGCGAGCACAGGTGCCCGCCAGCAGAGTCCTGCCGGGCGCCTTACGCCCAGGGGCCCAGGGGCCTCCCCGACCCCCTGCGACCTGGTCCTGACCCTGACCCCCGCCCCGGCCGCCCGCAGCCGCGCCCCGTTACCCGGGCTCTGCGCTCGGCCTCCAGGCGCTGCATGATGAGCACGGTGTCCACGTCGTCGTCGTCCTCGTCATCGTCGTCGTCGTCGCGCTGCTGCGACTCCTGCAGGCGCTTCTGGAACTGCCACTCGAGCATGAGGCGGCGCAGGCGCTCCGCCTCGTCCGCTGAGCGCTCGGCCTTGGCCTGCAGCTCGCGGATCTCGCGGCTCAGCATGTCCAGCACGTGCAGCTGCTGCTGCTTCTCCAGCTTCTCCCGCGCGTCGCGCTTCCAGGGGTCGGGGGACAGGCTGTCGCCGGCCGCCAGCTCCTCCCGGCTCACCGTGACGTACTGCAGGTCGCGGCGCTCGATGGTGCGCGGCTGCTGCTGCGGCTGCAGCTCGCGGATCACGGTGTCCGGCGGCCGCGGCGGCGCGGCGGGCGGCTCGGGCCTGGCGGGGGGCCCGGCGGGGGGCGCGGGCGCGCGCAGGCGCAGCTGGCCCAGGCGGCGCTCGTGCTCGCCGCGCCGGCGCTGCCGCTCGTCCTCCAGCCGCGCCTTCTCCGTCTCGTACCAGCGCTGCTGCTCCTCCCGCTTCGCGCGCTCGGCGGCCGCGGCGGCGGCGGCGGCGGCGGCGGGGGGCCCCGGCGGGACGGCCGGCCCCGGCCCCGGGAGGGGCCCCGGCAGCTCGGCCGCGTCCAGCTCGCCGGCGTAGCGCGCGGGCGGCGGCGGAGGTGGCGGCGGCAGGTCGGCGGGCGCGGGCGGCGGGGCGCCCAGGGGCGCGGCCGGCGTCCGCCAGCGCCCGGGGCCGCTGCGCGGCAGCGTGGAGGCCGGCGTGCCGGGCGTGGACGCCGGGCCCAGGCGCTCCTGGCTGGACGCGCCGGAGCCCGGGGGCGAGCCCGGGCGCGGCCACGCGTCGCCGTCGGCCTCGCGGTCCGGGGCCCCCGGCGGGCGGCGGCGCTCGGGCCGGGGCGCCGCGTCCTCCCGCAGCTCCTCCTGCGAGCGGGCGGCGCGCTGCAAGGCAGGGGGCGGCGGTCAGGGCGGCGACGCGGCCGCGGTGGACACCCCGCCCCCGCCCCCACCCCAGGGCCTGGCGGGCAGACCCTCTCCGCAGGAGGGGGAGCTGCCCCTGCCCGCGCGCGCCAGCATGAACTCCGCGTCTCCGCGGCCACGCTCCAACCACCATGCGCTTCCCCCGGACCACGACCCTCGTCCTCCGCCTCCGCGCGCACCAGCGGACCGGCTGGCGCTGCCCGGCTCAGCGAGGACGAGGCGCGGTGGCCGCGACCGTGCGCGCGGGAGGAACAGACGGAAACACTTCTGGGAGGCAAGGCCGCTGTCTGGGAACCTGACAAACGATTTCACTGTGACCACGAGTCACACACCTTTCCCTGCCCTGTTCATGAGCAGAACGGGAAGATCCACACCTGGAAAATAAACTGTTTCCTTTCCTCACAAAACCAACACCATAAAACATGAAACATTTCTTAAAAAAGCAGAAAAATGAGATGCCGCTTGAAAAAAAAAAAACAGCCTGGTAGACCAACGGACCCCTGACGCACTACGTGTCGCCACAGCTCTACCCCGGACACGGGGCAGTCTCTCCGCTGCTGGGCGTACAGTCCACGGACCACGCGAGAGCTACAGGTGCCCGCCGTCTCAGCACAGGACACCGCCAGATTCCTGCCCACAGACGTGCACCTGCTGTCCCTCTCTGTCGCTGTATCTAGCAACCCGAGTCATTCCTCTGCTTTCCTTAAAGACTTCCTCTTAGCTCCTGGTGCTCACTTGCCTGCTCTTTCCAACCCTCCCTGGTAGACCCATCATCAATCTTAGTCATTTCAATATCCGCCTGGGTGACTGCAACACCCTGGCCTCCCAGTGTCCCACCTTCCTCCTCTCGGGGTCATTCACCCATGCTGCGAAGCAGAAGCAAACAGCAGTCATCGGACGGTGGGAAGCAACATCCCTAAAGGCTCACAAAGTAAGGAAACAGGACACGTGATTTACTGTCACAGAGAAATCTGGAGAGGGCCTTTCTCACTTCCAGAGCTGGCCGGGTGCGTGGAGAAGGCTTCTGGAGACCATCGGGCCTGAGTAGGAAACAGGCGAGATGGCCCCGAGGACAAGACAAGATGGCAAGACGAAATCTTCTGAACCACCACGAGCTGTGACCCGAGGAGCACGTTCAGGAAACGGGCTCCTCCCCGGCTGCGCTCTCCGTGACTGAACCCTCTCCCAGTCTCCTCAGCCGGCAATGCGCGGCCCAACCCCGTCTCAACTCTGAAGCGTCTTCTGACCCTCTGACCGAGATGAGCACCCGCAGCCTGCGTCTGGGCTACGCACGTGCCACGCAGCCGAGACTGCTGCTTCTAAGCACACGTCTACTCCTTTCTCCCGGCATTTCAGGATGCAGCTCTTTCTAAAACGGGAAACGCATCAATGACGTTCCCGATTTGAGCACCCGGCCGCCTCCCACCCTCTACGAACCTGGGTGCGAGCCAGATTCCGTGGCTTGTCAATGAAACGCTTCTGTGTGTCTGAGAAGCCCCCGCCCTCCTCACCCCTCCTTCAGGAGGCTGAGGTGTCACACAGGATCACAGGTCCGGTCTCGCCAGGACAGAGGCAGGGACCCGACTTTGCAGCAGCACTGACCGTGCCACATCGGGGCCATGTTTCATCTCCCAGAGCGCCGCTGGCTTCGCAGCCAGAGGCCCCGATGACCACCGTGCTCCCAGGGCTTGGGGCAGCTTCCGAGGCAGTAAGGGGCACCGACCACAGGGCTGCCAGCCTCCCCGCTCCGCCAGGGTCAGCACGACAGGCCTCACCAACTGCCACCGAGGCTTAACGTGCCCGCCGCCTCATTAAACGTGTGACGGGAACCACAAAGCCTTTACACCGTCAGGCTTCAGGCCGCCCGCTCCCTCACCTCAGTTAACCAACACCCAAGGAGAAGCCACAGTGACGTCGGCAATGCCGCCTCGGACACATTCGCGTCCCACACTGCTCTCGCGGGGGGCTGCATCCAGTGCTAAAGAGTGTTGGGGAGACCCCCTCACCTGGACCGCGATGCTGGAGTGACTGCCATCCACGTGCATGCGGGGCCTCTCCTCGTAGTCTACCCACTGGTGCTGTGGGGGTGCCACGCGGTCCTGGGACTTGGACACGGGGAAGGTGAAGTACTCCCGGGCGTACGTCTGGGTGGGGATGGGGTAGGCTTCAGGCCTCGGGGGAGGGCTCTGCTCCTGGAAGTGTGAGGAGGGAGAAAGTGAGACCCCCCCCTCCATCTCCTATGATCTGTTCAAAATACAGCACACAATTCTCAAAGCTGTGTTAAAAGCAAAAGTTTGGTCCTATCTGAGAATGATGAAGAAGACGTTCTTTGGCCCAGACTTATGAATTTAAAGCTCGTGTACCTATTACATTAAAATCTAAAACATTAAATACTCGGGAATGACAGAAGATGCCCACACGTGGGGGGAGAGCAGTGTAGGGGCAGTGAGCATCTAAGAGGAATGGTGGCCGTTCGGCCCTGATGCCCACCTCCGCACACAGGTTCCCAGTGGAGACGGACGTCACTCTTGTGGCTGCCCCGGGCACGTGCGCAGTCTTGCTGCCAGGACCCGGAGGCTGATCTGCTGGAGAGAGTCGGGGGGAGATGTGATGTGACACAGAAAGCTGTGCCACAACCAGAGTCTTCGAGCGCAGTCGCCATGTGCCACACGCCTGCATTCTGCCGCCAGGGCATCTGGCATGGAGAGGAGCAGAAGGTGCTGAGAGCTCCGGGCTCCACCTCCCGCCTGGGTCCTGAACGTCATAGCCAGAGCCACAGGCCTCACCTACAGACCAGGGACGGGCCAATGGTCTCGGCAAAGGGCCACAGAGCACATCCTTTCCGCTCTGTGACCCTTGCCTGTGCTGCCCATCCTCCTGCTTCCTCCACAAGGGCAGTCGCCAGCCCCCGCTGAGCGTCAGCAGCGCGCCTGCGCGAAGACCCCGCCTAGAGGCCGAATGGAAGCTTTTGCAAGTTGGTTTTTACTTCTTGTTAAAAGATCATTCGTTTGGATCTCCCTCCTGGGAACTGAGTCCCGTCAGCCAACAAATGGGGAGGGGCTCAGGCCAGCCAGTACCCAGCGCCCCTCGCCCTGAGCCCGCCCTGGGCGAGCAGCCGGGGCCGGCGGTCCTTACTTGCTACGTTGGGGCTGGAGCGGTGGTCGGCCCTGTTCTTCATCAGTCTGTCATCGCCAGGCAGCTTCTTTGGTTCACTATACTCTGCCCACGGCGGCTGAGGGCTCTCGGGTGACCCATTTTGGGCCGAGTTGTTATAGAGCTCGAAACCTTCACTCTTCGGTCGTGGTTTACCGGAGCCGCGCCGATCTGAAACTGGAATCAGAGCGCGTTCAGGATGTCGCCACTTGTTCGAGGTTTAATTTTAAACACCGTTTGGTTTCAAAGATGACTCTACAGATGTTTAAAACTCCCTAATTAAAACAAAGCTTATTTTCTCAAACCTACTTGTTTTAAATAACAAATTGACTTTTTCAAAACTTTAAAATAAAAACAAACTTCCCTCCCTTTTAAAAATGCATGAATTCTTTCAGTCACTCAGGGAGATCATCGTTGTGAGCAGGCGTCATTCAGTGTGACTGTTCAATCTATTTTTTAATTTTCTCAGCTTCTTGCTCGGTGGCCCTGATTTATTACCTCGATTTCCCTCTTTGATTTCTAACTCCGTCGGGTTTGCTTCTTTGAAATTGGACAACATGTTGTTTTATGTTATGAAAAAAGTAAAAAGTATGCAATCAAGTCATACAGTACGATACAGGTTTTAAGGGATCCTTTTTGTTTGGTTGCAGTAGGCAGTGGGTCCAGGTTCTCAGGACCTTTTTCTGGTGTTGTTACTACTACGTCTAGACTTTGGGGTCTGGGCTCTGAAGCTCCTAAGATGCTGACCTAGGACAAAGCCTCGCCAGCCATGCAGCTAGTAGCAAGGTGGGTTCTGGGGACCGAGATGCACCATCCCTAACAGTTTAAAGATACTGTGGGTCATCTTTTTTCCTGTGGGTTCTGAACTAATCTCTTTAAAAAGCCCTACGTTTATATGGATTTTATTCTGAGATTTCTGATGTAGCTACAAAACCATGGTTCCCATCAGCACACTACTTTATCAAAATAACTGGGCTTTTCATTTAAAGTGCACTACACGTGACGTGACCATCACGTGCAGGGCTGAAAGGACCATTCATGGGCATGGACGTTCCTTTGGCGGCGTCCACCTGCTCTGAGGACTACGCTGCGCTCGTCCACCGCCCCTTATGGGCCAGTCATGTGACGTGCTCAGCACCGACTGCGTAACTGTGCCTCTCCGTGCTGGGTATGTGGGGTGAGACAGCTCTTGTGACGGGTGGCCAGATGCACTTCCACGCCTGAAGCCCGGGGCCCACCTGCTCTCAGGCCTGCTTGCTCATCCCAGTGCCCACTGGGTATGGCCACACCTCCCCATAGGGCGTCCTTCAGTGTCAGGGAGGCCCTGGACGCACGGCACACGCACAGGGGCGTGGTCGACACGGCTGCCTTTATTGGCAGCTGTCGTGGAGGGTACATGCTCCATCCTTACGTCTCTGCATCGTCGGGGACGGCTGGCTGAGCAGGGTGGCAAGGCCGTGATAGATGGCCCCTTGCTTCGCTACTTCCAGAGTCACCACGGACGTTGTTCTTGTCATGAGCTCTGCGGCCCTAGGAGAGAGCATGACAAACGTGAGGAGACTAAGCGCCACGGGAGCCACGATCGGGCGACTGTCAGCCGGCCCACAGCCCTGTCTGTGTTCTGGGCGACGCGCTGACCTCGGGACAGCCCGCCCACTGCCCACTGCTTCCCTCTGTGCGCGGACCACACACACTGCTCCCGTCAGCCCGCTAAGATGAGACGTTCCAGGCCGTGTCAAGAAGACTTTTTTAAACTTCAAAGAAGCTGCTCCAGACTAACTGTACATTTGTATCTTGCTAACAAGCGAAATGTCATGGACACTGAAGTTTCACACTTAAAAAGGTGAGCGGTGAGGGCACAGCCGTTCAGCATTCTTTTTCATCTTCCAATTGTAAAATTTAATGTGAAATATCCCCCAACATGTTAACGTCAAGCTTAAAACAAACGAACGGTACCTTTCTTGAGAAAGTCCTACCAGACTCCGTCCATCCACACTGAGCAGCTGGTCACCGGCAGCAAGGCGTCCATCCTGGGCACACCCGAGGGGCACACGTGTGTGAGGCGGGACAGCGAAGGGAGCGGGGAGGGAAAGTCAATGGTAAGTAAGTGCACTGCCTGTTTGTCTTCAAGAAACTGCGCAGTGTTTGTAACAAAGTATCAGCGGAATGTCTGGTGTCACTGTTACATATGTGAACAAACTGTGTCCTGTTTGTAACGAAAAGTATCAGAGGAACGTCTCCTGTGACACGTGTGATACAATAAAAACCGTACTGACCACGTCCGCAGCGCCTCCCTTCACGACAGACTTCACGTAGATCCCAAGCTTGTCCTGGCCAGCGCCCTGAGCAAAAACAAGGCAGAAACCGCGATGAAAACACACGAGAAATACAACACTCGGCGAACACAACAGAAGTTACAGATAGCACACGTACACAGGTGACGGCAAAAAAGTCCTGGTTCTTGTTTTTACATGAAAATTAAAATAGAACAGTATTTGATAAACATAAAGTTTACAGGACATGCACCTACTTTGTTTAAATTGAAAAATGAGTCATTTGTTAATGAATGTGCTGACAGGACTAAAACAGACTGAATCCTAACGGTAATTTAAGGCTGGTTCTGCGCAGCCACAACGGTGATGAAGGAAAACGACCACGACGGGTACTACTGTAGTATCACTTTAACAGAAAAGCAACTGACAACAGGATTTGTGTATTCCAAAATTCACCTACACCCCCTAAGTCCTTATTGTTTTCGTACATATCATTTAAAATTTAAAACCAGAAAACTTCCATGACGTATACTTAGGTAGTAAAACTTAATGAGGAAAAACCATGCAGAAAATACGCTCCTGCTTCAACTTAAGGTATCAGAACTGCAAGTAAACACTGACGCCACAAGGCCCAGTCGCCACGATGCTCCCGGATGCAGTGGATACTCCCTCACGGAAGAAGAAGGCGCTTCAGTGAGACCACAGTCACACACACGGCTGTTTCACAGATTGACCAATAAACACTCTGGACACTTTACTGGCACCATCACATGCCAGTAAAGGACATTTCCTGCCACTATTCAGCTCCAAACTACTGTCGTGTATCACAGAAGCAGAAGTATAAACAGGCACCAGTCATGAAGACAGCGACTTCACCAAACCACCTGACTGACACAGATTTCCTGCAAGTGAACGTGACGTCGCTGCCACTTAGCGCCCTCTTCCCTCGAGCTGACAGAGCAGGTTTAAGAGGGGGTCCAACCGCCAGCACCAACCCTACCGCCCCCCACTGCCCCCGGGAGGGCCTGGCCCAGAGCACGACACCACTGTCTGGGCCTAAAGACATCCGTCGCACGCCTCACTAGGAAAACAGTGTAAAATGGCTCAGTTTAAGAAAACTATTCAATGTTGGGAAGCAGCGTGGTCCAGATTTCCCGTGGGCACATTAACTGGAGGCCGAGTTACTGAAGTCCTAAGCGAGCTAAAATCAAGAGTCCCTCGCAGCCGCCAACCCCGACCCAGGCTGTGCGGCCCTTCTCTGCGTGTCTGTGTGGCGACGCCCGCTGAGCCCACCTGGCCCAGACACTCGACTGCCCACCAGAGGCCGCGGGAAATCACGTAGCACCTCCAACACTACGCGACGACCAGGGGCAACCTGTGGGCCTTGCCTGGGTCCTACCGCCATAAAAGTTAAAAACAAAAAAAGCAAAGCCCATAACTGAGATACTTGACAAAGCTTGTGCTTTCTTGTAAATTTGATATCTCACAATAAAAAAGTATACCATAGGCACTTACTAAATGGCAGCTCTGGATTCTGGCATGCCACTCAGCAGAAGAGCAATTCACGCAGCTCCTGCCTGACTTCGCTCACGTGTCACTGGGCTTCCTTGAGCTGGGGGCCTAGGACACGCGAGGCAAGTGGCTTCCAGGACAACCCCCACCGCTTCCTGCATGTCTAACCTAATCTCTGATTAAGTGCTTCTTTCAACAACTCAGCTGTTGAGACGACAATGTGATTCATTCCACGAATACTTGCTACATGCCTAGGCCGTCTGAAGCTCTGACAGAGAAATGGACAAAAACAGGCCCTTGTTCTAGGGCGGTCTTCATAGCTGTCAAATAACAATTCCCGGGGGGGCACCGAGACCCCCTCTTTTGCTGCAAACACTACCTGATATTTACGTGCAGCTAGTACCCGAGGCCAGACTTTCTGCAGTTTCTAAAGCTACAGTTACTTTTCCTTCCGTCCTCTACTGAACGGACACTACATGTAGCCTTACCGAAGTTCAGGAACAGCAGCCCAGCTCCGCGCCCGTGGGCCGGGCTAGCTCGACCAAGACATGAACACGTTACGTGGAAAACTCCAGAAATAAATAACGCGCAGGTTTTAAATCGTGCGATGAAATCTTGCGCAACCCCGCTCCGTCCCCCCGGGGCTGCGTCGCCCCCCTGTCCGGCGTCCCCACGCTGCAGACACTCGGCAGCTGTCGGCCGGGCTGCGGAGGCCACGCTGACTGACCTGCGTGACAGGACACCGTTCTGTGCTGCTCTGAGTTACGCTGCTCACCACTCACTGCGCTTCAGTTGCGAAGTACACTCTACCCCAGGCGTGTAGATACAGAAGACACAGCACACTCGGTGCCGTCTGCGGTTTCAGACACCCACGGGCGCCTCGGAATGCCCCCCCCACACACCCACCGTGAATAAGGGGCGGCTGTACCAGCTTTTAGCGTGAACGGGCCTTTTCTCACGGCACTATTCTTCGGTAACGTAACACTGTCCTTTTAAATTAGATAATGAAAACCGTCCTTTTAACGAGATCGTCAACTGCTACCGTCTTTGACAAGAAAAAGGTCTAGCAGTAACCCCAGCAATGCAGCATTTTAGTGACACTGAAAGAAACAACAGACCACCCATCTGTACGGGAAAACTAAGCAAGCCCCGCTCAGGTATGCTTTATGAGATTACCGTTAGTAAAGAAGGCAGCTCATCTACCTGGACAATCTGTAATAACAGACTCTTTCTTTTTAAACCACAGGGCAGTGACGTGAGACAGTGCCAAAGCGCTGCTTCCCCGACGAGCCGCGCGCACGTCCGTTCTGCTGCCCGTGTTCGGCTCCTCCGCTGCTCAGTCCTCGCTCTGGGACACCTGTCGTCTGTTTCACATTCACGGTGAGTGTGGCTTCGCTGGATGACCACCTATGTCTCCAGCCTCTGCCTTCAGACCAGCGGCCACACACCTGAGGGTGACCAGCGGGCTCCACGACTTCTAACCACTCAATGCTCCTGACAGCGTACCACAGAGCGTACCGTTAGCAGATCTCACAGGAGCTGCGAGTATAACCTGGCATCCCATGACCTCTTAAAAACACGGGTGACTTACTGTACTCCCTGCAACGTGACATTTAATAAGCCTGAGTAAAATGGTCAAGTGAAATCGACCGTGCAGTATAGATATTCGCCAGCGCCATCACCATCGCATCGTCAACTAGGCAGAGGGAGACGCAGGTTTCAGAACGGCAGAGTGGGCACTCTCCTGGTATCAGAACGCAGGACATGCCCGGTCCTGAAGCGTGCCTGCAGTGGTGGCTCCTGCCCACGACTCTGCCAGCCCCGTGGCCTGCAAACACGCAGCGGCCTCCTGCACGTGGTGTCCCGCTCCCTCAGCCCAAGTTCAAATCAGCCTCTCCACGCACTGTGCTCGACCTGCACCGAGCTTCATGTCCCGTTCCATCCCGCTCCCTTGTTCCTGCATGTGCTGCTCTCGCCATACAAAACGCCCCTCGGATGCAAGGTGCCTGCCCAAACCCTTTCGTCACCCACTTCCTAGGCTTACCTGCCAACCCACTCACCTTCCCAACGCCAGACATGACCTCTTGCTCACTTCGGTTCCCAGCGGCTTATCTCTGTCCCCTGAAATGGCTAGACAGCCCTGTACTCCAGCTCCTTGTACAGAAGGCCCCTCCCCGATGGCCTCCCCCGGCAGCCCTGAGCCTCTGCCTCATAAGGCCCCCTACCCACCACAGCGCGGGCCAGTCCTCATTGGGAAAACCCACTACGAGGAAGTCCAGGATCATTAAGGAACGCGTTGGTAGTTACGAGCAGCTGATACGCCCACTGTGTGTGAACCAGAAACCTGACACAGACAACACGGTAAAGTGACTGACGTTATAACCCTGAGCACTCCTGAGCGTGGACCTAATGCGTCAGGAAGGGACACTCCGATACACTGCTGTACAGTGATGGACGGTGAGAAAGGCAGAGTATAGCAAAAGAAACACTGTTTTCTCACGCAACGCGGATTTATCTGAAGTCTGAGTCACAACTGCTGCCCCTGCAGGCAAGTTCAGCTCGTAAGCAGTGCTGCTTGTCACCAAGGTCTTTCCCTGAGACAGGAAGAGTTCGCGGTTACCAGAGACCTCGGTGAGCACCCGAGACCCTTAGCACCTGAGACCTGTGAGCACCTGTGGTCTGCCTGAGATGGGTCATAAAAACCAACTAACTGCAAGTCCCTGACAAGGAGTCATGGAACCCGACACTTAAAGAAACGCCCAGGGGGGACGTGGTGGCGGTGATGCACAGAACCTGGATCTGGAACGTTCTCCCAGGCATCCAAACTCTGGCTGGCGCCGAATCCTCCAGACGTGCTCCGACCCGCACCGCTTCCCCGTCCACGTCCCCCGCTTCGCGGACCGGGGGCTCCGCTCCCACTTCCGCGCACGAGCGCTGGCCGCAGCCCTTCCAGCCGGGCGCAGGCTGCGGCCTCCGGGGACGCCCTTCCCGCCTCCACCCCGTGCCCCGCCGCGGCTCCTCCGAGGCCGGCCGCGCCGTGTGAGCAGCTGCTCACCCGGCCCTAGGACACGGTAAATACCACCCTGCCCACAGAAATTACAGCTCCGCTGTCACCACTTCAGAAAAACAAGACCATGGGTGGCTACCGGGACATGAAAGAACTCTCTGGAATTCCTCCGTGTGTGTGTGCGCGTCTGCAATGAACACGGTAGTTACTTCCAACCCAAACACCAGAACCTCTGACCAACTCGAAGGCGAGCCAGCGCCTCGGCCTGGTCACAGCAGCCCCGGCCCGGAACGCCCACCCCGATGGGGTGGCCGGAGCAGCGAGCTCGGCCTGGCCCCCAGCTAACCACCCCGCCCACGCAGGGGACAGGCGGGCGCTGGCGTGGCACCGAGGTGCACGCAGCTGCCGAGCCACAGGAACGCCTCAGCGCTGTGGCGCCTGCTCGCGACCTGCCCCCTCGGTCCGAATGAAAACGAGAATGTCAGAGACTATGACACAAAAATGACACAGAACAGAACTTACTAAGTTCAGAACCGCTGAGCTGCGTATCTCATTTCTAAGCAATCATGAACTCATCTAGGCTGAACTTCGAGAAAATAATTCCACTAGCTCCTGTTTTATTCAATGCACACACGCAAGCGGACACACAACGAAGATTCCTTCCACAGCAATTCCACTCCTTTTCTAATTAAGGAAAATGGAGTCCAGAACTTGTAACATTTTGCCGCGACGTGTCTACATGTCACCTCTGTCACTAAAAGAAGGTAAACATATAAGCAGTGGCCAAAAGCCAATCACAGGACTATGAAAACACAGCTCTTCGGGCACTGGGGAAGTGGCACGGGATGCTCTAACGCTGTGCTGCCCCATACGACAGCCACCAGGCCCGAGCCCAGGAAACGGGCCAGTCCCAGCAGAAGTGTGCGGTCCGTGCGGAGCACATCTGGACGTCAGAGACAGTGCGGGGGAGGGGGGAGTCTGTAGGATCTCATTAATGAATTACAGCGACCACGTGCTGA
Source organism: Cynopterus sphinx (assembly GCA_030015415.1). Classification (NCBI taxonomy): domain Eukaryota; kingdom Metazoa; phylum Chordata; class Mammalia; order Chiroptera; family Pteropodidae; genus Cynopterus; species Cynopterus sphinx. The sequence goes on along the minus strand of CM057386.1, from coordinate 130,103,763 downwards.
AATCGTGCCATTCTGCGTATGTGCACAACATCACTAAGTCTCCTTTTATTTAAGGGGGCCAACAGCAAAATTGCAATTACGTATGAGGCCCACACTCCCTCTCCCCTGGACAGCGCCGCGCTTAGCCCACAGCTCTTCGTAGTACACACAGTAACCGCAGGTGCCGGTGATCCACGCGTCGCTCCACAAACAGCTGAGTGCGAACAAGACCTCACCACATCATAGGTGGGCCAACGTCCTACACCCGACTTCCAAGCACGAGAAGAGTTAAGCACAGCCTTTAGCACTGGGATCACAACACAGCGAATAGCCAAGATTACTTGGCTAAAGGTGTCTAAGCTGGTATCTGAAAAACGTACCACTGTTATAATTTATTTGTAGAATTAAACATGAATGTTTATACGAGTAAGTATAACCAAATTACCCACTCCTCACTTAACAAACCAAATCAAAAAGGGTCTTCTAGAAAGCAGCTACATATTCCGAAGGATCCGAAATTGTGAATTTTACATACAATCTTGAAATTTAATTAAACTTGACCGCGGGAATGACACAGCAGTCAAGTGTCCAGACTGCTGCTTGGCCCAGTCCACTGGAGGGCCGCCAGCAAGCCTGCCCTGGCCAGGTAGCACGACGCAAAGGTCTAGCTCCTCGGTCCCCAAAAAGTGACTGCGGTGGAGTGACAAAGATGACTCTACAGGTGGTCTCAGCGTCAACCACGGAACACTTCTCGAAACCACTTTTCTTTAAAAGCAAAGGAAGGGTTGAAGAGCACAGGATGCGACAGGGAGGAGAGGACGAGGAGCCCAAAGGGAAAGGGGGTGGGGGAGACACCCCCGTCCCCCGAGTTTACCTGTAAGACGGCGCCACTCAGTTAGCAAACGTGGGCTCCCCGGAGAGCGCTACACGGCAGAGCCAGCCACTTGGCTGCCGAGGCTCCGCTCTGCCTGGAGCTGAGGAGACAGGCGCCGCGGCCAGGGGCCGAGTCCCAGGAGAAGTGCCGCGCGCCGCGCTGTCCCCGGTGCTCGCCGCAGGCTGCGTGCGTGTGGGCGCCCGGGCGAGTCGCAGCATGATCGTCGGGAGCAGCGACAGGAAGCAGGCCCGGTGACCTCACCCCTATTGTTCTCAGGCCCGGACACGGCAGTGTCCGGACGGGCGGAGGGCTGGGGTGACCTCGGGGCCCGTAGGGCGCTCAGGGCCCCGCCCGGCCCGTGCCCCTCAGTGCCTGGGGCACAGGGCGAGTGGGGGACAGCAGCCCCGTGTCACCTCTGCTCCGTCTCGGACCAGAAGAGCGCTGTGACGCTTTCCCTGGGGCGGGGTTTCCCTGACTCCGAGCGGAGCGCGGGTTCCCGTGCGGGGTGTCTGTGTCCTAGGGGGTCTGTCTCGTGTGTGGGCGCCGGCGCCCGGCGTGCTGCTCTGCTCTGCTCCCCGCACACACGGCGGAATGAAGCTGTCGCACGCTGGCCGGCCCTTCTCCACTGCAGGAGCGGCGCTGGAGGGCAGGACCCTACGCCAGCGGCACAGGCGGCCCGGACTGGGCGCAGGACCATGCTGGCCACTGACCTCCCACCCCCACTCCTCTGGGCCCGGGAGCCCGGGCCCCCACCAGACTGGGCTGCTCCCCAGCACTCCTTCGTCCATGGACTCTCCAGACGCCGCACTTTCTACGCGTGCCACGTGCGGGATGACGGGCTGCTTCGGAGCATTAACTAGCATTCCTGTCACTTTCACGTTGTGACTGAGCATTTCAGTCAACCCTAGAAATCAGCACTCAGACCACTGTTATCAAATGGGTTAAAAATCATACTTTTATCTAATTTACTACTTTGCTTTTAGAACTAAAATATAAAACATTGTTTTCAAATTCATAAGCAACAGTCACACGGGCACCGGTCGCTTCACGACCTCGCGGAGCTTAATCCTGGAGCCTGCGCGGCAGCTGCAGGGCACAGACCCTGGGCAGGGCTTCAGCGAGGCCCCCCAAGTCCCCGAGTCCCGACTGCTTCTCCGACCAGGTCCTCCCCACGTGGCCGCAGCCAGGAGGCAAAGGACCCGTGCGGTAACCGACGCCTCCTCCCCTTTCAAGGCAGAGGAAGGCGACCCTTAAGCCAGTCAACTTGAAATCCCAGTCTAAAAGCACGAAGAAACTATCTTTGAGACGTTACTGGATTAGCTGTTCGTTTTTAAATAAAAATAGGAAAGCGGTCTAAGTGCTTTTAAAACTGTCATCTTACGTTCACTTTTAGAAAAAACGGGCTTCGAGAAAGCCCGCAGAAAAACCACTTCACGACGCCTCAGCAGTTACATCGCGGACGTCCCTGCGCGCGTCCTCAGTGAATCCCACAGCCGCAGTCACCATCGTCTCAAGCAGTTTTCACCACGTATGACCAGCGGGACCGAATTCGCTTTCTCTCTGCCTTATGTAAGACGCACACAGGAGCCCGTATTTTTATGACCCTTAAGGAACAGGCAGCATTAAAACAAAAGCAACGGACATCTGGGTGTGTCATTACGGGCGACAGAAGGGGCTGCTCCGTGAGCGAGCGGATTAGCAGCCGGCTCAACCGAGCCCTGGGGGAGGGGACTCCTGCAGGAGGGCCTGCGGCCCAGCACCGGCAGGGGAAACTCACCGCGGGCTCCGCGCGTCCCACGACTGAGAACCACATCTGACCCCGAGGACCACGGCGACTGCCCGCACTGTCAACACCGCTCCACTCCCCTGGCTCCGGCCGCCAGCAGCGCGGCTGGTCTCGCAAGCCTCGGATCGCCACGGCTCCGAGCTGGACGCAGTGACACTGTGTGGCATTTAGCAATGCGGACGAGAAGCGATGCAACGCTCGGGCTCTTACGTAACCGGGCAGCTCTGATTTTTGTTCGCTTTGTACTTTATTAAACTTTAAAAAGAGCCAGGAAAATAAAAAGGAGGGAACTGTTTGTATTTTCGAACTCCAAATGAAACAGGAAGCGTCGCGCTGTCCCACAGATGAGTAAGAGGGGCCGCGGACGTCCCAGGGCCGCGTTTTACAGCGGCCGCACGCCGCGCCGTGCCAAGCCATCTGGCTTTCATAAAGCGGAACCGCAGCGCGCAGGCGGCGTCAGCGAGCTCGACATCAAACGGCGTCCGGGCTCACAGCCGCGAAGCCGCACACAGTCAGGGAAAAGGAGGGACTGGGCCGAATACTAAGACCGCCACAGCCTGTGAGAAGAGACGAAACTCTGGAGGCTGCCGGGGGCAGGGCTCCACGACCGGGGCCTGTGACCTGCTGGCCTGCGGGACAGGGGACTACGAAGGGGTGAGACTGACAGGAGCAAAAGCGACAGGTGACAGCACAGCATGGTCGTTGGCCGCGGGCAGGCTCCGCCCCCGGGGACCTGAGGCCACCTCGCTACCACGGCTGCGCTGCGGGCCCAGGCGGGTGACGGCTCACTCTGGGTTCCAGCACCACGGGGCAGGCGCGTGGGCACGTGACACTGCGGGGTCTGCGCTGGGCCACAGCGGGAGGAAGGCAGGCTCACGCCCAAGGCGACCTCTGGCTGCCAGCGCTTCCCGGGGCACCCGTGTGTGCGCGGGGCCCAGGCTCGTCTCCAGCTCAGCCGCGGCTCCACCTTCGGGACCCTGCGCGCACCTCCACCACGTCACCTCCCAGACCACACGTTCACTGACGCAGCTTCTCAGGCATCCGAGTCCCAAACGTAATCACCGCTGACCTCCGGCCTCCGTCACCCCGCAGCCCACACTCAGCAGACGACGCTGCCGCGTGCCCGGCGCAGGAGACAGCGCCGCGATGCTCTGCAACGCTTCTCTTTTTCATCACACATCCAGCTCGTCACCCAGCCCGAAAGCTGCCACTAACAGGTGAGCGCGGGCACGTCCGGGACCAGGGACTGCAGCGCTGCGACGTGAGCGTCGGCCTCTGTCGGGGTCACGTCGCCCCACAGTGACTTCCATCCACCGCGCCACCACAGCCCAGCTCAGCCTCTGTCACCTCCACCTGGGACATGGGTGCTCGCTACCTCCTCACTGGTCACTGTGACCGTATGATCCCTGCCCCATGACGTGGAAAAACGAACGTCCAAAACCGAAAGCGGATGCCTTCATCTGACTCCCTCCCGTGGCTGTTTACGTCACACCTCCATCCAGACCTTGGGGACTGCGTCCCTGTGAGCCCGACGGGATGGCCACTCTCCTCCACTGACCGCTGCCCGGCGGGACACCCACGGCGACCACATGGCCACATGGCCCAAGAGCGGAAAACACTCGCCGCTGCTCCACACCGTCTGTGCCCACCCCCCACCCCAGGGCACTGCAAAGGGTGTCCCCCACTCCCTGTGCCCCAGCGTCCCCTCTGCTGAAACTCTCACCCACCTTCAGCTGCCCCACTCACCCTTCAAGCTTCAGCTCACAGGGCACCCCCCGGGAAGGCCTTAGTGAGCCTCACACTACAGGGGGGCAGGGGGACAGCCAGCAAACACCCCTGAAGGGTGAGGACCTCTGATGTCACGCGCTCGGTCGCATTTTCTTGCCTGGTCCCCCAAGGCACTGAGGGCGCGTGCTAATAAAGAGGCTGCCTGGGTACAGACGTTCTTGGTGAGAGAAGAAAACCCCTTGGGAGCGAAGGCTCGGTCTCAGCCACGTTCCTGAGCTGGTGGTTAGCTGCCGCGGGCGAGACCGAGTCCGCAATCTCTCCCAGCGCCCGCTCTCCTTGCCACCTTCCATCTGCACGTGCAGAGGATGAGGAGGACGCCCCCCACCCCATTCAGAGAGGGGGGGTGCGTACCACCCCCAGGACGGGGGCCGCTCACACTGCACCCAGGGGACCTGGGGGTGACGTGGCCTGAGACTGACACGTGCTCCTCTCCCGGGCGGCTCTGCCTTCTGTGGTCCGCTGCATGAGAGTGACATGGGAGAGCGGAGAGAGGTCACGTGAACAGAGCCAGACTGACTGTCTGGCTCCTCGTCCTGACTGCCTACTACACCTGGTGGTCAGACAAGGCCAAAGGCCAGCGAGAGGACAGGGCCGCGAGTGGGGCATCCTGCGCAGGCAATGCCTGTCTGTCCTTCACACTCCAGGACGCGGCGCCCGAGGAAAAGGGCCAAAGACACTCACCTAAATCAGACTGGAATCTACAGAGGGCGGGCAATTTCGTACCGAGAGACGCTATTTTTTAATCTGGAAAAGAGGTGCTGCTGGGTGGCAGCCCCACGACACTGACGCGTTTCCGACCTCGCGTCAGAGGAGTGTCTGAATAACATCTCATCAGTCCACATGCCCGGACACATGGAGGTTAAACCTTTCCTATGTATCTGAGTGGGGTGCTGTAATTTTTATCCCGAAAAGGGGCATTTGATTCTGTCGCTAAGCAAAAGGAACAGTCCAGAGCTGATCCTGCTCACATCCCTGAAGTTTTGGGCTCCGGGTCCCTTAAATCACAAGTCTGGAAACGTATTCATGTGCACGGCCCTGCGGGGAGTAAGCGAGACTCGGGGCCACAAGCTGGGCGAGGAGGCGCCGCACACACCACTGGCCAACTCTGGGGGACTCCGCGGACCCCCTGCTTCGGAACCAGTCCCTGCGCCCCAGACGACAGCTCCATCCACACACTCGAGGCTCTTCCCGCTGAACCCTGACCCCCCTCTAGTCCCAGGTCCTCTAGACCGTCCTCCCATCCCCGCCTCTCCCAGACACGGCCTCCTACACGGTCAGCTTCCCACTCCCCGCTTCTGTTCCAAACCCTTCATTTTGCTGAGGAGCCTGGAAGATGAAGCGAAACTTTGCAACCTGCCCATCAAGAGGCTTGAAAATCGATTAGGCGGCACCGCCCTCACCCAGCTCGCTGCTGGCGCGGGTCATCCGACAGGGCCCGCGGCACACCTGGGGCCGTAGCCTCGTCTCCCTCCCCCTCCAACGTAACCTTACTCCTTTCGTTTCCAAATCCTCACGGTCAAGGCTAGCGAGCGGAAACTGTGCTTCCTTCACGATGCCCTGGGCCGACCGCACCACGCAGGGTCCTAAGCTCCCTGCCACCCAGCAGCGGGGCGCAGCTGGAGACCAGAACCAGAAGCCTGCTCGGGCGACCGGGTGCTCAGATTCTTCTGTGCCTGACTCCTGCCAAGGGAGTCTGAGGCCCTGTGACGAGGTGACCGACACCACATTCAACTACAGGACACTGCTCTCTCCCCAGCTGGGGGGTCGGGATCCGCCCACTAGGTCCTGGGCTCCGCCCCCCCTTCTTGGAGGCTCCTGCTGGGTTCCCCAGAGAAGGCCCCCGGCTCCCCGCGCCTCAGCACAGGGGCTCCATTCACACCCCGCCCCCCAAACAGAACGGAACACGCCCTGCGCCCGCAGGCAGCGACACCCTCCCACACAGCCGGCTCCAGACACTGATCCAAGGGCGAAGGAATGAGGCCCGGCCACCCCACCTGCCCCGGGCTGGCCTACCTTCGCTGCAACGATGCTCAGGCCCATCCCATTCTGCTTTTTTAGGGTCACAGTGATTATTTCGGGTTCCTTCCTCAGAGGCTGGGTCTAAAGGATGAAAACAAAGGTTTGCTTTAGGGCTGAGGTAGGAATGCTTCTTTGTGGCAGGCAACTCACGATCTTGGTAGTCAACCACATTCGCTGTTGTAAAAGGGGAGAGGAAATGGGGGAGTGGGAGAGGAAATAGTGTAAAAAAAGTCAGTGAGTACGGGCACTCTTCATGTAACCACTCGGAAAGCACGTGTCTTGACTCAAGAGTATTACAGATGAACCTAGTCACAGATACTACTTAAATGTGATCTGAAGAATTGAACATACGAATGAAACTAAACTTCCATTACTACCAGGTTACAAAGACCCGAGCACAAAGGCCAAATTAACATTCTACTTTATAACCTTCCAGGATAAACTACGAGGTATTCTTTAAAGAAGAAACGCAAAACTCACTCACGCTAAGAGGACAGAAAAGGCTCCGATACAGGTGACCTAACATCTTTGTCTCTGGGGAAAACGCCGATAAAAAGTGTTTTGTCGTCAACAGCAGAATCACGGCAGCCACAGGCCTGAGGCGGCAGGGCACACAAGGCCTTCCGTGGGAAGCCCACTCGGCTGGGCGGTGCAGCTGGAGTGACGAAGCCATGTCCCCACGGGACAGGCCGGTTCTTGAACAGAGCCATAAAGGCATGAGCGAGCGAAATGATTCACGGATGGTACATGCCGCATACATGTCACACCTCACACGAAAGGGTAAACAAGATCAAAGAAGAAAGCGGCCAGTGTCTGCACACCAGGGAGCATTTAGCTGATGAAATCCACAGGTATGAGGCGCACTGCCAGGGAGTGATCATGCCCGGCCTGCTCATTCAGAACCGGTCTGTGGGAGAACATTTCAAGGGAAATAAATCAGATCAGGTGACATTAGAATTTCTTTTTTTAACTCAGGACCTGAAATCTCCTGAGGGATCTGTGACTACACCAGAAAGATAAAAAACCAGTGATTCCATCTAAAAGGTACTTGTTTTTCTATAAAATCTAGGATTTAGAAGTAGATCTCGTTTGGGATTTGACCAGTAACAGTCGGTAACTACGCCGATACCAGGTACTGGACGCATATTCCCTGCACCGTAGCTAAGACCACCTGTTTGGTCAAACAGAGAAATCCCCAACCAATTCAGTTTTTTGATGAACGTGACATATCTATGATACCAAACCAAAAAAAAAAAAATCAACTACTTCGAACTCCATACACAAAGCACACGTTATGCTCTGTCCAACACTGGGCTCGGCCACCGGTCAGACTGGTCCCTTGGCAGGCAGGTGTGTCCCCAGACACTGTTCGCACTGACCACCACCTAGTAATTCAGAAGACTAATGGTGTTGTATAGACCAGGATCTCTAAATTCTGGCCCGGAGACACTGTCTACTTCCATGCCGCCTGGGGGTTATGTGGACAGGTCACTGAACTGCCACCTCCAATCACACGTAACACACTGACTCCTCTGCACGGTAACCCTGGCAAATGTGGGGTCACATCTGCTTTCTTCCTGAACCCCAAATGGCTTATGAGATAAAAAAAAAAAACAATCATAGAAAAATGTTTAAAGTAAATAAAACTAAACAAAAAGTTCAAAAAGAAAGCATTTCATTTATACATTTTCTGCACTGATACTTCAAAGATATGCTAATCAGCATAACACAAGACAACGGAACTGGCAGCCCTTTCTGAGGCACGGGAAAGCGGCCTTTCTTGTTTAAAGTTCACTGTAAAGCAGACTTTTCCGTAACACTCATAAAGCTCGCAGATATTGGAACTGACCACTCTTCAAAACTGATACGATGTTAGGTAACGATCCGGTTGAAATCCAAGACAAGGTAGAACTAAGAAAACGTTTTCAGCAGAGAAAGTCGTTTTCTAATAATAGTTAAGGCTACCCTACTGGCATATTTAAAAAACACACATTAACGTTAAGGCGGGCATCAATACAGATCTAGTCTCATTTCACAAAGCGCGATTTGTGTATAGACGTGGCCTGGAAATAAAAACGTGATACATAAATCATGGGTTTAAGATTTTTTAATAGAATACTTAAAGGTGATTTAAAAACTTTCCCATCACAGCGATGTTCACTGTGAGCAAGGAACGAACCTGCATCGAGTTTTCAAACCGTAAGGAGTATGTTTCTTTTCTAAGCCCACCTGTCACCCTCGCAATACTTGCCAGTTCTGTGCTGTCGCGCATGAGGTGGCTTTCGTAATCTGCGCCTTCAAAGTACACTGTCCAAGTACCTGGGGAACGTGTGTGAGGAACCAACCTGCAAAATCCTGAGGAGAAAACAAGCAAGTAGTGAGACCGAGAAGCTCGCCATGCCAGACGCGATGGCAGCTGCACGGGAGCAGTGCCAAGTGCCAACGGCTTCATGCCTGGTGACAGCATCTGCATGTCGCCTACCCTACACCCTTCTGCCTCTGCACACTGAACCACCAGGCAGGTAAAGTCCGACACGTGCTCTGGTCCGATGGACGGTCGACGCCCAGCAGGGAAGGGGCATCGGTCCCCGCCCTCTGCTCACGGGCCGGGCCCTCGCAGCCGGGGAAAACGGCTGAGCTGCAGTGTGCTCGCCTCCTTGCCGGTGCGTCCACCCCAGCGGGCCAGGGCGCCCCGGCACTGCTCAGAGTCACTCTTCAACAAAGGGAGGGACCAGAGAGTGATGCGGACGTGGATGTCTGCCTACATTATAGGACAAAGGGCTACGTGACTCTGTCAAGACATTATTGAATTATTTTATAATGCTGCAAAGAATATCTTTGACATTTTCATCAGGGATAAACGACACCTTTAAAGAAACTAATTCTTTCAATTCAAAATACATCATTCTTCATTTAGTCAGATCCTACTGTGTTTCTCAGAAATTGTGTGACAGTCACATCTCGGAGGCCCTGCACAGTTCCTGTTCAGCTTCTCCCAGCGGAGTCCTCACTATCAGCTGCCAATGAGGACCGAGGGCACGCTGTGCGCCAGACACCACTCCATGGCCTGTTGGGGCCTCTGGTCACCTGACCCCGGTGACACGCTACCGCTCAGGGGCCCGAGATGGCATCGGCTGCTGCCCTCGTCCCCTCTCGCGTCCACCAGTGAGGCTGACTCTGGCTCTTATGTCTGGACACTTACGAGATTGGTTGTGGTGGAGGAAAATGAGATGCCGCAAACACCCTCATTTAAAATAGGAATGCAAACCAGTTTTACTTAGCTCTAGTCCTTAAAAAAAAAATCGCCATTTCGATTGTTTCAAAAATCTATGTGGTGAGTGCAATAGTGACTGAAATATTCACACTCATTAAATCTATGTACTTACGGACATACGACCTTAAGTTCCTATTACTTCCGTTTAAACTCCTAAATTTTGGGTCTGTTTTCTACTCAGCTGACCTTCATATTACAGAAAAGTAGCAGACTTTGAAATCTGGTCTAACTTAAAAGCTCACACTTCAGATTCAACTGCGGTACTCAGGGCACCTGACACATCGGGACACGGCCGCACCTGTGTAAGACAAGCCGGAGTCTGGGTTTCTCAGCATAAACGCACAGGTGACCGCGGCTGCCGTCAGCACCCAGAGACCGGCTCTGGGCCACCGTCCTCAGAGTGCCACAGGCCGTCGCCACCCTCACAATGGCCCTAAGGCGGGCCATGTCGCCACACCCATGTCACAGACAAAAACGGCAGGTGACAGAGCTGGGATCAGAACTCAAACACCTGGTTCCAACGCTTGTGCTGCTTTGAACAGCCCTACTTGCTGGTGCCAATGCAAAATGACAGTTCGGTTCCCGAGGACCAACCGAGGACCCAGGCTCACGAACACCAGGAAGGCAAGAGCCATCCAAGGCTCAGGCCAAAACGTAATCATGTCACCGACTGAGCAGAGCCGGTGCTCACAGGAGGGGCACGCGGCAGGGCCATGAGAATGTTGTATCCGGACCCTTGTGACCCCACGTCACCACAAAAGGCTTACTCCCAGGCAATGGACCCCTGACATCTCCAGAAGCACAAGGGGACACTCAACGCCAGCGGACTGCCACATAAAGACACGTAACTAGGAAAGTCAATGGCGGCACAGGGCTGCACCCACCTCTCTGGCACAAGGGGTCCAGGAACTCCTGCAGACCGCTGGGGATGTTCCTGACGACATCACAAGAATAGCCGTCTTCCGGCAACAGGAACGGCAGCTGCAGGTCGGGGTCCTCCTGCAGCTGCACGTCCCGGCCGTCACTGCGGGCCAGCTCGTCCGCCGTGTTCTCCGCCACGGCCACCACGTTCTCGATCAGGTCCTGTGCGGGAGAAACGCGCCCAGTCAACAAGCGATGCTACGCGATCGCTGCAGGTGACCAGTAATTGTTCTCAAGAACGCCTAGCCGTTGGCAGCGTGGCTGCCCACACACACGCAGGCCATCCACAGAGGGACACACGTGCCACAGGCTGCCAGGCCACACGTCAGTGGCAGAGTGCACACTCGTGATGCGAACCGATGTTAATGACCAATTCCAAATAACGTGCAGCTCTAAATAAACTGTTTACTCACAAGAAAATGGGTTTTCTTTCTGAGAGTAACCACCTTTCCTTGCATATTCCTTTAACAGCCAGCACTAATAATCCTATTTTTGCAGACTATTTAATGACACAGGAAAAAGCTCACACGATGTTTAAAAAACCAGGATGAAATATGTTTCTAGCTCGTACGGAGGTTATTTCTGAGTAGGGGGTTTGTCAGTGATTTCTGGTGAACACTTCCCGCGCACACGCATGCGGGAAAGTTCACGAACCCTGACTTCGCAGCACCGTGCAGTGAGCGCCCGGCCAAGGGGCGCACCCTGGTGGCTGAGGCGTGGCCCCCGCCCGTCCGCCTTCCCAGGCACTGTCCCCCAGCGTCCAGCACCCAACGCTCCTGTCCGCCCTGGGGATCCGGGCACAGAAGCACTGTTCACACCTGGCACCTCACTTCTGATGGGCAAATCACGTCACAACACTCGTCCATGGTGTCACGCAGCTGTAAGTCGCTCTTCTTCACGCAGGGCAGCGTTCCCTTACGTGACCACGCTCGCTCGCGCCCTGCACCGCTGGAGGACGCTGGGGAGCTCCGGTTCCTAATTACTTTTCCTTTTCCTGGCATAAGCTCAATGCCGGGGGCCCGCAGACCGACCCGACCACCTACCTCACCCCCCTCTCCTCGGACGTGCAGGACACCCGCACCCACATAGTTTCGTTTCACTGTGACGGCAGGTGCTTGCAGCGCTTCTCGCTTCGCAAACAGCCGGCGGTGGTGGGTGCTGCGCACTGGGTGTCCCCACCCCTCACTCCGTCTGGGAAGAAGGAGTGACTGAACCTGTCGGAGGCTATGCGGGGGCTGGGAGGCCAACGCATGGTGTGACTCGGCACCATGACGCGACACGCGGCAGCCTCGGGGCCTCGAGCATGGCGACACACCCGAGGCCAAGGCTCCAGGCGACCTGCTGGCGCCCTCTCCCCGTCCTTCCCGTGACCTTCCACAACCCTAATCCCTGAGTTAAGTCCCTGGCTGTGAAAATGCTGTGGAGTCCGCACGCCTTGCATGAACCTGGGACGCTCACTCATCGACGGCAAAGACCGTGCAAGGCGCGCGAGTTAGCGACCGTGACGGGCACGGGGAACCGCGAGCACACTTCCCCGGGCGTCCTCGCCGCGCGGCGCGTGCACCTACCGCCGGGATGAACGGCTCGTCGGGCGCGCAGTGGTAGCTCCGCAGCAAGGCCTGGAGCTGCAGCGAGTTCAGCTTGAAGCAGGTGCTGTTGATGTTCGGGATGTCATCGGGCGCGTACTTATCCATGGTGAGCAAGGTGGTGGCCTAGTCAAACAGCAGAGAGCGGGGACTGACTGCGGAGGATCCCACCGCGCTCCCCTTCCCGAGACCCGGCACGACCGTGCCAACAGGATCCGGACACGCGGGGGACTTCACAGGAGCACGTGCCCACTGACAAGACCGTGACATTAAAGTGGCCTCTCGATTCTACTAAAAACACATATTCAATGCAATCGGATTTATGATCGATGAGTACAATTACATTAAATTCAAGCTCAAGTGCTTTACATTCCTAAAGCACTTAAATTCTCTTAGGAACTTAAAACACTTACACACCCAGTCAGATTACTATTGCTGGGTCTGAAAGTGTCGCTGTGATGACCTCTTATAACTGACTCAATCAGAGAGAAGATTAGTAGCCTTTTTCTATGATGTTTCCTTAAAATAGATTAAGAAATTGAGAAAAAAAAACAAAACAAAACCAAACTACACACTATGATAACAGACAAAACCCGCCCTGGGTTTGGAGGCTGTAGGTACTCGTTTTCCCTAATTGTAAAACAGCAGATTCCAGTCTCTGAATAGCTAAGAAACGCCCTCGGAACTGGTCAAGCCATCGGGACGTGGCCGTTTCGGTCCTTTGAGAGTCTTCTCCGCTGTCTCCCCCGTGAGCCGATGATTTTCTGGAGCGGTGCGCTTGGATGCCTCTCTCTTCATCCTCTGCATCTACGCCTCAATGTGTTCCTGCTTTTTGGTCCCCTGGCTTTGTGTTCCTAATATTTAGTTCTTACTCCTTTTTAAATCAAAATTTGTCTTCAGATGGAGTTTTGTGAAATATACCTTACTAATCTCAATAAAAAGGACCCTTTAACGGGATTTGATCTACTAGTTACCACCTGTGATGGGCAGAATTGTGTCCCCCCAAATTCACATTCCGAGCACTGACCGTCACCTCAGAAGGGGACCTCCCTTGCCTTCCAAGCCCTGACCTGACACATCTGAAGGGGACCACATTTGGAGATGACCGTCAGAACAGTCGCGTTAAAACGAGATCAACAGATCTAACGCGACTGCTGTCCTTATAAACAGCGGACGTTCGGACAGACATGCACGTGAGGAGGACGCCCTGTGAGGACGAATGCGAGGTGGGGGCGACCCTTCAACCAGCCCTGAAGGCTGACGATGGCCACAAAGCTGCAGAGGCGCGGAGGGACGCCTGGGACGCACTCGCCCCCATGGCCCGAGAGTGCCGGCTGCCGCAACGCCTGGGACTTCAGCCCCCAGGCCTGAGGCCGTGAACGCCGTGGTGGCAAAGCCACCCGGTTTGCTGCGCGTCATCCGCCGTGGTCTCACGGCTTCCACGAGCGAGGATCCCCGGGGAGGCGCGAGGCTCAGCCGGGCCTGAGACAGCCGCGGGAAGTGCGCTGGAGGCGGGCGTGAGCCTGGGGACCACCCACCTGCACGATCCTGCTGAGGTGACAGTCGGCCGCCAGCTCCAGCCCCTGCTTCTCCGCCCAGGCTTCCACGTGGCCCAGCTGCTGGCGGATGATGGCCCCCCAGTAGTGCGAGCAGAGGCCGGACTCGGGGCCGGTCACCAGCCTGTTGAACAGCCACATGTTGATGAAGTGGAAGAGCTGGGAGAAGAGCTGGATGGTGAGCGCGGCGTTGACCCGGCAGCGCCGCAGCAGGCACATGGCGCCCGTGAGCGTGTGCAGGACGTCGTCTGCGGGGAGGCGGGCGGGGTGGGCACAGCGTCAGTCCTCAGTTAGCGGGGACTCAGACCGTGGGCGTGAAGGTGACACCTGCTCACGCGCTGTCACCCCACAGACCCCAAAAAGGAGACAGTGCATGCTTTCAACTACACATGGCTGTCGACCTACTAACACTGGGCGCCCTGAGACACACTTAGAGAAAGTGCGACCAGCGTGGCACTCCGAAATGAGGCCTGTGCTCCCCCAAGCAGACGGCAGTTAGAACGTGTTAATGAGAATGCCGAATCCGAGAGGAGATCTCGCTTATCTTTAACACACCTCCCTCTCACACCTGCGAAATGTTAAAATGAAGTTAAATAGGAGAGAGAGAAAGAGGACGGGAGGGAGGGAGGAAGAGAAGGAGGGAGAGATGGCCGGAGGGGAGGAAGGACGGAAGGCAGGGAGGAAGGAGAAAAAGGAAATTCTAACCTATTTTTGGTCTCTGCAGACTGTTCTCTTCGGGGTCGTCCAGAAAGGCGGGCATGTAATTATTCAGTTCGGACTGCAGACAGTGGACCAGGTATCTGAAACGGGAACGACGTAGGTGGTGTCGGCGTGGCGTGCTGCTGCTGGCAGCCACGCCACCGCACGCGAAAGTTCGTGCTGTTAGAACTACCTGATCTGAAACTTAACAGTTCTCCTCTGAGCGTTTTGAAACATGGCTCACTGAATTCTATTTATTAAGTGGGCACGTAGTTATTCACGCATATAGTCCTTTATGCTTCTGGATATTCGTCTTCCATTAGGATAAACAAAAACCTTTAAGATCGGTTTTGAAAACTGACCCAGGAAACACACGACTGAAGTCTTTATAGAACAGTGTCACCTCCAACCGCGCTCCTTACTTGAACGCCATCTGAACTAAGTGGGCCAAAACGTCCTGGGCGTCCAGCGTGATCCGGCTCAGATCTCGGTCCTGCTTAATGAAGTTGAGAAGTTCGGACGCATTTGCCATCCAGAAGGCCAGTGCCCCGGCAATGTTCTTCTGTTTCTGTAGACAGAACACATCTCCGTAAGCGTCTACAGGGCACACAAACGTAACGACGACAGAAAGGGACACTCCTGAAAAGCCAATAGCCCAGAGCCTGCCCGTGTCCACCGAGGTATTTGCCACAGATACCAGATACCGGCAACGGAATTTGGGTGTGCACGGCAATGGAAAGCGAGTAGCCACTGCAACTTCCTCTTAGGATTTGTGTACAGACACACGGGTCCAATTAGCCACAATTTACGGAATCCATGGAGACGTGGACATAGCAAATCATACACCGCCAAATTGGAAACTGCATTATCTGGTAATCTGTGAAGCGCACACAGGTATCCGCGGCTACCCACAGCCACCCTGATACTCGCAGCCACTGGCACGGACGCCAGGCCGCTCGGTATCACGTGCTGATCTGTCACCTCCTTCCCGACCACATGTGCAGGCCAGGCAACCTCAGATGAGCTCCAAAGAAGAGGAACCAAGATCAACGGTCAAGAGAAGAAACAGGGCTTGTGTCATGTCATGTCCACAGTGAAGTGCATTAAGCGGAAATCATGAAATGCTGGTAAAGGCTGCACAGTCGAAAGGGGTTTTAGTACTGCATGTTTCAGCTGCCGAATGAGTGTTATGAGCTGCTCAGTCCAGGTGCTGCAGTGTTGTGTTTGACATGGAAGCAGCATGAGAAACTCAGCTAAAGCCAACACAGCCAGGGTCAGCCCCCAGCAGCACAGCCTACCTGGTCAACCTGGTCTACTTCCTGGAGAAAAACAGACGAGGGGAATCGAGCAGAACGAGAGAAAGAAACTTGTAAACAATCGTGACAGTTCAAAAAAATCAAAACACTAACACGAGGCAAGACACGCAGGCACAACATCTATTTTGTTCTTCCCGAATTACGCTTTGTTTGTGGATCCGAAGCAGTGCTTGGAGCATGGACATGAGGGACTAGTTTTACGTGAACACTGGGACAATCGCTGACTGAATCCTAGAGTTTACCTATGAAGATGTAACAATTAACACGTGAATATACTGATCCCTTTCGAACATGCACAAGGAGGGACGTGGGGACGCCTTGGTGATGCTGTGAGTCTGACTGCTTAAGTCTGAAAGGTGCGTCCCTTCTCTGATTAACTCCTGAGAAGGAGAGAGACGGGGAAGACCGACAGAAACAAACAAACAAACAATGACAGTCAAGCCAATGTACAAGTGTGTAAAAACTTATGCCTATACTAAAAAGAAGAAAGGGCTTTTTGAAAGTAGGTTTTTGCGAATTAAAGAATTTAAATTATTTATTACCATAGTTTTTTCCCTAAAATGTTGAGATTCCTCCAATCACATACTAAACCTAAAGGTGAAGTCTGAAAGACCAGTTTTGATAACGGTGCTTTCAGCGACTAGTTCTAATTTAACATGGAAAAGTCTATCAAAAGTAGTTTGATGGCAGGAATTTCATAATTTGAAATCGGCTTTAGAAATTCAAACATAATGGAGCACAGATGATGGCTCTGAATGACAACTGAAAAGGAAATCACGTTTGTTTCGAGAGTGACAAGTGGAACTCAGATAAGATGGCTTTCCCTTCCATCTCCGTCCTCACTTGGGTCAAAGGATCTTAACTCCGTCAAATCTGTACGCTAACCGCTCAAGGCAAAGGACACATTTCTTCAAAAATCTTGGCCTTTTAAAATAATTCCGAAGGAATTGAAAGATTAGTTTGCCTCACTATCCTGACAGGAGAAAAACAACCTAACCATCTAACCATGTCACTTAACGTTAATTTGTACTAGAGTTTTACAGCTGAATAACAGCATTGACATGTGATTTAGACAAACTCAAAAATCTGTAATTTAAGATTAAATTATCAAATTATCTGTAAATTCAGAAAACTGCTATGCCAATTTGATCCACTAAGGCGAGTACCTAAAAGCCACAAACCGTTACTTCCTGAAATCTTTGAAACAGATTTACGAAGAATCTGACCCTGAGTTTCATCATGAGAAACGTCATGATGTCATCATACCTACAGGAGCCTGAGCAAGAAGCCAGCCGACTTCCAGAAGCTCGGGGGGCTCGTCATAAAAGATCAAGTGCCTTTTGGCCGTTAGGAGCTCTCAGACAGGCTGCAGGCCTGGGGAGGGGGGTCGGGGGGGATGCTGGATGGGCGCAGGGCTTTACGCTGGAGCAGTGGGAATGCTCTGGAACCTAACACACGACACTGCGGCTGCACAACACTGAATGTACCAAATGCTACTGGATTACACACCTTAAAATGGTAAATGTTTATGTGAATTTCATCTCAATAAATTATTTTTTAAAAAGCCTAAGAAACCCCCCATCAAGTCATATACTTTCTCAAAACAACTGTTGGAATTTTAAAGGTCTTTTTCAAGATTATTGTTACCACATACACAGTTTATCTTCCCTCATTCTAAAGTTTACAGAAAATAGGGAAAAGTTTACACTTCTTTCCAATGTTTAAAACTAGACAATTTTCAATATCATTTCTGTAACTTTTAAATCCTCAAGTCAAACATAGCACCAAATCTGAAACATTAAAGAAACGACTTAATTGATGCAAGTCACAACCACAGTCACTGACGCGGCACGGCTCTGCGGGCTGCAGCTTACCTGGATCACTGCTTCCATCATGCTCACCATCCTGTTGACTATTGCAATCACTTTGTGAGTACGCTCTGTAGGACTGACATCGGGTCTGTACTGGCTCGACAATACATACCGACATGCCATGTATAATACATATGTAGGTGACAACTTAAAATGGACTGTAGAGCTATTAGTATAATTTATAATGGCAGATAAAAATGAATCTTCAGCTGTGAAAAGATTAAAAAAAAGGAAAAAAGAAAAAAAAAGAACAGAAACAAAAAAACCATGAAAATCAGATGGAGAAAAATGAACAAGAAATAACTCTCTAACAACGGGGTCTGAGGCCACTCACAGCTCTCACGGAACTCAATGCTCGCGGGCAGCGTGGGCTCAGGGCCGACAGCATCCTGGGTCCTGAAACGAGAAAGTTGTCACCTCTTAAAGTCGGGTCACCTGGCTAACAACATCGCTGGCAACCTGTGCAGATTTCTGCAACTCGGTTTTGAAACAATCAACATCCCAAGGCCTCGTTTCACGTAACCGCCTGGGATGTTGGGAGGTGCGTGCCGGGGGCACCGTGTCCTGTCTGCTCAGAGGTCGGTCTGACCACAACTCTCCATCACTAACGAGACCTCGGCAAGCAGAGAGCAGGCCGCTGGACACCTGCCATAGCAAAGGCTCGAGTGACAGTGGAGACACAGGAGACCAGGAGACCTACGCCACAGGGGGCTGTAACTGCGCTCTCATCCACGAAAGGGACACTCCTGAGCGCTGGCCCTGCCTCCCGTCCTGACAGAGGCTGTGCAAACGATCTCGAGGATCCCTTCTGCCACTCGCCTGGCACTTTCCAATGATCACGGGGATCCGCGCCTTAAAAAAAGAGATTCTACTCATGCTTTTCCTCAAAAGCAAATAAATACATTCCAGGCACTGTCATCACTCAGCCTGACACTACACAAATGAAGAACTGCCGAAACAAACACAGAGAAACCATGACCAGGAACATTTCTAAGAAGTGGCACTGTGCTAATGTATTTCCAGGTGCTCAGGGCCAAGTTAATTCAAAGGGTAGGAATTTCGACTAAGGAGTTCTTCAAACAGTGGGCCCGCCCGCCCTGCGAGGCTGGAAGGCAGGCCTTGTCACGTGAAGTCCTCTCGGCCATGACTGTGCACACACACAGGTGTGTGTGCACCACGGCGCAGTGCAGAACGCCATTCTGAGTCGTGTGCTGAGGTCAAAAATACCCCAAAGACCACTAGTAAGAGGAGACTTTCTAAAATGTGTGTGACAGACGTGTTCTGCCTTCTGCAAAGTTATCTGAAAATCAAACGGCGGGGATGGGATTGCAATGACTTATCCTGGACTGGAAGTATCTATTGAATTAAATGTCGGCTCCAACCACATTGAGGTCAATGTTGACTCAAATCCTTCTGCGTGGTGAAACGGAGAGTCAACACGGTATCAGGATATCTGCACGTGGTGGTGATTTAAAATGAGTCATTCCTAGCAACAACATTTAAGTCTACTAATCTCAGGCAAATAATAGTGAATCTGCCAGAATTAAGTATTTAGAATCACTGATATGTCTACTCATTAAATAAATTTGTTAAAAAACAAACAAACAAACAAAAAACTTCAAAAATGAAAGAAAACCAGCAACGGCCTACGATGGGGACAGGTTTAGACAACTGAAATGGCGGCTCCTTTCCAGCAACGAAGGCCTCCAACCTCCACCCTCTTTTCCCGTGTACTAATGGGTGCCTCAAGAGAAAACGCAAAGTGAGCTAAGTTAGGATGATCACTGCAAGTAAAAACAAAAATCTTTTCCTCCAGTTGATGCTTCAAAGTTCATGTAGTCTGTGATTTAATAATTTGGATTTAATTTGACAATTTAGATATAAAAACGCTCTTACACACAGAATATAAACGCTCGATTATTTTAATGTGTCTCTCACACCCTGCCATGTTTATAGACACCAAAAACTGCAGGGACGCCGTCTTTCTCCACTTACTGTCCATGAACAATCCTGGGTAAGTTTACCAAGTGTTCGTGTCTCATCAATTTAACAAATCTAGTAAAAATAAGGGAATCTAAAATCTCATTGAAAAAATAAAGTGTCAGTGATAATTCAGTCACTCCCATCATTCAAAAAGATTTTTCCTTTGACTAAAATTAGTTTAAACATTTTTATTAAAGCGACTTAGATTTTTACAAATCTATCAGTTAAGTACTGCTTCCACTAACACCGTATGTGTGACGTATATACGCAGTACATCTCAAAGGCTGAAAATACAAAGAACCATCTGTTTGCGTGACTGTCTTAACATCAACTAACACATATTTATACTTAAAGTAAAACCTTTAAGTCTGTGGAGGAAAATCATCTGGCCTTGAAAAAATTAATTAAAATAAATGCTCACAGGATAATTTCTGACATATAACCAATCGCCATATAGAGCTATTACTCACTTTGTGTACTTACAAATTTCACACGTCCTAAAAGCATCATCATGATCCGTCTTTCCTCTCACGTCCTGATTCATTCACTCCTCAAACACTTACGGGCTCAGAACTAAGATGCATGCCTCTCTATCACCTCATAGACAGATACTCCTTTCAGTACTGATTTACAATTCCAAACATCTTACTCTAGAATACACCACCAAAAACAAGCACAGGCACGGAGAGCAGACTGCTTACATATGCAACAAAAATGCTGAATAATAACCCAAAGCCCAAAACAAAAACAAGGTAAAAACCTGAGATTCCCGTATCAATCTATAAATTTAATTACCGTGAATATTAAAGTCTTATGATATACACTGCCCTCTGCTGGAAGCAGGAAGATTAAAGAACTGTACCAGTGGCCTGTCTCCGCAGTGACACCGACCCTGGGCCAGTCACTTGCGTAGGCTGATGCCTCAGTCACTGCGTCTGTGAGAGGGCCTCACTAAAAATCCGAACAGCGCAGCGCCAGTAGGCGAAGGTTCCCAGTCCCACCGCTGCTGAGAACATGCTGAGATGCCCATGCTAGGGCCCCGACTTCGGTCCCAGAGCTGGGGACCCTCGCTGCAGCGCCAGCTGACCGGCTACCAGAAGTCACCGTCCGTGAGTTAGCTACCACGTTGAAAATGTTACGTTTTCAACATTTAAACAAACTCAGGTCACGAGGAAGTCAAGTTCTGATTTATTAAGGTGCCACATGATTTAAAACTCATAAGATAAATAAAAAAGTTTTCTGTTAAAGAAAAAACTAAGAAAAAACAACGCGAGAGAAAAAATAATGTATCCCGCAGCTATCTCAATGAGGAGACACAGCAGAGCACGAGACAAAGCAACGTGGCACTGCGTAACTGAAAACACTCTACCTCACAATCAGTTTTGGCTTTGTGTATTTTTTAAACATGTGAGGATTTCTTCCAAAAATGAGTAAAATGACTAGTTTTATCTAAGTATACAACTGAGCATTAAAATCCTATAAATACTCTCCGTTAAGTTTCTACAGAGTCGCACATTCAATACAGAAATGTTGTCACTCAACGTGCCTCCTGTTTCCACTGGGTCACGTGTGGCATGGAAGTAAGGGGCATAACTGTTGATGAAACTTTTTTCCAAGTCGATGATGACACAAAAAGGAGAGAGTCTTAAAAACGTTGCTAACGTTCTAAAAATGTCAGCTAACCTACAGATTCAATCGTCTTTATCCCAAACCCTCCCTGGAAATACTTGCGCTTCTTCCCACCTGCTTTCTTGCCTGCGGTAATCCGGCTGCTGTCCGGCCCGGCTCGCGGGCTTCACCATCCCTCGCTCGGCCGTGCCGGAGGCGGACGAGACTCTGTCGCTGTCCAGTCTGGTGGTGCTCTAGGCCAGGAGAAAGCACGGGTGTTGACCACGCTGCGCAGCCCAGCCGAGCGCTGCGCCCTGTGCTGCAGGTGAAGACGTGACGCGAGGCTGCCACGCAGAGGGACGAGACAGGGACGTGGAGGGAGCAGACCAGGAAGGCGGCGTAGGCCACGGACGGCGGGTCCACGTGGCAGGGCCCCCGCGCACCGCGCCTCCGAGCCCCGGCCCGCATCTGCCCGCGGAGCGGGAGCGGGAACCGGCCGACAGGCGGGCCGGCACCCGAAGCACCCGCCCCAGCCGTGGATGTGGTGCCCACCCGATGCCGGGGCTGCCGCCCTCGCGGAGGGGGCAGGGGCCGGGTCCAAGAGCGGCCGCTGGGCCCCAGGGAAGGCCGAGGCTCCAGCAGGAGTTGCCAGGTGTCGGGCGCAGGCCGGGCCAGGCTCACGGCAGCCCCGAACCAGGCCGGTGCCTGCGGGGGAGGAAGGACCGACGTGTGGGGACGCGTGGGGACGTGGGCAGACCTGGAGAGATGCCCGGAAGCCGACAGAAGGACGTGCGCCGGGAAGTGGGCGAGACCCAGCTGCGACGCCCGGACAGAAAACAGGGTCGGCCGGGCTGCAGGGCATCAGAGGAGCAGGAGCCACGGGCGGGGGGATGGGGGGTCGGAAGACATGGGAATGAAGGGGGGGGTGGACCTGGGCCCGGGATCATGTCTTCAAGCTCTCACGCTGTGAGCAGTGAGCAGGAGAAGGGTGTGCAGTAGCCGGGGGACACAGCACGTCCTGACCCCGTCCCAGGACTGGAGTCTGCTGGTCACCGCCTCGGTATAAAGCTGCTGCCAGCGCCCCTGCCCCGGAGCCCCGGTGGAGCCTGGTGGTGCTCCAGACGGTGTTCGGTGCAGGGCCAGCTGCAGCCCAGGCTGAAGGACACCCACAAACCCCCAGATCCTGCAAGGCCCCGATAGCTGGTGGCCCCTACAGAGAGACGGGGCGAGGGGTCCCACAGAGGGGACCTGGGAAGGCAGAAACAGACGCCCAGTGGCTCCTGTGGCCCAGCACAGCCTGGCCACCAGCCAACCCGCCAGGGGTGCAGCCAGGTGTGTCCACACTAAGTACTGGAGACGGCTGCTGATCTAGTCCCTGAGTGTGGGGCGTTTGTTTCCCGGGAGCAGACAACCAAAGTGAGGGCAGAGAGAAACTAACTGTGCGAGAGAGAAGAAATGAGGGAGGCAACGTGCCTGAGGAGGTGGGGGCTTAAGGAGAGCAGGGTTCCATCACGGTGCGGCCACCTGGCCAAGGGCTGCTTACACGACACAGGCCCCGAGAGAAGGCACACCTTCCCCACCCTTGGGGACGACCCTGCCTGCCACCCCTGCCTGCCACCCGGCAGATCAGGGGCCCCACAGGTGGAGAGCGCCTGAGGCCTGTTTGCACGCGTCCCGTGAGTCACCGCCACCAGCCCGCGCAGCCCTCCAGGTGGCCCACGGACACGTACCTTGCTTGTTGGCAATGCCATTCCACTGTGCACATCTCCGAACTCAAAAGCCGTCTCCTGAACGCCTCTGTCAGGATGAAACAAACGCACACAATAACTCGATGCTCAGTCAGTCGTAACTTCACGAGCGGACTGACACACATCTCAGGATCCCGTTTTTTGAAACTATGTGAAAACATTAAATTGAAAGAAGCAATAAAGGAGAAGCTCCCTTTGTTCCCAGGAGGAAGGACCCGGAGCTTCCCCATCCCCAACAGCCATTCAGATGCGGAGCCCAGGGGAGGAGCCGCGGGGAGCGGTCCAGAGCTCCAGCGGGGTCCTGGGGGACAGCGAGGCGCCTGCGCTGTGTCCACCCAGACGGGCCTTGAACAGCGTCACGGTTCGGCAGAGTCCAGTGGGCTCCAGCTGGCCCCTGCTGCGGTATTCCTGGTGACTAAGCAGCCCTGGGGAGCCGCGCGACAGGGACACTCACGCCGAGGCTAACTGCCCGTGTGCACAGAGGCCTGGCTTCCCCAGACGTTTGTTCAGAATTAACATGCAAAAGCGCGGCTCCCAGGCCCAGGAGCCCGCGCGGCCTCCCATTAAGACCGAGCCGGCCAGGAGGAGGATCCTCTGACGCCTCTGCGCTAATCCCTGCTCCTACAATCAGAAAAGGCCAGCCACAGGACCAGGCGGAATGAATGGAAAACGTATTTAATTGGTCTCTCGAAGCTTCAAAAAGAGGGTTTGGACAAACAGGCCGACCGATGCCGCTGTTTACGTGTCAGCGCAATCCTTTGAGGTATTAAAAATGGCTGTCCTTATTTTAAAACGGGGGAGGTCCTCTGGAGCTTGACTTGTCAAGGACAGGCATAAACTGTAAATGGCTCCAGGGCAAAATCTGCATCCGACTGTGCTGTGTGTGACTGTGTGTGTCAATACGTATGTGCTGCAAGCGCGAGAATTTTCTACCTCGGGATGGTATCGTTAAAATTTTAGGCGAGCGCCTGAGTACTGGGTGTTCTAAAATTCTCCGAAACACAGAAATTAACGGAATGTTTCCACGTTGACGTGATCTAAGTAAAACCAAAGTGTCTTTATGCTGCTTGGGTTTTACAAAAACAAGTGCACGGCAGTAACTGACTTTGATGGCCGTGAGAACGTTTCCGGACGTTAGAAAACGTCCGAGCTAAAAGAACGCTGATGGACTCCGTCTCAGTTTTCACTAGACACTGAGGTTCTAAGGGTTAACAGCTCCGTATATGTAGGAGTAACTTCCCAGTGCTTCTAAGTGCCCCTCAAGAGATTAAAGCTGCAAGTGAGGGACAAAGCCCTGCAGGGCAGACGGGGCGGGGGTGGGGTGGGGGCGTGGAGAGTGGCTGTGCACTGACCCAGCCACGTGGGCCGCCTGGGGCCGCCCGGGCTCGGCCCTGCCCCCGGCCTCTCCGCGGCCTGGACTTCGGCTCCCCCACGCGACGCGGTACATCTGAGCTGGACTTACATTAGACGGAAGCGCTTGTACGCTGACGCTACTGAAAAGGGACGCCTGTGCTACTGCCAAGGCGAGATGCAGTCGCTTCGAGACAAGCCCCCCGTTGGTGGCTGCGAACTCCCACGGGGAACGAGGGGACAAAGACTTCCGCTACCGCTGTCTTATGGAGGGACGTCAAATCAACGACACTCTCCAGCCTCGCTGGACCCGACCTCGTCGGGCACCTAACTGTGAAGGGACATCTACCCCGACTACGGACATCAGAGACGCCTCAAGGACCAGACGCCGCCGCCAGGTGGCCGGCTCCACAGAGACGGTGACAGGGCCTACGCACCTACGGACGGACGCTGAGCTCAGAACCTGTGCTCGCTTTAACCTGCCGTGAGCGGGTTTTCCTGTGTGGCCCAGCTGCTGGTGACTACAGGACGTGGATAACCGTTAATACTCTTTTCATGGCTTACGCTGATGTCACACTAGCCCCCAAAGACAGAAAAATGAGACAGAGGCAAAACCGATGTCCTGACGGCTCGCAGACAGGAAGGTGTCCAGAGTGCTGTTCGTCTGTGTTGACAGCGAAGGCCAGAAGACCTGGCTGCCTTTTATTTACCTGCCCTTCCCATTGGGGGAAAATTCAGCCTCAGCTCCGATGCCATGGTTACAGCACTGTCCCATCCCCCACAGTCAGACACAAGACGACGACGTGGCTGCCTAGAAACAGGCCGCCCTAGTGCTGCTCAGGCCACACCCTCCAACCAAAAGCTTGGTCGTCAGTGCGTCCTTCCGACTGCTTTATGGCCATAAGGGGGAGCTGAGCACAAAAAATGGGGTTCTATGGAAAGTAAGCTCGCAGGGTGACCTGATCATAAACTCCTAACTGGGCAGACCACGGTGGGCAGGCCCGCCCCAGGCGCATCACCTTTACTAATGGGCTTCCCTCTGCCCTAGGCCAGCCCTGCACCTTGCGACAGCCTTGGAAATAAATAAGCCTGAAAGAACAGAACCTTGTTAACTCTCTTCTAGAGAGCGAGTAACTTGCTTTCTCCCACCTTCGTGTAATCTCACGTTCCCTCCTTAATTTCAAGTGCATAAAAGCAGCCGAAAGACTGTCATTCTCCAGAGCATGAGATCTTACTCCATGGCATATGTCGTCTGTTTGGCTCAAATAAACTCTTAGAAAAAAATCTCAAAAAAACCCCATCTTAAAACTAGAACTACCACATGATCCAGCAATTCCACTTCTGGGTGTTTATCTGAAGAAAGTGAAAACACTTAACTCAGAAAGACACATGCAGCCGCATGTTCAGTGATTTACAACAGCCAAGACGTGGAAACAAACTAAGTGTCCATCGGAGGATGAATAAAATGTAGCGCGCGTGCGCACACATGCACACGCACACACGTGCACACACACTCAGCCATTAAGAAAACAAAGGAAATCTTGGCATCTGTGACAACATGGGTGGACCCAGAGGGCACTATGCTAGATCGGACACAAACACCACATGCTCTCACTTATATGTGGAATCTAAAAAAAACAAAACCCGAGCTCAGATACAAAGATCAGGCTGACAGTCGCAGGGGGTGAGGGGTGAGGGGTGGGCCCCACTATAAAATAAGCATCTTGGGGATGTGGCTGCTGAGAGTAAACCTTAAAAGTTCTCATTGTAAAAAATTTAAAAACCTGCAACTAGGTGTGGTGACAGCTGTTAGCCGGACTCACTGTGGCGAGCACCTCACAGTACACCCAAACGCGGAGTTAGCATGCTGTACACCTGAAACTCTCATGATGCAACGTGTCAAATTAAAATATATAATGAAAAACATGTGGGTTCCTCTACCAAAAATCGGTGTCATGTTTTGTCATTAGAACAAAATCAACGGTTACTTTTACGGATGAAAACAATGCACGAATTCTTCCACCAAAAATTTGTGTAATAATTTGTCTTTGGAACAAAATTAACGATTACTTTTAATCTGTGGATAAATCAAGTACTGGTATATTCAACCACTAAGCATTTTCCACTGGTTTGTCAGGAAAAAAGGCGTAATGATAAAAATAAAATTTCAGAGCGCATTTACCCCACTGCAACCTCAGTCACATTCTTCTGTGATCTCTGCCTTTGGCCAGAGAGGTGACTGGAAGCCTCTGAGGCAGAAACCACTGTGGCTAAACGACAGGAGACTGACTTCCTCATGTCGCCAGAGAGCAAATGGGAAGGAGCGACCAGTGGCGGCAGGGTCCCTATCGCAGGACAGACACCGCAGTGACATCACGAACACCATCGAGGCAAACGTGATGTGAACGCAAATGCAGCACCACGGCAAACGAGGCAACAGCAGCAGGTTCCGCAGAGACGAGATGCAGCACAGCGGAAGAAACTGCCCCACGTGATGACCTGGTCGGGGGCCCCCCTCCCCGGGGATAGGCGGAAGGCGAGGCTACCATGTCATGTCGTCAGGACATCTGGTGTCCGGTGCGGGAAGGAAGCTGCAGTATGACTGTGAGCTGGAGAGAGAGCCCAGGGGACGGTTACGGCGAGGAACAGGAAAGGCGGAGGCGGGCGACACGTCAGCAGAGCCCTAAGAAAGGGCTGTGAATCCAGGGCCCCCAGACACAGAACGGAAGGGTGAGTTTAGATCCCACTCAGTTCAAGTCGGACGCGGGCGTCCAGCAAGGGGCGGTCATGAAAAGCAGACAGCAAATTGTGCTGGTTCTCTTTGGGAACAAGGACATACTGTGGTCGTTTGCTGAAACCTGCAGAGCACGGTGAGGGGCTGGGAACAGACGACCGCAAAGGCCCCCACAAGGTCCAGTGTCCAGACGGCCCGCAGGGGCTCGCCTGGGAGGGAGACGTCAAGTCCTAACTACGCTTGCTGCCTGTTAGCCTTCCCCTCCGCCTGGATTCAAAGTGGAAAGAGGCAAGAGTTCTCAGATAACCGCCGGGATCAAGCAAGGCAGGGTTTACAGTGTCTACAAACTGTCAGAAGGCCAACGTGAACACTGGCCCAAAATATAGGCTCGGGTGGCTGAGGCGACACAGGGCTAGGACGAAACGGCAGGAGGGCAGCAAGGCCACCGGCACGCTGCTCCGTCCGCAAGGACTTTCTGGTCACGTCCAACGGCAGGGCAGAAGAGCTCCCGCGTTCTCCAAGACCCGCGCCCTGTCGCCTGCAGCATGGAGAGGGACCGAGGAGCTCGACGCAGTGTCCTCTTTAAACGTCATCACCAAGACAAGGCTTCCTCCCTCCCCGGAAAGGCCCTGCTGACAGGCCCCGCTGCAAGCCCTCGGACAGGCGCCAGGGGGAGCGGAAACACCCGGACTCCTCAGCGAGGCCCTGCGCCGCAGCGGTCCGCGAGGAACACCTGGCGCAGGCCTGCCACGCGGGACCCTTCCGGACACCATTCGTCACAGAGAGCAAGCACAGCGCTGTCTTCAAGGGTCAAACGCAAACCAAATTCAAAGACAACTTGAAGACCAGCGACAACTTCCAGTGTCACCATCAAATCGAGACCTTTGACTTCTTCCCCCTGAAAGCAACCAAATCAACAAGAACCGGAACCACCAACCCCACTCCGAACTTTTATAAACACTAAAACAAAATTTAAAAAGAAAAAACATGCGATCTATGGCGAATGGAAAACCCTGAGCGTCATGAAAAATGCCGCGTGGTGTTGGGCACTGCCGTGCCCAATGGATTACCCAGGTTTGTGCCGGGGACCCTTCGTGGTCAGGCCGCCGTCCACAGGTCTCTTAGCAAGGGCGTGGTCCACACTCGGGTCCACAAACTTGAACACGTGCGACGCCCCGAACCGCAAGTTCATCCCGCTCTGCAGCATGGTCGTCTCCGAGATGCGCTGCCCCTCCACGTAGGTCTCGGCGTCCATGCTTCTCGGTGTGACCGTGACCACGCCGTCCATGTTCGTGAGGTCACAGTGATGGGGCTGAATTCCGGAACCAAACAACTGCAAGTAAAAGAAAGTCAAAGAAGCTGCCGTCGTAAAGTGCAGAGCACTTAAAAACGGGATCTCAAAGCCGCTTTCCCGTTACGATAAACTTGACCTGATAAGCTGCATTTTTGGTGCTTTTTGTTTAGTGACTTTTCTACCAATAGTATAAAATAAAGAAACACTGTAAAAATAACTGAACATTTCATTTTTAGTATCCGGCAACCGCATTTAAGGCGCATTGTAACTTTGCACTAGAAAGCAAATGGCCACCCCTTAAACACAGACAATGCAGCGGGCGGATGCACACAGAGCACCGATGACACGCTGCCAGGTGTCTGCTGGGCTCAGGAGGAAAGCGTGTCAGACAGCACGACAGCAGCGGCCGGACCCCCCGTTTGACGGCCGGGTGCCCAGGACAGACAAGGCAGGACCGCGGGCTCCATGTCAATGCAGCGACGGCCCCAGCTCCGTGCTCACAGGACGCGTGAGCCTGGCTCAGTCAACAGGCTAACTGCCCCTTACTGTGTCTCCTGCCGTGCCAGCCCAGCGACAGGTACTTCCACAGAGGGCGTCGGTGGAACACCTGCAACCCCATCGCCCCCTCCGGAGAGGAGCGAACAGACGCAGGGCGTGGGCAGAAACTCGCCGGTGCTCTCTGCACAAAGCAGGGAAGGGTGACCGGCGTGAGCAGGCCGAGCGCACTAACGCGTGATGTCCGTGACCTTCCCCGCTGCTCGCTCGCTGCCGCGCTAGTGTCCACTGAGACGAGGGGCCACGAAGGACGCGTGGGGCGCGTACCTGGATGGAGCTGTCGTCGAGCTTCTCCGTCCCCACCTCGGTAACGCTTAACTGCAGGCGGTAGAGCTTCGGCTTGTCCCTGGAGTCAGAACCGTCTGCGAGAAAGAGCAGGAGCTTCGCTGGCTGAGCTGAACGTCCCTGCGCTCCCCCCATTCCCATCGCGCAGCTCAACCGCCTAGATACGGATACGGAGCTCCAATGCACGCAGGTCAGTGCCGCGGCCTCCTGCTGGCCCTCAAGGGGCCTTTCCTGTCACTCGTGCCGACGTTTCTCCCCCCACGGAGAGAAACTCTCTGCGCCTCGCAGCCCCGGGTTTCTGTCACTGACTCCCGGGAGCAATTCTATTAGCAAATGACGGTCACCTGGGGCAGGGGAACCTTCCCTGAACACCAGGTCCTCCCTACAGCACAGCCGCCACTACGTGGCAGGGACGCAGCTGACTCTCGGACGGAGGCTTGCAGCGCACTCTCAGAGCCCACCCCGGACCTCCGGAACCAAAAGCCCTGGGGCCACGGCCCAGGCCCGCGTGTCCTGAACGCCCTCCCTGAGTGACGCCGACGCTCACTGCCGACACTAAGTCCAGAAAAACGACTGAGAACGGCTCAGCTCATGCACCAGGCCTGCGGCGAGCGGCGAAGGACAGAGAGGGAGGCTGGACCTTCCGTTTTTGTCATTTTACACCTCGAGGACCTGGAGAAGCACTGTGCGTGGATCTCCTTGAAGGCCAGGCAGAAGGCAGCCCTGCCAAGACGTCTGCCTCGTGTGTTCCCGGATCCACGGGCTCCTGTCCCACCTGCTCTACCCCAGCTGCTACAGGGTGACAGCAGCCCAAGGCTGACGCTGATTTCGGAGCTGCACGCACGAGACACCTGCCCACCTGGGCTGGTCGCTGACTTCGGTCTCCACTCTGCAAGGTCCCCTGGGAAGGCCATGCAGTCCCCTGACCCACGCGGATGCCTCAGTGCCTGCCAACCCCCCTCCCCCTGAGCTGCCGCTACGTTGTGGGTCACGGGGGTCAGGAATGTGAGGTGCTGGGCACTGTGGGGGCTCAACGCCCAGACGTGGCCCGGGGTTTACACTGCTAGTCTCCTGGCTGTCATGGTCCCTGCTCCCACACAGACGAGACACCGTGAACCTGAAAGCTCTGTCAGGACTGCTGCTGACTTTAGAGTTTACAAAACAACGTCCTGATAACATTTTCCACTTCTGAACCAGACCGGAAACCTGTGTGATCCAGGACGGGACGGTGGGGTGGGCAGATGCCGGCGAGACCCCGCACCTGACACGTGCTCACGCTGTGGCACCAGCACCCCGTCACACACACGCTCATCACTCTGCGTGCAGGGACGCCAGGGCGGTCACCATGGCCTGCTGGAGTTGTGCCGTGTCCCTCTCGGCCTGTCCAGCACAGGGCCTGCTTTATCTCAGGGCCGCTGACCGCCTTGCACCATGCTTTCTACACAGTCGTCTCCCCCAGCTCTGAGCAGCTTGGTGGCTAGCATTTTGACAAAATCTCTCTATCCTGGCACTCAGCAGCGTCTGGTCCACGGTATGCATTCGACAAAGATTTAATGCATGGACAGTGAATAATTATTCACCAAAAATGAAGAAAACAGAATGTGATATGGTCGCACAGAAATTGCCCAAATGAGTTATGAAGAAAGCAAAAGAAGCAAATGAGTGACCAAGAACAATGATTTCAATGCAAAATTAAAAACACAAGAACATGAAGAACGTATGTTACGGGTGAGAAAAAATTCACACTTTCTCCTGAATTCTGAATGCTTCTGAAAGGTATCTTCTGGCTAAAAATAAATACGATCTACTTTCCTACATCGACATCTACGTCGGCAGGTCTAGGGCAGTAGAGAGAGAAACGCAAGCTCCCTTCGCGGTCTCCCGGCTTCACTGGCGACAGGTGGAACTGCGAATGAAACTCATCCCAGCCCCGCTTCTCTACTGCTCCCCAGGAACGACAGAGGACAGGGTCAAAGTCTCTACAGACGGAATGACGCAGCCGTGGCCCCAGGATTTATCAGCCAAACGCGTCTGGTTTGAGTCTGGGGAAGGAGCCAGGGGGGCGGGGGGGGGGGCAGGTCACGGCGAGTGGCTGGCACGTTTCCTCTGGTCACGGTCCATCACCGTCTCCTCGTTCACAGCGCAGTGACCATCTCACAGGCGGTAACAAGCACGAGACTGTGGCCAAAACTAAAACCCGCCACGTTCCCCCGCCTCGGCCACACACAGTCGGCTTCCACGCTCCCATCACACAGCTCGGCAAATCCGGGGCACCTCCAGGCGACACCGCCACACACGACAGTACCGCTCCTGGGATGCTTTCAGTTTTTCCAATTTTATAATCCTGTCTTTAAAAATAAGTACTATGTTTATGTCTTCAAATTTAAAAGGCCCAAAAAGTGTGCAGTGGAAAGTACCCTTCGCTTCCTCGACTCCTGTCAGGACCCCCGCCAGATGCAAAGCCGTCCCAACCGAGGTTATGCGTGTGACACGCACATTCTTCTTTTGGGGAGGAAAGGGGCACAAATGTCAGAACACCACTTGGGGTCATCAAATGAAATACATGACATCCGGTCACCTGTGTAATATCCGAGACGTGCCTGTACTGAAAACTGGTGCTTTACCTGAAACTCACGGTCAGCCGGGGCGCTGAACTTCACTCGTGACCCTGGCGCCCCTAAATCACCGTGCGCACTTGCTGCCTCTGGCTCGTCTGCTCTCGCTTCAGCCGAGACGGACGGAGGGCTTGCTTTGGTATTCCGAAGGCTAAGGGTCAAGGGCGCGTGTGGACGCAACTGAGGACATGGTCCCATGGCACCTGATTCCGCTCCACAGCGTCGAGTCCGCCTCCTCTGCCCTCAGCTGCGCCCCGAGCAACTCTCGGGGGAGCCGGCATGACTGCGCGCTCACGCAGCCTGACTGTGCGCTCACACGTGCTTCCTGCGGGTCCCTTCGGAGGGGAGGGCGGGAGGGACTCCACTCCCTTAGGGACGCTGACTAACGAGTGTCCCCCATCCCAGGCGCTGTGCTGGGGGCTCGGGCGCACCGCGAGGAAGGGGCAGAGGCCGCGCCCCCCGGGCTCCCGTCTGCGTGAGCCACGCAGTCAGGAGCCGGCAGGACGCGCCTGCGGCTACTGAACCACCTGCAGGCTATTCTGACTCTCCTGGCAAATAAACACTCTCTCCTCAAGCAGAAGTGGCGGAAAACTAAGAGCACGCCAGCCAACGCGACGCCTTCGTGTTCTGTGTCCACCAGGGAAGAAGGAAATGCGTCTTCCTCCCTGCTGTGCCGCTATTTTACAGTACAAAACTAACGAGCACGTGAAAACGTTGAAGAGTTCTCGAGAAATTAAAACAAAAATATGTCCTAGACTCTATGCATATAAAAATAGGTTAATAAAAATCACTAGTTTATATGGAAAAAAAAAACACTCCAAGTTTGATTAATATCCAATGAAAATCCCTACGACCACTTTGGAGAAAATTCAACAAACTAACATAAGATGTTAGAAGATAACGTTACATAGCACGAGAAAGTATTTGGCTGTTACATTCCACATGTAGAAAAATAGCATTTAAAATATAAAAACAGACAAAGAAGAAGTCGTTCCATAAAACCAGCTGTACTATGTAAGATGACAAAAACGGACACGCACAAAACCTGAGAAACATGTTCCAAGCAAAAAAGCACCACTTTGCCAGTAAGAATTAACTTCCGCCACGAGAACAAGGAGAACCCTAAAACCTGGTCACAGCGTGGGCCAGTCCCCGACAGGAAGACCATGAACGCCGAGTGCAGGGCTGGTCCTTATCCTCTCAAGCCTCCCAAGCAGTCTTGGGCACTTGGCCTCTGCTGTGGGACGTCCTCCCGGGAACCCACCATCACCACCAGACTGCGAGACGGCGGCGATCACAGCAGCTCCTCCGCCCACCCGCCTCCCGTCTTGTCCCTCTCCCCCACCCCATGCTCCCACTCTCCCCCATCCCCACCCCCCGTCCTTGCCCTGGTTCTCCTCTGTCCTGTGGTGGGGGTCGGGGGGACAGGAACACAGCTCTCTCCCTGCCTTAGTCCAAGTTCTCACATAGGACCACCTGAATGGAGGAACTGGGCTTTTTTTTTACAAAATAGGCTTCTGTTAAGTTAAATGAACCCTGGATGTGGAACGTTTTGTAAATATGAATAAAACTACAGGACATTCGTTTCTTCAAATGCTACTTATATCAATCCGAAAACTAAAACCTAGATATCTGATGGGGTGACTTTTTGCCCGTGGGGTCCTCCCGGTGCTCTCGCTAAGGAGGAGCAGAAGCGCGGCATTACCTTCGTAAGTGTGACAGTTGTGGTAGGCAAAGTGATTCCTTCTCCCTGGGGTCAACAACACATGCACAGGACCCAGGTGAAGGCAGCGTCAGGACAGAGGCCATGCAGAGCACGTGGAAGAGGGAAGGAGAGAGACAGGAGAGGGTGAGCGGCAGTGAGACAGACAGCTCCCAGCTTGCAGAACATGAGGACGAGACGCCGTGCTCCAGGCAGCGTGCGCCGCAGAGGCCAGCGCAGACCGTCCAGGAAAACGCCAAGAGCACAGGCGAGTCGCCAAACGGCAGGAGGAACGACAGCCAGTCACACAGAGCCCCACCCGCGGACTGCGTCCTGCTGTTAAAAGAACAGTCAAATCCAAAGCAAGTGACTTTCCACCCCCCACGTGTGCAAGCACACGCCCCTCTCAGATCCCCCCTCCCCACGCCTGCAGGACCTCAGGCCCACCCGGAGGACACCCGCCCAGCCGACAACCTGTCCAGAGGAAACACAGTCCTTACCCGTTGGTAACGAGTCAACGCTCACAGACGTTGTTTGCTCGTAATGGAAAACAGGTACACTTCCTTCGGCAGCTCGGCTGCGTCAGTGACTAACAACGAAACGCTGAGAGGCCTGGCCCGGAGGAGGACGTGGCTTCTGGGTAAGGCTCTGGCTCGGCGCCTGGGCCACCTGCCCCTAGAGCAGCAGGGGCATGCGGGCACCCGGCATCGTAGGGCGAGGAACACTGCCCAGAGGGCAGCCCAAACACAGCAGGGAAGCCAGACACGGCCTCGGGGGCTCATCACGTAGCACCATAGGTGGACCTCACCATGGGGGGACCTCAGTGGGAGGGTCACCCAGAGGCGAGAGAAGGAACCTCATCCCCCCGGCACCTGCCTGCCGCTCAGCCTGAAGGGACAGCCCGCTAACACCGGCCACAGGCAGCAGAATGCGTGAAGGGAGGGAGGCGTCGACCGGCAGGCAGCGTGTGCGACCGCGCGCGTCTGGTGCAGAGCAGCAGCACAGAACCCCTACCTGCCCAGGCCGTTAGCTCCCACACCTACGGCAAGCTTTGCGTGCTTTACTGCCTGGGAGGCTAGAAGTGGGGAGCAAGCAGTCAAAACAGCAACTCCCTCCAGAACGTACGCGCCCACCGGCCGAGGGTCCGGCCGGCGGCCAGGCCAGGCCAGAGGCTCAGTACCTACCTGTCAAATACATGCACGAACCAACTCTCATCCTACCCACCAAGATCAACTTCCCACGGTTCATTTGAAAATTATTCTGTATCGCCTACTATTTATCGACTCTCTCTGAATACTAATCCCTAACCCTCAAAATTTTTTGTTTGCAGAAAACAATCGTTAGTTTCCAGCACATAACACAGAACTTGAAAGAAAAGATCCAATGCTCCAAGACCCTAAAAATCGTCAAGGTCGAACTGGCGCCCTCACAGCTGCTGTTCACTGGCTCGGGGAAGCAGGCAGCCGGGCGCTCACACTCTGAAGGCATCCGGCAGTGGGACACGCTTCCCAAGCACAGTGAGGAACCAGAAGCTTAAATGAACTTTCGGCCAGAGGACCGCGGGACAGAGCAACACGAACACGTTCCTCACAAACAGCTAATCCATTAAACGAACAAGCCCCCAAGCAGAATAGTGGAAAGGCTACCACCGGCAGCACACGGCCGCTGCGTCAGTCAAAGCAACAGCATCCCCTGCGCCCACAAGCCCTGGGCTGCTTGCTGGACCTCGGCTGGTCGTTGGTTACGGTCTTGCAAATGAAGAAAACCCTCACCAAAAACCTAAGCACAGAACACCACAACTCCTGCCCAAGGAGGCACACGTCACCCACGGATCCGGGCTGGACTGCAGCTCACCGTTCCGTGAGTACTGCCGGAGCTGGGAGGGTGTACGCCTGTCCGAACCACGGTCCGATACAGGTCACACGCTACCACTTCAGCCCAACGAGAAATGACGCCCTTTGGCTGAATGGCAGACAAACGTGGCACACGCGTCACACACGTGCAGATGTACACTCTGCAGAGGGGGGTGTGTGTGTGTGAGGGAGAGACAGCTCTCTCAGGACTCCAACACGCTCCACCTGGGGCTCACCCGAGCTGCTTACGAGAGCTCTGTAAACTGAACGGCTAACACGAAAATAAACTATTCCAATTTTAAAAGCAAACAAAGACCCCTTCTCCTACACGTGGATTTCTTAAATGCCTGTTAAATTTAAGACCATCTTCCCAGAAGTCGTCCAAGCATTCAACAACGGTATGGCGCACACACCCGCCTCCATTAAAACTGCCCGAAGAGAAATACGCTTGTCGTTTTGACTAGATTACATATTTTACAAGGTTCTTTTGAAAAAAAATTCTTTAGGGAGCAGATCAACTAAAGCTTTCCTGCACTATCTTAACTTCTGGTTTTCAACATTCGTTTCTGTCTACACAAACTTTATTCTTACGCATGAAAGTGCACATCCTCTCACCTTTGGCTGTTTTTTAACATCTCGTGATGATTACATTTTTTAAAAAATAAATGGTCTACAGAAGGTTGTGAGCCAAGAGAAATACTTCAGTAAAATGCACGAAAAAGTGCAGACAGTTAAAGCTGAGACTGAGCATCTCTGGTGCTTCTCACCGGGGCTTAGCTCCACGAGGTAGGGCAGCTTTTCGGGCGGGAGCGCCGGGCCACCGCCGTCGGC
Organism: Cynopterus sphinx; assembly: GCA_030015415.1. Lineage (NCBI taxonomy): Eukaryota > Metazoa > Chordata > Mammalia > Chiroptera > Pteropodidae > Cynopterus > Cynopterus sphinx. The sequence goes on along the minus strand of CM057386.1, from coordinate 130,067,536 downwards.
TCGCTCCCTGCCCCGGGCCAGCTTTCCGTCCCCGTGCTTCTTGGCCTTCCTCGGGACATAGTCTGGCGGCCTCCTCTTCAGCTGAAAGACTACGATCCCTGCAACAGCAACAGTGTAAGCTGAGAACCAGGCTGAAGGCGGTGGAGAACAGCCAGCTGAATGGCAGCTACTCAGAGACGAATCAGGAAACAGTGACCCAGTGACTCTCCCGAGGTCACTGTGTGACAGCTCACCCAGGCTGCGTTTTTGAAAAACGCCAGCAAGCAGCTTGCAGATTACTTTACGTTACGTGCCTGACGGACGACACGTGAGGTTAAGAATAAATGAATGTTTACGTTGGTAAACAACCCTAGATCAATAAATACATTCTCTCTCTTTCTCTCTCTTTCTCTCTCTCTCTCTCTCACACACACACACACACACACACACACACACACACACAAAGTATGTTTTAGTTGACCTGATTTTTATTTAATTCAACTGAATTATTCGTAATTCAGAGGAATTTGATTTTAATAAAGTTTAACTTTGTACTTTTTAGAAAGAGTATTGAGCTGGTGCACTCTGAATTGGCAATAAACCTCTGTGCTTTCATTAATGCGAGGGCTTTCCACTGCGCAACAGTTGGTTTAAAACGTGAGTCTGAAATCGAGACAACTTCACTGACCCCAGGACTGCAGACTCACTGCTCTGTGGCAGGAAATCATCTGCACAGTGAAAAGTCGGCCCACGGCCACCAAGAAACTCCTGCGAGCCGCAAGTGCTCCGTACAGCGTGACAAATTAAGCCCCTGGTATACCAGGCAGAAATGTAATTCCTAACAAATAAAACTACCCGTTACCTTTGTCACTGGGCCCCTCCCTGAGGATTTGTAAAGGACACTCGTCATCGTCAAGGATAATTTCTTTAGCACCTTTTTCTTCGCAATGCTGGGCCCCAGGAGGAAGCATAACCTAAAAGGAAAAAAAAAAATTACCTGTGACTATGCCTAAAAAGCCAATCAGCAGGTGTTTAAAGAAGACAATTTACTGTTTCGGGTAAAGAAAGAAGTCACTGTAAAAAACTGACCAAACACTACGAACAGTTCTCACCAAACCATCAACAAAAGACAGGGAACACTTCTCCAATAGAAGCGCAGCCAGCTTGATTGGGTGGTTCTGGCCCCCAAAAAACCAGTCTGAGGGCTGTTTAGTTTTTAAACAAACTTGTATAAGGAAGGAGGGTATGCAATGGTTTACTTGTGAGTAGTTTCTAAGGAAAGGTAGCTTCGTTACTGCAAATCTCAACCTCTCTGGTCTCCAACCCACATTTCATAATCAAACAATTGTTTTTATCAGGAACTTTCATCTAATGTAGGATCTCCTAGGATAACCATCACATAACAGAACAGAACAGCTTCCTTTTTCTTGCACGTGGACTGTCTTTATAATTAAATTTTAATCAGATCATTTAGATGTCATAAGGCTACTCAGTCACCAAATGTTTTCAAGCATCTGTTGAGGATACTGCATTCACTATGCTCTTGAATATTCGCAACACTGTGTTACTTTTTATTCCACGTTTTAATGTAGCCAAACGATTGTCTTCATCATCTGAGAAAGCCCCCAGGAACGCAGAGCCAAGAGCGAGCTGGGTGACAGTGCCCAGCCATCTCACACACCCACTGGACTGCTGCTCCACCCCCACACTAATTCAGCACCAACAGAAGCCAAACCTGATCACGGAAAGTGCGAGAAGCCAAGTGTCGCTGGCACCTGAACAACATGCTCGACCTGTGGCGAAGGTAATAATGTCATCTCAGCAGACCTCACCACCCGGATACATCGTCATGGTCACACACCAGACGGAGCAGACTCTTCTACAGAGCCCCATCGTTTCTCTCTACACCACTCCAAATCGCCTTAAAAAGTGAAGTTTATTGCTGGACACCCTTATGGTGATGAACCTTTCTTCCCAGCTTTTTGTATTAAACGTGACACCCTGGGCTTAGAGAACACAGAACCTGCACTCCTCTCGCGAGCCCCAGTCTTGGTCCCGTACCCTGTGTGTCCAGCCACACGGGACTGCTCATGGTTCTCAGATTTGAACGTGAATTTTGGGTTTCCACGATCCCTTAAAGCTAAGAAGCCCCTCCCCCAACTCCCAGGTCCCACTGACGCCCACTCATCCTTCAACCCCAGCTCTGACCCCCACCCTGACTGAGGTCCTCCTCTGTCTGTCGCTCTTGGTGTCTCTGCCTCCATTTACCATAAGCCCTTCTGAAGACGGCTCTTATCTTACTGTACCAGCACAGGTGTCTAACAAAGACACTTAAATATTCATTGAATAATTAATTAAAATAGATAAAATCTGATGAATGAATATGAATAAGCTACATATTATATAACTCATGAGACAGCAAGCCAAGAAAACAAAGAAGTTCTGATTCAAAGTTAAAATAATAATCATCTCTCGGTCGGTACTGCCAAAGCTTGCCAAAGAAAATGTGCAAGAACAGAACAAAAGCCAAAACCAGGAGAGAACCAAAAGAAATCAGCAAACGACCTCAGCAGGGACTGGCAACAAAAGCCCAAGCAGGCTTCTCCAGCTCTGTGGCCCTGCGTGAGGTGTCCTTTCACTTTCTGATTTTCATCTACAGAAATCTGGCAGAAGTCATCGAAAGGAAAAAAATGTTATCACGTTCACTATCACATATCATCTCACCTGCAACTCTGTGGAGCTGCAGTTCTATTTAACAGACTTACATACACTAGGAGATAGAAATGTCTACCGTGAGGAAATCACGAATGGCTGCGAACCAGGCAACCGAACGCCGCTGAATTACGAAAAGCAGGCTGGCACTTACTTGAGTCTTCACGAAGTACTTTAGTACAAGCCATCAGAAAAGATCTTTAAGGCAGAATTTACTCCAACAGGGTGACCTATATGTGCGCAGCAACAATTGGTCGGGATGCTTACCCTTCCTTCAGTGTTAGAACCGCGAGTGATTTTTACCTTCAATCTGCCTTTTCATGCTTTTCTTAATTTGTAAAAATGGAAACACACACTACTTCCGTAACAGAAGTGAGAACGCTCTTTACACGTAACGCGTGGTTTCTTTGGGAGGCTCCAGACGGCACAGCGGGCAGAGGACACCGTTCCACGACCCGATGACAGCACCTACCCGGGCAATGCAGTAATCCTTCGGGTTTTCCTTCTCCAGGCCGTACTTCTCTAAAGCTTCGGCCACCGCGAAGTCCGCGGGGTCTGTGGTGGACAGCAGGATTGTCTTGTAGGGGATGTTTGGCCGTAAACTATCTGCGTAGATCCTCAGTGTGCCACCTGAAAAGCAACAGACAGCTCTGAGCACTTTATTTCGCCAAAACAGAGACGGCTACCGTTCGCCGTCACTTCAAGCAAGTTCCAGCTGCGGGGAGCGCAGACACAGCGTGTGGGCGACGCCATCACCACTTCCTGTCCGGTGCTGCACCCCAGCAGCAAGTCGCTCATCTAGCGACGCTGCGAGAGAGCCACCCTGCGCGACAAAGACCGATCCCGTCCTCTCTCCAAGCCCAAGAAGCTTTTGCAAAGATGAACTGATTTCCCCTCTGGGTATGGACAGTGAAGTAAGACATGCTGGTGTGACACCGTCACTCTCTCCCAGTGCTTTCTCATTTCCTTACTTACACATCGTTACACACCTACATCCCCGTTTTTTTTTTTTTTTACTTCCTGATCATCAATCTGAAACTTAAATTAAAAACCCAAAGTTAAATATCAACACCACAAAATCGATCAATTTTAAAAAACTGCAAAGACCCCAAGAGACTTTGAGGGCCGGAACCCTAAGATGTTTCACGGGGTACTGACACGGAGCCTTGGGCCCGTGTCCACCGCCAAACGGGCTTCCCAGCTGTGCGTGGCTGGGAGGGGAGACCTGTAAGAGCTCACATCTGTTTATCCCGAGGTTCCCTTTTCTGTTTTTTACATAACTCTACATACATGCTGCTGTCACTTCCAGTGTCATGATTTGCTTTCTCTACGATCTAAGATGTGTCAGCCCCAGCATTTTAACGAGAACACTGGGGGAGGGAGTTAAGCGAGGCCCTGCACCCTCTCCGACATGTGACCTTGGGCCAGGCTTCTGCCTTTTCTCACCTGCAACTGAGAAGAGCCAGACAGACAGCCCTGTGGCGCCCCAGAGTGAGTTCTGTCCCTGGGGACTCCCAGACTCTTAACTCTCACATGCTCACTCTGCCTAACTGAATGCTTCCCATATTCTCTTTGTCAACAAGAATGGCACTAATTGCATTTTGACAAGCTGACTCACAGTAAAAGAATGGTCTTTGAGAAACCAACTGGTCCACACCAACGTTATAACGCAGATCCTCTGGCTCAGGCCAGGAGTCAGGCTGTCAACACACTTGGCAAACTCAGGTGGCCCAAGGGGACACAGCAAGGAGAGGGTTAGTGACCTTGTCTTTAAACAGCTTACATGTTTGGTGTGGGGGAGAAGACCAACACAAAAACTAGTCATAATTTCAGACTGGTCCATGCTGGGAAAAGTGTGAGCATCCTGACCCCGGGTGACTGGGAAAGACCTCTCTGAAGAACTGACATTTGTCACAATCCCTGAAGGACAAGCGACAGCAGCTGCATGGGCACCTACAGAGCTTGCTGGGCAGAGGGACTAGCAGGTACATTGCCTACAGCTGGGCTCAGTCCAGCAGGAGTCGTGGCCAGGGTGGACAGACCAAGGTGCAAACAGGGAAGTGTGGCCATACCTGGGCAAGGCCCGTCATGCCTGACTTCGCAGCCCATGATCCTGACTTTAAATTTTACTATGGCTGAAGCTAGGGCTGCTGGGAAGCTTTTGCCCTGTGTGTATGTATCTGTGTATGTGCGCACCTGTGTGTACCTGTGTGTATGAACCTGTGTGCACACCTGTGTACATACCTGTGCATGCACGCACCTGTGTGTGTCGGGAAGTGGGCAAAATGCCACTCAGGCTCTACAAGAATCCTGGCTTTGGGGTAGGGATGGCTGCAGAGAGGGATAAGGGCACCAGCAGGGCCACTGCAGCAAAGGGCACTCCATCCTTATTTAATTACACCCTATTTCCCAGTACAGATCTGAAGAAACGTATAAAAAACGTATGGGCGAGCGGAAGAGTGAAAACGATTCTGCCCCCAGAGGCAGCATCTGTCCGCTTTACACACTGGACAGCCAAAGGGGAGCCGTGGCCGTCTCTTCTAAGAGCTCAAGGCGGATGTGGCGGGGGCCCGCGCGCGGCACCTGAGTCCGGCCGGCCGTCCGAGCTGCGGAACTCCTGCATCCTCCTCTCCAGCTTCTGCTGCCGGCGCCGCTTCATCACCACCTCGGGGTTGGAGATGGTGCGCGTGAAGCTGGTCTCCGGCATGTCCTTGTAGAGCTCGGTGGCCAGGCGACAGTTCTCACTGGGAAGGAAGCACCAACGAGGTTTTTAAACGTTGCATCGCGATCACACAGAACTCGAAACAGACGTCTTTTGGCTACACCTGTACCCCACGGAGGCCGCCGTGTGCCGCTCGCCGCGTGCTACTCATTATGTGCACGGAGGACAGTTGCTCTCAACACAAACCGATGCTGAACTGAGCAGGAACTCATAACGAAAATTCTACCATGAGCTAACGCAACTTAATTACTGTGCGTTAATAAAGCTAAAAAAGGTATAGACTACACATCCTACTAATTACCACCAGCATTATCCTAGAACAGACCAAATGAGGTGGCACAACATTCCAACCACGAGAAATAAAAGACTGAATATACTTCAGTGAAAATCTGTCTCCTCCTGTTTAAAAACAAAACTGCAGCTCGCTGCCAGTGCTCACTTAGCATCACACGCGTAGGAAGGCCATGTTTTCTAGGATTTGACATTTTCAGCTACTAAAAGAATGCTAAACAGAATGGTGTCATTTATTGCCAAAGACGATCGATATGCTCCAGCGATGCGAAAATAACGATAAAAGTGAGAGATTTCACGGCAAACTTTGGGAGTGAGGTTAGGACTGGAACCCACGAGTGACCTTGGGGTGAACACCGCAGCTGCGAGGGCCGCTACCAGCATTCTCAAGGGAAACAGTAAAGCATGAACTTTTAACAACTTAACTCCTTTTAAGTCCCTATTTTTCTTAACGGCACTGATGCAGGACCCCGTAAACTAAACTGAAAAGCATAACAAGCCACAGCACGTTTTCTTTTCCTTTGCTATTTTTCATAGGCCTACGCGTTGACACGAGCTCCTCGTTTTGCGTCACCGCTGAAGCGAGAGCCCGGTGCCTCTCACAGGCAGTGCCGCCCGAAAGGGCAGCACCTAAACCCACCACGATGCAATCAGGATGGCTCACACGCCACTCGGAAGTGAGCATGTGCGACAAATGGCCACCGCCACCAACACAGACTGACCACTTGGAGCCGAGCGTGATCAAGACACGAAGCGGCCGTCACAAGGAAAGAGCGGAAACGGTTAACAGACATGCAGGAGGACGTCGGCCTCGGTGACGGTACCCAGACTTCCTGGGGCGATCACACAGGGCAGTGACGGCACACCGTCCTGTGACGAGCAAGCTCCCGGTGCAAGGACATGGGGTGGCCACGGAAACCTTTCGAAGGGCAGCCTGGCGAGGAAGCACCACGCTGCTGCTCAGCTGTCCTTACACGGTGCGCCCGAAGGGGGTAACAAGTCCCCAAAGCTGTGGGAAGAGGATGTTCGCTGGGGTATTATGTCTGATGCCGAAACATCCACGAAGTAGCCGCAAGTACACAAAGGGTGGTTACAGAGACTGTGGAAAAACTGTCACAGACCCCTTACTTATCACTTATCTGTGAACGTGTATTTACGTGAAATATAAACAACGTGTACCCAACTCAGTAAAAAAAGTCAGGTGGAAAGTTCTAGTGGTAACACTGTGAGTAAACAAGAAGCGCGTCTAGCTGGGGGCATACAAACTACGGTCCCCTTTGGGCCCAGGCCATGACAGGTGACGCCTCGCCCCTGTCAAGCCTACTATCCGACTTTCTGAGCTGCATGCCTGTTTCCTCAGCAGACAGACTGCCATGCGGTCAGCGCCAAGTCAGGTGAGAGCACAAGTGTGTGACCCTGGTGTGACCCCGCTAAAGTGGGGGCTCCCACGCCGGTGGGAGGGGTGCGTTTCTTCCAATGTCTCTTTCCTGTGATGACGAACGCAACGATCTGCCTCACTCCCTCGGCTGAGGTCAGAAGCTCAAACACTCGCACAGCGAGCACCTCCAGACGGCCGGTGTGGCAGAGTAAGGCCCGGGAGGTGGCGCGGCGGGCGTGACCGGACGCTGCTTTTGGGAGCAGCTGCTCCTCCTGCTGGTCCTGATACTGGCCCCCGTGCGGCCAGCGAGGCTCGTGAGAAAGCGCAGCCGCCCTGAGGACCAGAGCAGCGGGGGTGAAAGGGACAGCCCGCGAAGAGGAGAATGTGGCACCCACGGTCCGCTCAGGAAAGCGGCCGTTAGTCAACGCGCACACACCGCGACGACATGCACGGCGGGCAGCACGCTGCCACGCGGAGAGCCAGACCTCGCCCACGGCACCCCCCGCGGGGAGCCGCCCCGTCCAGTGCACCCGGCAGCTGGGTGAGGTCTGTGGCGTCAGCAACGCGTGGCGCAGAGCGCGGGGCAACAGCGTACTCCAAAGGCCACTTACATGTCGTCCCCCTGGAGAGCTCCGTCGTCCTTGTCAGACGCCTGTCTCATTGCCTCTTTTTCTCTCTTCTTTTTCTCCTTCTTTTCTTTCTTCGAGAGAGTTCTCTTGAAGTTCTGGATAACTCCTTCTTTCTCCTGCTTTTCGGGTCCGTTACTCTGAGCCTTCTGGTGAAAGGAACATCATCACGACCTGGCTGCTACCCAGACCCACGCGAAGCTCGCCCAGGGCTTCGCCCCTTCGCCCCGGCCAGAGGCAAAGCCGCAGACAGACGCCCTTCACCTCGACTGACAGTTACGTGGGTGTACTTGTCAAATCTTAATAAATTACACGTTCGATATCGGTGCATTTCACTGTGTATAAACTTTACCACCATTCAAAACTAACAAGCAAGCAAGCAAAAATCCAAGCCCAGTAAGAAAATGGGTGAGAATCATAAAATCTAATTTTCAATTTAAAAAATACAAATGATGTACATAAAGTAATTTAGAATAAAAGAAATCTAATGAAAACACAGAAATAACTAAGCATTTAAATCATTATCTATTTATAGATATTTCAACCTTAAAAGAAACGTTAAGAGTTGCCATAATAAATTGGTTTTTAATAATGCAAAGTTACAAGTACCATTTCTGCAAAAACTTCGCCAAACGTTATCTGCTTGCTCATTCTTAATTCACAGCACAACCTGCCAGCGCATGACAGAGACGAGTTATGCTCATGTAACTGAATGGGCTGGCCAGTAGAGAACCGAGGACATAAAAGAATGGCTCTGTGATGTATGTCCCTGGGAGAGAGCTGCTTTCCGCACTGGGCATCTCCGTTCCCACGTCCACTGCGAGCCGTGCCCACCGTCCCGACCCCAGAGGGTTCTACCACACCCCGAGGGTCTGTGCCCCACAAGAGCGCAGTGGCTGACGCTGTGCTGCAGACACGAGACGAAGCACGCACAGCAACAGAAAAGTCCTCGTGGACACACACTTGCCACTTATTTACACACACGCGACAAGTCGCTAAAGCACAGTGACAAGGCCAAGAACGTGCTTTGTATGGCCAGACTCAGCGAGGAACACAGACGTCGCACACACAAAATGAAAACTTTCTCTTGCCAAAAGTCAACAATATAAGTCTTTTCCCAGTCTGTTGGGGAAAAAAATTTAAATAGAAGATTTTTCTCTAAATATTCTTAACTTTGCACTTGCTACCTACCACTTATCTATACTGAATGCTGTGTACCATGCCACTTGACACAATTTTTCTAATTATACCAGTATTTCACGGCATTCCACATAAGAACGTTGGCACAGGAATTCCAGCACCTGCCACCTGGGAAAGACTCGCTCTATCACATCACCTAACGGGACCCAAAAGTTCAGATTCCTGACCTTACACACGTAATACGAAGAAGATTTTAAATGTGCCTTGAATTGCATCTGAAACATAAATAGGTTGTGAAAGTTTTATTTTCCCTTCTGAGTCTTATTAAAAGATATTCTGACTTTGTAAGGTCAGGGGAAAATTGCAGCTATTACTTGAGCATTTATTCTCCTGGTAACTGAAGCTTATGTGACTCTTGTTTGAAAAAGGAGGGAGCAACATTCGGGATTATCCAGCGACAGGGAGGAGAAGCAGGGGGGTGCTGGGCTACTCTCCAGTACTTTCTGGAGGCGGCACAAAAGCAGCTCAGGGGGAGAAGCGAGAAAGAGAAAGGAGTCCCGTGACGCGACAGAGTCCGCCAGCGACCCCGTCGGCCCTGGCTCCTACCTTGGGGGCCATGGCGTCATTCTCGTTCTTGAGAACAAATCTGCCTTCCCGATCATCTTTATTCCAATTCAACTGCACGACTAGGGGCTTCTCTTCTATGTCCAATCTTCTTTCTTCTTCAGAACATGAAATGAAAAGAAATAATAAAGCCATGGTTATCTAACGGCTCTAATAGGACTTTCTGGTTGCATTTCACTCTACAGACACCAAATACCTTACTATCTGAAGTACTTGCTGATCATCCGAACCGCAACTCAAAATGCTAACGATCAGTTCGATGTTTTGTTGCTACACGTACTACCACGTGTCGCCACGTACCCGGCGCCAGACACCGCCCAGGGACAATTTCCTCACAACAGTTAGACTCTAACTGGGAAGATAATAGACGCACGGGCCAACGAGGAAAAAAAAGAAAATGTCCTGAACTTTGCTATAAGCTGTTCTCGTAAATCAAACCACCTCACATGCAACAGGGGAGTAAAAGCATAACGTCCAGATGGCGCAGGAGTTCCAACGAGTCACGTGGGCTTTCTCTGCTCACACACGCGATCGTGGGGTGGCAGCGACTCGGCACCACGGGCCCTGGCGTGATGACCGCCCTTCTTCCTGTCGGACCCGCGTCTCCGAACCCATGTCCCTAACCCTCGTGTCTCCCTGCACCGTGAGGCCGCCGCCCCCTTCGCTGCGACGATGAGGAGCTCGGCTCAGTGTCTCCGTCATGAGGCCATGGCACATGGAGCAGGCCACAGCCCACCAAGGGCCCTTAGGGCCCCGCGCAGCCTGGCCCCCAGCTGGAAGCCTACACGTGGCAGTGACCCAGGGAGTGGCACACAGAACATGCGCACGATGCGTACACAGTCCTGTCATCATCAGCGCATGAGAATGATGTGTTCTAAATCATTTCAAGGAAAAACTACAAATGAAAAATCAGAGTAATGAGTCAGGGACTGAATCAAGAACCCTGAAATTCCCACCATGAACCAAAATTAAGTTGTCTTGCTGTGAAATCTGTACTAGATAAAATAAATCCTTCACCATGAATTTTTTAGAGAACAACTAATATTCAGAACAATTAAGTCGAAATCAGCAAACAAAAACAGGGGTGAGACCCTAAGGGTGAGACCCTAAACAACTGACGTGAGCCTAACTAGTCGACGTAAATGAGTCAGCGCCCCCGCGACTTCACACTTTAAGGCCTTCTGCCTTGGCGGTTCCCATGGGTTTTTTTTAAATAGCAAAATCCTTTTTGTTTTTCTACCTGATTTCACAGAGAATCCTCATGTACAAAGGAGAGCAGCAAGGCCCCCCTCCCTGGTGGCTGAGGCACACGTTGGGCCCCAGAACTTGGCCCATGAGGGCTCACTGGAGGCGTTTCAAATTCCAAGGAAAAGGTCCCTCGGCCAGACACGGCCGGAACCGCGAGCTCCGAGACCTTCGCCATGCCTACGGCAGGTGTCATGCTGCTGTCCAGCGGGTTGTAAGAAACAAGCCCTCCCGAACGCCACGAGGCGGGCGGGAAGTGAGGGCGCCCCTGAAGCCTGGGGCGGGCGGCCCCAAGGCATAGCACCATCGGGGGGTACTGAGACCCGGGGTGGAGCGAGCGCCTCAGTTTCCTTCTCCTTCTGTAAGAACCACTTCAGACAGCCACGAGCTGCTCACGCTTGGGCAGACATACGTAGTAATTTGCCTGAACGTAGCTTCTCGGTAAAAGTAAACATCAGGTATGACCCCTGGCCTGCGGGCTGACTCACGACGGCTCCATGCCCGGAGGACGGCCGGGAGCCCGCACCTGGGCACAGGTGCACCTTCGCTCGGAGCACGACGGGCCGGGGGGCACAGCGGACAGTCCTGGCAGGTCAGCTCGGGGCCTGTTCTCCACACACCTCTGCTGTTTCCACCTCCGTGTAAGGAATGTGTTCTACTTTTTAATTAAAAATAAGTCTAGGAAAGGAAGTCTCTCAAGGAAGCAGTTCTTTTGAAAAGTCAGAATCATTTTGTTCTTAGGTCTCGACTTCCCATCTTGCACCGTATTTTTGCGAAGACCTCACCTGGTGGCATTCAAGTGAGCGGGCAGTGCAGACAGGAGAGGGCTGGGGGCAGGGAGGAAGCCAGCCGCGGGAAGCCCCACGGGTGGGGCCGCCCTCCAGCACCGACTCCAGGGTGGCTGCTGTGTACGCAGGCGGATCCCTGCAGTCGTAAAACAGTAAAGACCAGCGGGGCCCACCTAGCGTACTGCCGGGAGAAGCGCTGGGTCTCCCCCGGTTTCCACGCATCACAAAATTAGCACAATTTCAAATGTACAAAGCAAGCTGGCTTTTTGAAGTAAAAAATAAATAAATAATGTTCAAAAGGGATTTCTGGGTGGAATCTAACCAGTGTTCAAACAGGATTTGTGCTGTATATAATCCTTCACTAGATGCGTTGTGTTTTTTTTTAAAAAACAGGTGACTCAACACTTCCAAAGCACTCAAAAATTAGTAAATTTCTACATTTCTCATCAGTCCAACTTAAACTCTTATTTGATACAGACATATATTTTCAGAATAATGGAACTATGCTGTTTCACATTACAAATCATAATAAGACTGATGATTCACACTAACATTCAACTGGGCTATAATTAACTGTAATATTATAATCTACACTTAGAGTTAACACGAAATATTTCTCCAAAAGCAGGCAGCACACTACCATATTGTCGATGTGTGGGAAACTGAAGTCTGTTGGATCATTTTAATTATGAAACGCCATGCTACATACGTTAGGAGACACAAGCATACAAAAAAATTAATAGATTCTTTCCAACTGCCAAGAAACATATGCGCAAGGAGCTCACAAGAACATTTCCTAGACGTGCCAAAGCTCTGCTGACCTGTCTGCTGCTCCCTCAGCCTCCCCAGAAAAAGCCAAAGGTGGCCCGCGGAGCGGCAGTCCGGCCAAAAGGTGCCTGGACGAGGGACCGGCCAGAGAGCCACCTACTTACGAGAGCGGGACCCGCACTGACCTCCGCTGACGTGCACCTCGTAGAGCGAATACTTGGGAGACGACAGCATCCTCATGTCTGGCCGGAACTTCTCGGCCAGCGTTTCGATCACGTCCTGAGTCGTGGCCGTACTAGAGACCCGGATGCACTTCGTTGCGAAATTTCCAGCAGCTTTATCTTGAAAATAAAACCTCATCACTCCATGGAACTCCAAATCCTAAAAGAAAACAGAGCGATACACATTTGGAAAAACATTCTAGAAGGATCCACTTTTTATAACAGTTATGAAAAGAAAAAGGCCATCTCCACCACTTTTAAAAACGTTTCATTACCTTCAACATCTGAGACAGAACCGAAAGACAAGGGACTTTAGTCTTCAAATTTAATCATGCCACTTGGGCCGAGCTATGTACAGTTTCTCTTCGCCTGACTTGTCTCGTGTGTAAGATAATGGCCGCAGAGTAACCGATGTTAGTAACAGCCAACGTTTACTGATTCTGGAGCGAGTGCCGGACACAGCTGGACGTGCATCATTTTGTGACGTCTTTCCCACAACCCACTTAAGTGGGCACTGTTATTAAACCCGTCAAGGTGTGGTCACTGGACCTGCTCGAGCAGGTATGCGGCAAGTCCAGCATGAAAGCCCAGGCCCGGCGAACCCCACGGCCCACGGCCATGCCCCCGAAGTCCCGTCCAGCGAGGTTACGAGACGGTTCCAACAGCGAGGGGGAAACGCCAGCCTCGAGCCCGCCATGAACGTGAGTGGAAACTCTCAGCCACTGCAGACTGCACCTGCGACTAACTCTCACCATGCACCACTTGCTCAGGATCGACCAGTGCAATTCAGACCATCCCCAACCCTTACTCCGGAGAAAAGAACAACAAATGCCATCAAAGGACGACGGCAAGGCGGCTGGAGCCCATGCAACTGCGGAACGCTCTTCCCGTCGCTTCCTGGTTTTCCTCTTAAACCATTTAAAAGACAGTCTTTCTGAGTGACACTCACATGAGTCTCGGGCCCTTTGCTCTAGAAGCTGAATCGGTGGTGCACACCCAAGGCTGAGACGTCATTTGCTGGGTGACACGTCACCTGGGGACCCGGGGACATCAGAGTTCCTGTGACCCGTCACTTCCTCGAACACAGACAAAAAGCACAGCTCCCAATGGAAGCACCGAGAACACCTCGAACCCTGGGCCCCGCCACTGCCAAAGATTCAGCTACGCCAGGGGGCCAGGGGACTCGTCCTCGACCCCTCCCCTGTGTCATCCTCCACACCTCACACACCAAGTCGCTCCATCTTCCAAACAGACTCAGAATCCACCCAAAGTCCTGTGAAAGCCGAGTCAGATCACATCATGCCTTAGCTTCCTCCCGCATCGTGCCCTAGTCTCAGATGACAAGCCTCTCCCGCGTGCCCAAAGCCCACCCCAGTTAGGCCTGTCTCTGCTACCCCCAAGCCACTAGCCTACACCTCACGGACAGTTACAACCTAACACGTATTTTTTTGAAGAAAAGTCGGGAAAATGGAACATTAGCACCGTTAGCTGTATAAGCGACATGAAATTAAACCAGGACATGAGACCACGAGGCACATCTCCAGCCCCCAACCTGCCCTGCGCCCGCCCGGCCTCTGTCTGACCACCAAGCAGGACGACCTCCGGTTCCCATGGCCCAGGCAGAGTGAGCACGTGTGTCAGGAAACCACCACCGAACCCCAGCTCTGGTGAAGCAGGGCCCTGGTGATGGAGCGACAGCGGAGGACGCCATGAGCTGGCGGAACGGGAGCCGGCGCGCCCAGCCACAGGTGTCTGGCCGCCCTGCTCGGAGCTCGGGACACGGCGCTTCGGACCTCTGCGGGACAGCCCGGCAGTCCCCACAGCAGGGCTAACGGTCTGATGACGTCACAGCCAGCATGGCCAGCAGTGCACAGACACGTGTTTGCTTAAAGGAGAGGCGCTCTCCTCCTCGGTGCTGCTTACACTGATCGCCCAAGGGAACAGGCACAGAAAGCAAACGCTGGCGAAGGCCCTCCAACGCCTGAGCGAGGTGCCAGCCGTGGCGGCCCACGGGCAGGCAGAGATCCACCGGGGGTCACGTCCACCAGGGCCCGACACGCCAACCGCAGTGCCAATTCAAAGGGAGGGATAAGGCATCCAACTGTCACCTGTCTCCTTTCCTCCACAGTGATTTTCCTCATAAGAAAGCCAATGTCTCTTTCTCCTAAAGATATGTGTTTACCTTTGTGCAAATTTTTCCCTGAGAAACTATCACCAATGCCTATTCCGATGGAGATGGAACACGCCCCGGGCTGGTTAATGACAGCCAACTCTGGAACAAAGAGAACACGACAGGCCGAAAAAGAAAAAACACCGACTGAAGGACAGAAGGCTGTTTTATGAAATCACTAGAGAGCCCATGCAAGGAGCAAAGCATTAAAGGTGGAGCTCTTCTTTTAATTATTTTATCAATATCTCGATTAACGAAAGTGATGATCAGCTGGCCTCATCCACACGGGCAGAAGCTCAGCGGAGCAATCCCCATCTCCTTGGGCTCGAGCTGACGAGAACCATTTGTTCTGAAGCTGAAACAGGTCGGCCATGCCAACTGACTTGCCTTCTCACCCCGTCCGGCATTTACTTAAAATCCGTGCCCAGCCTGCAGCAGGACGTGACTTCAAACAGGCAGGTGAGCGCCATCCCTACCCCACGGGGCAAGCGGCAGTGGCCAGGACAGACCGGGTCATCACACACACAGACACGTGTGCCACACACACACGCACACACACGTACACACGGACACACACACACAATTGAGTCCTGATGCTGGTGCCTCCAAGACACGCACCACATGTTAAGGGAAAATACAGCTGTGCCTTCAAAACGTGCACACATCCTAGCCCCTAAATCAAGCAGACGACAGCCACGGGATGTGCTTTGCTGGACACTGCACTAACGAACAGTTTAGCCAGAGGACAGAATGCAGAAACCTTGACTACGGGTTTCTGAAATCTTGTATAAACACTCTTTTTACATGCTAGTCCTTCAAGAGTACTCTTTAAAATTCCACGCAGTTCGTTGCCTAAAACTTTTACAAGACACACTGTACTTCTGAAAGCTTAAAAGCGGTGACGGGAAACACCTTCACCAGGCACTCGCTCCCAAGGGACAGTCCACCCGCTCTCCCCTGCTCCCTTCCTACAGCGTGAGCCCGTCGGCCCTGTTTCCTTTTTTAAGTCAAGACACTTTTAGTTACAGTTGACATACCATGCCACGGCAGTTGCGGGTGTACAGCGGTAATCAACATTTATGTGCACCGTTTTCTAACAGCACCAGTTATATTACCTTGTAAACATCTGATTTCCCAAACCCCGGGAGTTGTCTATAAAAATCAAACGAACTTGCTTTAGATGGAGCCACCTTCTCAGATAGCTGCAGCGCAGAGATCAGGAGCTTCATTTTGCAGGTCCCAGGGCACCGGCCTATGTGATAAACGGTCCCGGGAACTGTGCTGTCCCCAAACGGAGGCGCGGTCTCTAACCCGCGGCCACGCGCACCTGCTGGGCGCCAGCTGCCCGCGGACACCGAGCACTGCACCGCTGGCTCGCAAAGCTGGCGGAGTCCCGGTCCACCGAAAGCGGGCCAGGCCACCTTCCAGGCGCAGAGCTCAAGTTTTCTGGACTGGAAAACTGACATAATGCACGCATGCGCGCACAGACACAGACAAGCACACACACAGGCACACACACACGCACATGCACACACACATCAGCATAAGCAATTACACAAATGTTAATAAATCTGACTACATAAAAAAACTTACTTGGCAAAACACACACACACACACACAATAAGCAAAGTCCAAGGACAAGTGACACGTGGGGGGAGGCATTTCTAATTTATGTGAGAGGAAAATATAATCTCTCTAGCATGTAAAGAGATCCTCAATTTAAGGAGAAAAAGACCGTCTGACTTTGAAACAGCAGACACTCATGGATTTTCTTCCCCCACACAAAAAAACACCTCCTAGTTCTTTCCACTGAAAAGGCCTTGAAGCAACAGACAGGCTGTGGCCTCTGAGCACTGCTTCCCCCTGAGGAGTTGGGGCTCCGTGGATAACGGCTTAGTGCAGGAGCAGGTCGAAGCACGGACAAGATGAGTTTGGGACATCTTGTTATGCCAGAAAACAAGAAAGTTCTCAAAAAAAATAACTGACTCATTCAAAAGATTCCTGTAGCCACAATCCTCTATAATTCTGTTTTTAAAATACACCAAACATCCCGAAGTTCAAAGCATGTCCAATGATCTCACTGTAACCGAATCAAGATATGAAAAGACCCCTGGCCAAACGTGGGACCGTCTGAACAGCAGCAACGAGACTGCAGCTGACAGAAGCACGGACTGCGTAAAAACCCCCCAGTCCACGATGGTAAAGAAAAGCGAGGAAGCCAAAAACAAAATCAAAGTCGCCGTCAGCACCGCAGGTAACCGGGGCACCACCGCCTCCGTCTGAAAATACACAATTAACGTAAAGCAATTCAGAATTCGTCAGATCAGAGGGGGAGAACGTGTTTGTTTTCAAAGGGATTCCAGCCAACGACTGTGAAAGAAAGGACAGAGTCAGAAAACCAGCGTTCAGGCCGCGACGGCCGTGCTGAAGCAGCGAGGGAGCTGAGGGAGGCTGAGGGGACGTGGCCCTGAGGGCACGCTGCCCCCACCGCTGCCGCCGGGCCAGGGGGCGGGCGGGCAGGCACACAGCAGCTCTCAGGAGGCTGCCTGCCTCACCGCCGGGCAGGGGTCCAACCGGCCTTAGCCACAGAAACGAGTCCACCACCACCCCGGGGCGAAAGAGGCCCGGGTGGGGACGCCGCACAGGACAAGGACCCCAGAGCTTTCCAGCAAGGGTGCGGCAGGACACCCACGTGTGACGGCCTGTCTGGACCCGGCCGCCACGCACCGACACAAAGGCGCATCTGTGCGACAGAGAGGCCTGTGAGATGCGGGGGCTGCCGCCCCGCGGACACCGTCTTCCGGGGCACGCGCGGCGGGAGGGGGACCGCGCGAGCAGTCAGGCCGGACACAGCAAACACCGCAGGCCGCGGGGGACAGAACCCCGGGAGACGGACACAAGGGGCCTCCCCGACGTCTGCGCACTTCGCTAACAGGTCCGAAGTGACTCGGCCACAGTCACGAACTGCGTGACACACGAACAGGCGCGTTCTCACCGAGCGCCGACGCCCCAGGGAAACCGGAGGCGGACACTCGGGAACGCGGCCGCCGCGGCGTCGTCCGCGCCGTGGGCCGGAAGGGGCAGGGCCTCGGCCGCCGGAACCGGAACCGGAACCGCGGCCATCCCGGACTTCCGCCTCCCAGGCCCGTGGCCCCGACCCTGGAAGGCTGGCCGCGGCCCTGGAAGGCCAGGCTGCTGCCGACTTCCAGGCTCCCGGGTTGCCGCCACACCACTCACGTGCGTCCGAGCGGCCGCCACAGGCGAGGCACGGGGTGGCAGCCGCCTTTATCTGTCCGCACAGCCGAGCGCCCGCAGCCACGAGAGCCAGCTGGAAAGGTGCAGAGTCCCACCTCTAGCAAAACGAAATACAAAAATAAAAAAAACAACATTTTAAGTTTATGTGAAAATGCAAAATACTAAGCTCTGTGGGAAAAAAGACACTTCGAACCATTTATAATTCTGTTTTTTAAATACAGCAAATGTCCCAAAGTTCAAAGCATGTTCAATGACCTGACTGCAGCCGAGTGACACAAAACTGCAAAATGCCTTCCTGTTCAAATAGCCGGATGCCTGAACTCAGCCCCAGGACAACAACCGGAAGAAAGGCCAAGAAGACTAGAGGAGCAAACTCACTCACATAACCTGCTTCTTAAGTCTGCGCGAGTACCCTTTCTATACTCGCACAAGGAAAGTGCGCCACCCGCATGACGCCCGCAAACTGGCGGACCCGCATTTACCACGCTACGGGACCTGGCAGTCAGGTGCGTCCCCACACCGCGGCGACCATTCTGAGAAGCCTCTGCAACGACAGCGCTCCCGTGCCGTTCAGAGCACACTAACACCTGAAGCCACAGGACTCAACCTTCCTCAACTAAAACGTTCAAAGCACTTATCTAAATTTAAAAAAAAAACCTTCAAATTTCTATTGTAGTGCAGCGTTAGCAAACACATACATCTTAAAACAGGCAGGTTTTTGATTCTGTCCACACCTCAAGGCTTTTCATGTCTCACACAGGACACCTGAGAGGGGGCTGTGACAAGGAACAAATCAGAAACTGGCGGGAAAATGAAAATGACTGCCTCACAGCTGAGGTTTTACAAACTAAAACTAAACACTCGGTTCTGGGGCAGGTTCTCCATGGGTATCATGAGCCACCTCGAACTGCATATTTGGTGCCACCCAGTACCTCCTGACCGCACTTCCTGTTTCACATTCTGCGTTATCAAATGACCACAGCAGACTGGAATGTCCCTCGGTACCAGGCAAGAGAAAAACAAAAGGTAAGCTGCACAAATCAGCATCGGGACTTGGTACAAGTCATGTGGTCAAGGAGGACGCCAACGGCACTAATTGACAAAAGGGACACAGAACATCTATGCGGGGGCAAAGCGCTGATGAAAATGACTCACTGTCCAACTGAGAAGTTTTCTTAATATAATTTCAAAAGAGACGTGATCACTGAAGCAGACTCATGTAATGTTACTGAAACGTCTGTTCACTAGAATAACATTTTCAACTCCCCTTCAAGAACCTTCCACACTGTTAAACATCCCAAGCTAACACACACACGTAGACTTAAAAATACATTCTGGAGTACGTTCTTTAGTTAATTCCCAGAATATGGCATAGACATGAACTCAACAACAAACATACAGAAATATGACAGCAAGTATTAGGCCCCATGAAATGAAAACCTCCAAATCACTGTCTGTTTTTTACATAAAGTTATATTATCCACAAAATCTCACTTACGTATACTTTTGGAGATATTACCATTTCTAAATATAACTGCATGCAAAATAAGAAACAGCAACAAATCAGATTTTTTTTTTTCCATTTAAGGTATGGAATGCACAACCTACCTAAAACATACAGTACTGCAAACTGCCCCTCCCCCCGGTAACATGCACCAATACAAGGTCAAGCAGACAGGTCAAGCAGAACTTCCCGGTCTGCTCCAGAACAGAACAAAGGGAAAGGAAGAAAAACAAAGCGTGAACAATGACGATAACACAACACGAACAGCAGGAGTCACTCCCGTGCTCGGTGTCCACCCCACAACTCTTCCAGGAGCACAGAGGCGAAGAAGTACCCCGGCAAACAGCGCACTGTCCACTCCAGCTCTGACCTGTGTGGCAGGGACCACCACGTTCCTGTCCCACGGATGAGGAACGGGGCCTGGAAAGAGCTCGTCACGCCGCTCACAGCAGCGGGCCGGACAGAGTCCCTCCGCAAGCAGCTCCAAAACGAGGCCACACTCTGCCTGGCTCCGCCAAGTGCCCCTTCCCCTGGTGTATGAGGCGGCCAGTCCCTAGCCCCGGCAACATGGCAGACCAAACAATCAGCAACCACTCCACGACAGGTGACAAAATAAACATTCTCCTACATACAGATAAACCTCAGAGGGAAGACCAGAAAAGCAAACGCCCGGGACAGACCCCGGAGGGATGCACAGTGCCACCCCACAGAGAAGCCGCTGGACTAAACATCTAAATGCAAAAAGTCCAACTGCAAGACTTCCAAATAAAATATGGAACACAGTCAACGAACAAGAGAAAAAACATAAAACTTTAAGAAAAAAGACTGATGAACCCAAATAATTTCAGAAGTTGTAAAACGTACGTGACAAAACACTGTAAAAAAGTAGAAACCCATAAACAAAAGCACAGGTGCAAAATATATAATGTACAAGAGATTAGTATTCAGAATTTATAAGTAGTTCCTACAAATGAACTAGAAAAAGACAACACTTTTTCTAAACAAATCATTGGAAAAGATGGACAATATATATAGACAATTCAAAGAGAAAATAGGAATGACCAAAAACATAGAATAAGTAGAATAAGTTCACCCACTGAAATCAGGGAAATAGAAATAATTCTTCTTTCCTATATTCCAGATTGTAAAAAAAATCTGAATATTTTGAAGATATGGGAGATTCTCAAGTTTGGAACATACTTGGTCTCACCACCTCATTGATCGATTTGGCAGAACCTGGTAAATTAGAATGCGTACATGGCTGGTGACCAAGAAATTACCGTTCTGGGTATCCCACCTAAAATATATCATTGATACAGAAAGAAACATGGCCAAGGGTGCTCATTAGAACCACATTTTAACAGTGAAAAAATACAAAAAAACAGGATCATCCCTAGACAGTAGGGAATAATAAAGTGGTTCGTGTGGACAATGGGAGGCCACGGAAGAGTTGAAACGAACCAACAACTGTCTATTGACTTCTGGCCACTTCTGGCAAAGCAGAAAGGGAGAAGGGAAGGCAGAAAAGCCTTCAAATTGTACTAAAAATTTAAACTTTCAGTGATATGGGAATAATGGTCTATGACAAATGTTTTAAAGAGAAATGAAAACGGTGACTTAGTAGCCAAAGAGGACTCAGGTAGACATGAAGACATTTCTATTTCCAGTTAAGTCACCATCACCATCGTCACTGTCCCTCCCACCCAACTCGAGGCCATGGGGAAAACAGTGAACAAAATCGTCTGTTCCCAGGGAGTTTGCAATCCAGCAGGACACCCAGTCATGACTGATGGCACCATGCACGAAGAATTAAGTGGAGCAGAGGGACCGAGTCGCTGAGGCACCTGAGCGAAGCCAGAACTGTGGCAGAGCTCGCGAAGCTGGGGCTCAAGCGTCAAGACCCCGAGGCAGGGCCTGGCTGGCGTCCGACACACGGCAAGAGCCCGTGGCTCGGCGAGAGGCAAGGTGGCACCAGACCCTGCAAAGGGCCACTGGCTGCGCTCTCCAGGCCAAGGCGCACTCTCAGCAAACTAGAGCCATCTGAGAGTTCGGGCAGAAACGTCACTATTTAACCGAGCCTAGGAGTGTATGTCTGGGTGGGAAACGGATGGACGGGGCGAAGGCAGCCGACGGGACAGCTCGGGGTGAGCTGACGGGGCACCCGGCGGGCGCGCCCAGCCCGAGCCACTGGCCGAAGCGCAGACGGGAGAAGGCCGGGTTAGGACAGCGCTGCACAGGCCAGCGGCGGCTTGTGCTGACCGGTTGGATGGGAGGCCTCAGAGGAAGAAGGGACCAGGAACGATCATGAGGCCGTAGTCACAAGCGATGGGCAGAACTGAGCTGCCAGATGCTTGCTAAGGTAGGGGGGTAGGGGGAGCCGGTGTGGGCTGGCGGAACCAAGAGTTCCGCTCTGGACCTGTCATATGCAGGTAACGGCCGAGCCACAACACATAAACGTGGGCCCTGACACCGCGGAAAAGGAGATCTCGGTGAGGAGTCAGTGCGGCGAAGGAAGGGGCACACAGATCCCGGAGTCCCCAGGGAGACACGCAGCCCAGACCCCGCAGTCCCGTCCGCCCTGCGAAGGCCAGCAGGCCGGCCCCGGAGGCCATGTGGAGAAAGAGGTCCCTCGGCAATGCTGCTATGCCAATACAAGACGGTTAAGAAATGACAGCACGAGGGTCTCTGGTGACCTGGATGAGGGGGGTTTTGGTGAGGTCAAGAGTTAGGCCCCAAAGGGCAAAAGCAATGTAAAAGTTCTAAAATGTAACTGTGTCTTTAAATCAGACGACTTGGACGACAGCAGAGCACCGCCATCCTTCACTGCTGTGTTCTTGTCTTACGGGGACAGGTCCACGACGACCGAATAACCAGACTGACAGAGAGTCACAGTTAATGATCGTCTCAAGGACGCAGACTCCGGTGGCGGAGTGTGGTCGACAGTGTGCGGCTCGCAGCACCAGGGTTCTAATTACGGCTCCTACAGTGCGTCATCCCCTGGAAACGCCATCCACCAGGCGGCCAGCGCTTACCTTTCCCCCAACTCACACAGACGACTCCACAAACACACCAACAAACAAAGCCCCTTGCTTTTTAAGGCCAAGCATCTTTTCAAAACTTGTTTTCTTTACTGTGATATTTGTAGACATGTCGTAAATTGGAGAAAATACGTTCTGCCATAACAAATACCAAATAAGTTAGAAATTTTAAGTAGCCATGCAACCTTGGCTGCTTACGACTTCGACAGGCTAACTTCCACAAAGCTCACGGCTCATTCTTGAACTTTTAAAAGTTCGTGCTCTAGTTTTTTGAAAACGTTTTTGTTTAGATTCATTTGTTGCAACATATACCTATGTACATTTCATTCTGAGAACCTTTTCAATGAAGAAATGAAATTGTTAAAGTAAAATTGTTTTTGTATTCATGTTGAAAATTAGGTAAAACCAACTGGTACAACCGCTATGGAAAAGAGTATGGAGGTTTCTCAAAAAATTGAAAATACTTTTTACCCAGCAATTGTACTTCTGGGTATTAATCCAAAGGAAACCAAAACAGTCATTCGTAAAGATCTATGCACCCTTATGTTCATGGCAGCACAATTTACAAGAGCCAAGAGATGGAAGCGACCTAAATGCCCATCAACAGACGACTGGATAAAGGAGTTATGGTTCACATCTACAATGGAATATCACTCAGCCATTTAAAAAAATGAAATCTACCATTTGCAACGACATGATGGGCCTAGAGGTGATTATGCTGAGGGAAAGAAGTCAGACAGAGAAAGACAAATACCATGATATTTCACTTATATATGGAATCTAAGGAACAAAAAGAACAAACTCATCAAAAACAGACTCACAGATACAGTGGACGATTTGGTGACAGACAGAAGGAAGCGGGGTTGGGGGGCTGGGAGCATGGGTGAAGGGTCCAAGAAGTACAAATTAGTAGGTGATAGTTGGGCACAGGGAGCAAGGCAGAGGGAAAGCAGTCAGCACTAACATGACGGCTGAGTGGAGGGCCAGGGGAGGGAGGGAGTAATTGGGGGGGATCGTTTTATGAACTGTACAGATGTCTAACCAATGTACTATATACTTGAAACTAATTTAAATAAATAATTTATTTTTTAAAAAAACTATATGGGAGAAACATCCAAAAAAAGAAAAAAAGGAAAAGAAAAGAAATAAAATCAGGTAAAACAAAATATCCAAACTAGTCAACACTGAAAGATCCCATATGCAAGCGTCCTTCTGATACTGGAGTGTCTAGAGCTAGCGAGTTTAACCGATCGGACCGATTTGAGAAAAGACTGTCGGAACTCTGGTAAATGTGGTAATTACTAAGTGCAAAAGGGAGTAAAAGGAAAGAGGAACAAGCTATCAGCCATAACACACCTACCATATTTAGGACCGAAAAAATAAGTGCTCCCTTAGCCTTTTAGTTACTTTCCAAGCACCCTAAAAATAAAGAAATGAACAATAAGATATATCCACGTACAAGGCAAAAGATATACAATTAGAAGACCAAAATAACTGGGAAACAACACTTGTAAACAGAATAGAAATCCACGTATTTTATAAAAAGCATTTTCACAAATCGGTAACATTAAAACAAATATCCCAACAGAAAAAGATACGTGACATGAAAAGGAAGTATAACGGTCGGTAATTCACAAACGATGGTCCACCGCGACGACGAATGAAGAAATGCCAATTCTGAAATGAATGCCTTTTTACCCGTCAAACTGGAAAAAGGTTAATCTGCAATGTCCAGTGTTAAGTCAAGGGTCACGCTCACGACAGTGGGGTACGATAACACCCGGCAGCCGTCTGTCCACGCGCACGGCCTCCTGACTCAAACGCTGCGTCAGAGATCACGGAAGAACGAGACCACGGAAACGGCCACGGCAACACGGACTCGGGCAGACGGTGCTCCTAAATAACGGGCACGGGAAGGACTGCTGCACGGAACACTTCACCGCTTCGAAAAATAAGACAGAATTTTACGTAGACACACGTGTCGTTATACACGCGCACACACGTGGGAGAATTTCTTGAATGACGCATGTTGCAAAGAGGGTACATCCCATGATCTCATATTTTGTAAAAGAAAATTCAATATAGAATAAAATTTGAAAAGATGTTTTCTAAAAATGCTTTACCAGTGGCTACCTTGGGAGAGCTGGAATGGGGAGGGAGAGGGACCTGCAGACTCACTGTGGGCTCCATGTGAAAAACAGGAATTAATTTCTAATCCACGGAAATCTTAGTAAGACACACGTTTCTTCATTTCGCCCGTTACAACACTTAGCTTTCACCTTCTTTGGAGGACAAACAGGTCAGCTGCTACCCATCTGAAACAGTGTCGTCCTCTGTCTCCAGCAGAGTGCCCACCATCCCAGGCAGGCTCTGCTCAGGCCAGACCCCGATGCTGAGACACGGAAGGGCCTAAGTGGTCTGTCAGCTCCGGGGACACAAGGCAGTGGCCTGTGTCCAGAATGAATCTACTTCTTACGATGTGCCACCAAGTCGCTGACACCTGCAACGCACTCTACACACTCAGTTCCTACAGACGGGCACAGGACCCTGCGGGGAAGGCCGGGCTTCCGAACCAAAAGCTCCAGATTCACCCTGGGAGCTCACACGGCCACCTCCAGGATCCACAGCCCTTAGTTCCTTAACAGACACGTTCACCAATCACCTACCTGTGAGGACACGAACAGCACTGAAACGACGTGGCCTCCGGGTGCCCGCAGGGGGCGAGCTCGGGAGGGTCAACGGGATGGCTGAGGACTGGATGGACAACACACAGAGAGCAGCCACGTTCGTGACGAAGGGCCCGATGCTTTCACACCGGCTGCTCTGAGACAGCGTGGGCCTTGGGGGCGAGTCCCCACTCTAAGCCGGTGACCCACGTGCACGCACGTCCCTCTGGGCCCCGAATTCCATCCATCTTCCCTTCTGCTCCATGCTACACTCGTTACCTCTCCCATTTCCTCCGAGACCGGCCGCCAAAATCAGACCTAGTTCTTGCAGTTTTGTTTTTTTTAGGCCTTTTTTGATAGACCACGTAGATGACTAAATGCCATACGTGTGAAATGTTACTAGCGATGGCTGGAGGTGATCAAGGCAGAGGACTGGAAACCAGCAAAAGCCAGCATTTCCTGAGGAGTGTTCCTCAAACTGACTGCCAGCCTGACCCCAAAGACAATGGCAGACCCCGGCGCAGGCGAATCGTCCATCACCCAGACACGTGGTCCAGGAAACACACAGTGCAGGCTGCGTGATGACAGCAACGACACGTCGGCACAGCAAGACACACCCCCATTGGAAATCCAGGGAAGTCGTCTGGCACGGCGGAGGCGAGAAAAGACGACAGTGAAGAGCACGGGCCAGGAAGGCGGCCCTCCATTAACTCCCTCTCAGAGCGTCCTGCGCCCTGGGGACACCAGCACATTTCTTTCCTATCTAAACGAGCAGGCAGAGTATGAAGCCAATAAACATTAAATAAGTATGCTGTGTCGGCCACGGTCAATAATAATTTGCTCCTTGAGCTCAGGATAACGATGCCATACTTAATTACAGGCCCCGCTTATGAAAACATCAGGAGAGGATACACTCCACCGGGAAAATGCTCGCACCGCCAGCGAGACGGGCGCAGTGGAGTCGAGCACGGGGGCCGGGGAGGCACAGAGAGGGGGCGCGCCGGCCGGAGCAGCAGCGCAGGGCGGCGGGGGTTAAACGGGTCAGGAAGGGCTGGGTCACCAGGCAGGAAGTCCTGAGGGCGACACTCCCCAAACCTTCCCCAGGCTTGGACGGTGGCAGTCTTCGCTCCTGCTCTGGACTCCTACGGCCACTGTCCTTCCGTGGGCCTGGGCGCGTCCTCCGCCCCGGACCCCGGGCAGCTTGCTGTTCTCCCGCCTTCCATCCAGGCGCCTGTCTCTCCTCACACACTCCCCCAGGAGCAGGGGCATCCACACCGAGGCCACCTCCCCGGCCCACGACAACTGGCCCCTGCTCCACCCCCTCCGCCGTCGGTGCCGGAAACGTCTACCTGGAGATGGACGAGCACCTCCAATTCAAAGTAACCCAAAGACGACTTTTACTCCCCCAGAGCTATCCTGCCAGTTATGTTTGTTTCTTACATTCTGGTCACGATGCCAGCCCGTACCTGGGGGCAGGCACAGACAGGGGGCCGCACGGGATGACCCCCGCTCCCCACACCCCGACTTCACCTCCGTGACTCCGTGCTCCCTCCCCGTGCCACGCCCCCACACTCGGCCTTCCCCATTCGGGGATAAATGCCGCGTGACTCACAGCCTCCCGCCTCCGGCCTTCACCCCGACGCGCCACAACGCCGCTGCCAGGGCGGCCGCCAAGCTGCCCGGAGCATCGCACTCCTCATCTGGAACAGCCCTGCCCTGGCCGGCGACGCCCCAGGACACTGGTCAGCGCCTCCGGCCAGGCAGGTGAGCAGGTCCACCTGGACAGACACACACCCACACCCCTTCCAGAGATGCAAATGAGCGCACGACCTCAGCGGCTTCCACGGAAGCGTCATCTCTTCCTGTGACGACACCACTGCGGGGCAGCCGCGACTCCCTCTGTCCTCATTTCGGTACCAGAGAAGAAAGTGGCCCCAGCCTAGAGCAGACGGAAGAGGGAAGAGCAACGACAGAGCCACATGGAATGCGGCTTAAAGCTGCGGCTCAGAGTGGCATGTGTCACCGGCCGAAGGAAGTCACGTGGTCAAACCTGAGGCCTGCGATCCACACTCAGGGACGAGCGACGCGGTGTGCACTGCACAGATGCGGCCTCGTGTAGGGCGCACACGGGTCCAACCGGACCGAACGTGCTTCACTAAGTTCTCCACCTCTTCTCCAGCTGCTTCCCACACATTCCCTAGGGCTCAGAACAGACGTTTCCTAGAACGGACGCAGGTAAAGGTGACTACCTGCGTGGACGACAGGTCCCCTGGCCACGCCACGTGCTGCCTTGGTCCCCCCCGCCAACAGCACCCGACACGTACCAGGTGCCAGGCAATCGCGTCTGCGGAGCGAACGCCGCGCTCTGCCAGGAAAGCCGCTCTCGCGCCCCCCAGGAAATCTCTTATCCGACGAGTCACCTCGGGTCCACGAAGACGTCCCTGACGTCCACCGTGCGAACAGAGCCCGCGGCACATCGTCGTCCCTGCTTCCGATCTGTCTCACACCAGGGCACGGGGACTACTGGGGGAAAGGACTTACACGGTGCTCAGCACTTACACGGTGACCGGCACGTAGGAGGTGACTACTCAAGGAGTGACCTTGGAAATGGGGACAGACGGGGCCACGTTCACGGAGTGGGGGGAGGGCCAGCATCCGACCTCCGGCCCGAACGCGGTCCGGGCTGTCGGCTACCGTTGGGGCCCCCCAGTGCGTTCCACTCCCTCCCTGACCGTGCCGACGGCGTCCTCGGCTCCTGCGGGCCTGGGCCCTAACGGCGCCCTGTGCCCTCAGTAAACATTAGTCTGCAAGAGAGACGGCTGCGCTGGCCTCGGTTCGTCCAAGAAAAGTGTTTAAAAGTCAACAGTCTGAACAGGGCTCAGCCTCTAAAATGCAAACAGACCAAACAGGCAGCAGGAGCCATTGCTCAGATGCGCACCCCGCGCAGGCGCGCCTTTCCAGAACCTCTGCTCACAGACAGAAGCTGGCAGAAGCAAACGGCGAGCAGCGCTGCATCTCACCAACACCTACGCCCCTCCTCAACCATCAGTCCCGTGCATCTGCAATTGCTGAAGACAAAACGTCCGAAACTGCCATTTCACTAACGAAGTGCCAACATCCTGAAGCGTCGGGAACGTGTTCAGCTGTGCAAACGACACACGGGTAACATTTGGTAGCTTAGGTGCCAGTTGGTAAAAATAAACTTTTTAAAGTTAAATTATGTCCTGTGCTAGAACTGGAGCCACGACACTGTGCAGGCAGATGCCACCTCAGACGGACACGGTAAGGAGGCGGGGGAAGCACGGAAGCCGCGTCCACCTGGCCACCCCGCCCCGGAGCTTGGCGAGCACACGCAGCTGCTGTCAGAGTCCCGGGCCATAAAAGTGTTCCCACCCCCATCTAGAAGCTTCTCACGAGAGAAAACACAGACTTGTGACCCGGGAAGTCAGTCTGCGTGATCTGAGAGGTCAGGTAGGCTGTTCCCTGGACCTGCTAATTTGTCTTTCTAGTTCTGGGATGGCAAACATTTGCTCAAAGATGTCACGGGATAGCCCGCGACCATGGAGGAACCATCTGGAAGACTTTGTTTAAACTCAAATGTCTTCTGAGGGAAACTGCTCTTCCGGGTTGGCCCTGGCCGGTGAGCACGCAGACCCGGTTTGCTGTCACACTGTAAAGGGCTGAGGCAACACCCAGAGCAGCCAAGGAGGGCGGCTCTGAAAGGCGTGTATCAAGAGGGAAAGGGACAAAATGAAATGATGTGGGTAGACGCGAGACACTAGGACACGCAGTCACAGCGGAGCCGTCGGGGGGGCGGGGGGAGGGTGACGACAGCAGTGCCTCGGCCTTGGGCAGGTCCTGCCGCCCCTCGTCCCGGGCACCGGAAAGCCAGAGTGACAGTCAGACCCCTGCCAGGCCCCAGACTTCTGCTTGCCACGTACAGTCAGAAAATAAAATGTGGCCTGCACCAGGCTGACACAAAACACAGAATCATCTGTCCCAAACATAAAGAATAAAATTGCAACAGGGCTTTAAAAGGCCAAGATGAAAATCGATGCATTCATGTACGTGTGCACATGCCAAACACACGTGTCCACACGCACGAGCGTGATGTAAACAGAAGAGAAGGGGTTTCATTGACCGCATCACGCCTGTGGTCCTTCCTGAAAATTAAGCTCTAAATCACTCCCTTGCTGTCCTATGAAATTGCCAACACCTTTCACTGCTGACGTCCCATCTCTGAATCTACGAAGGGGCCTGGGAAGACAGAGCCGCAGAGCCAGACCACCTGGGTTAAATGCTGCTCCCCGGCCCACCTGCTGCCCACCCTCCAGCAGGCTACAGAAGTCCCTGAGCCCTGGATTCTCATCCCAAAGGGAGAAGAGCAAAAGTGCCGCGCCTCCCCCACAGGACCGCCACGGGCACAAGCGCTCACACGATGGCAGGCACACCGCGCGCACGTCCACGAAACGTTGCCTCGGTCACTTCTGAAAGCTGGGCTCCTGGCAGACGTAATTCAGTACTGGGTAAAAACACACCCACACGCTTCGAGCATTTTCCAAATATCCTATTGAGCACATTTCTTCGTGACAGAAGAAAGTATTTTAAACGTGTGATCTCGCTACAGTGAAGTAAACACGGCATCGTAAATGGTTTTCAACGCTTGTCCAGGTGTCCTGGTCCGAACCTTACTGTTCTTGATACTCGCAAAGTGACAACTTCGTCGAGGCAATAAAAACACACGTTTGAGAAACTGAAATCAGCACGTGACATGAAAACACGTGAAGTGAACCATGAACTCCACAAGGTCACCTCTGCCAAACCGGAATTCAAAACACGTTTTCAGACATGCGAGGTCCCAAACATGCACGGCGGAGGAAACCCTGTCCATGGTCCTCCCGCAGGCTCCTCCTCCAGGGCCCGCAGCCGCTCGGCTGGCCCCGGAGGCGCCGCTCACGAGCTCACCGACCCGGCAGTCACGGCTTCCCACCTGTTTTATCACCCTGACAAATTAATTATTAATAAACACACATTTCCCTAGGGTAACAAAGTGCATCGCCAAAATAAGTCAGCAACGCCATCTGCCAGACGGAAACGGTCACCAAAAACTCTGAACGCACGCCCGGCCGCGAGCTGGCACACGGAGTGTCTGCGGCAGAGCGAGCTGCTGAGAGGCGTGGGGGCCTGCAAGGTCCCCCCGCTCAACACACACTCCGCACCCGACACCGTGGTTTCACCACGCGAGCTTGAAAAAGTAGGACGTTCCGTGTTCTGAGGTATTAAAATCCCTCTTGCAGGTTCTAGAACATAAATGCTCGTATGTCTGTCCTTCTCCCAGGAAATGTGCTGATCCTGAGAGAAAAAATACAAATGAAACAACAGGAAAAAGGCGTCCCCACCCTGCCAGCGGTTGACATAGCTCAGAGCTCGCGTGTGGGAGAGGGGGCCGAGGGCCAGAGGACACAAGTCCGCATCAGACAGCACGCCCACCCGCCACGTGGAAGCCCCCGACGGTGCTGTCCTCGGACCCAGGCTCGGGAGCGGGGTGACCGGCGTCATCTCCGGAGTCAGCCAGAGTAACAACTCGGTTGCGGCCAGCATTCTTCAGTGACAAAGATGTCGGTGCCTGCATCTTGCTACAGCCGGGTAAAAAGTGACACGGCGCGTAAATCAGAGAATAGGCAAACAGACCAATCCGTCTCAAACTCTCCCTTTCGTCGTAACGAGCCCTGGAGTTCCCGGAAGCACCGGGAGACCTCGCTGGGACCGGTCACGCTGTCTGAGGACGGCCAGTGGCGGAGCTAGGCTCGGCAGCGACTCGCCCTCATCGCTTCCGCCGGGATGGAGGCTGCTTTTGAAAGCACAGACCACGGCACATGCTTCACAACCGTCTTGTCCCGCCGCCCGTGTCCCTAGGGCGCCAGCAGCGCAAGGACGCGCGAGGACGTTCACGAAGCTGAAGCACGTTTATGCCGGCGGCGCTCCCAGCTCGTGCCGGCGGGCCTGGGCGATCACTCCCAGAAGGGTTCCAGGTCACCCAGACCACAGCGGAGTGACAACCTTCGGAAAGCAGAGCACGCCGCGTGTCCACCCTACGGACGTGACAGAGCAAACGAGCGGACCAAGTTCGCGTCGGATTTTCTGAGCCGCAGTTTAATTTGTCAACGTTAATCTAACAAGTGCCTTGTGTGTCAAAGCACGGAGGCTTGGGCTATTTTCCAGGCAGAGTAAACTACTCACCCTCAGCTCTTCTACCTGACTTCAGTCACGACACACACGTGCGGCACCCAAGTGGGAAAGCTCGTCATCCCACCTTCAGCTGTCAACCCACGCTGGGGAAACGCTCTCCCGGTGGGTGACACGCGGCCTACTTCTACACGCGAGGAGCATCCTGCCACCTCATAAACACGTCCGCTTTCCCAATGAGGTCGCAAAGGCTTTGGTCGGTCACGTCCGCCCAAAGGTGAGTGAGGCTCACGGTCTCACTGCTGCGACAGCAAAACCTCAGCCGGACGACCTGGGACAGCCGGTCCCCTCGGCAGCCCTCCCGCCCGCGTCCTGAGCCCGCGTGAGGACGAGAAACGGTAAGAGGCAGCTTCTGCCAGGGCACACCTGCTGTCACCGCACACACTGGGGGTCCCGGCCAGAACCCACCAGGGGATTTTCCCGCCCTGCCAGACCGGCACTGTTAGCCCACAGACCGGGACACACCCAGAACCGGTTAGTGGGTCTGTCGGGCTTGGCACGCTGCTTAACACCTGGAAAGGTAGGTCGAACAAGGTCCACCCCCGTTCCGGGCACCTCCTAACTACCACGGGGAAGACACCAACGCAGATAGCAAGCTGGGAACAAAAATCAACACTGCCTACCCCGAAGAGAATTTCCAGTTAAGAGATGGGTTTAGTTTTATGTTCCACCACGTTGCTCACACGTCCACTTTATTTACAATAAAGAAAAACAGGTTCATAGCAAAACAACTGCTATATCATTTATAAGCGTTTTCTGACATCAGGCCAAAGTTCATTCAAGTCTGGTGAAACCATAAACAAATTAACTGATACCAAGAGAAAAACACCCGACACCTCCTAATGATGCTTTACACGCTGCAACTGCTCAACTAAATGCTCAGAGACGAAACTTTAAACCTTTTTCTTAAGCCTCCCAACAATTTGGTACCGTATCCCAAGCTCCTGGGATTCACGTTTCTTCAAGAATGTTAAAGAACCACTCTGCTGCGAGCCTCCCACTCAGGAAAACTATTTTTCACTGGCAGGAGGATACCACACTGAAACTGGACTAGGGATAGTCTCAACCTAAGATAACTAAACAATGTCAGACTCACAAACACACCCATACAAACACACCCTCAACCAGCACTCCAGGAGCTAAAGGTTACAACCGCGGCTGAGGTTCAAGTCATTAAAAAAAAAAAAAGGACCTGATACGCCTATAAATACCACACAAACTCCATGGGCAACTATCTCATTACGCATTAGTCACCGGAAAGAAACCTTCCAAAGTACCAATGTTTAATGATACAACGACCGTTTTTAAAAGTTTCAGACACAGCTAGGTTGGATGATAGGCACAGCTTCAACCTAAGCACTAGTCTGGACCAGACTTAGCCACGGGTCATGCAATCACTTCGACTTCACCTGAAGACTTCCCACTCTGCTGACAGACCAGAAGTCATTTTTCACACACACGTCTGGGTAATAGGAATCACATTACTTCTCAAGACTAATCAGAGTATTAAAATATAACATATTCACCTTAAATAAAGCATACGCAGGTGTCCACATGAATTCTAGGTTATTTTTTCCCAAAGTGCAAAAAGCAAGCAATGAACTCAAGAAATAATAAAAGAAATGACTAAGAATTATCTCATGAAGTGGGCAACTACCTACCATAGTTTTTGCGTTTAGTTGCAATTTTTACACAAAGGAACAAGACTGAAAAACATAAATCTTTAACACTCTAATAGACAATTTCACTGTTTTAAAAAAGCACATGCCCCACTTTTTGTCGGGAATAAAAGTATACACAAAGAAAGCCACGTTCAATATTCTTCCCACAAAATATTTATTGAGCACCTACCATGTGACAGATATAAGAATAATGTTTAAAAAAATAAATAAAACTCTAAGCGCTGGGCTTCACACGTCATCAGAGAGGCAGAAAGACAACCCCGTGGCTGTAATGATGCGCCTGGGCTAACTTAAACAGCGGAAGGCCACAGAGCAACCGGAGACCTCTGGGCGACCCCACATACCCTCTGCGGAGGAGGTAATGGGAAGGAAAGATTGGCAAGAAGCACTCTGCCATGATAATTAGAAAACCCAAAAGAAATACAGTCTTAACATTAAAAATTAAAAAAGGACAGAACTGAATAGCTTGAAGACACTTTTATTATGACTTATAGTTTCCCGTAATTATCAAGATATTAACTCAACATCATCTGGTGATAAAATTTCAACTCTCACTTGAAAATTCCAAAAGAATCCAGGATCCAAGTGAGGAAGGGATTAAAAAATATGTATCGATAAAATACTACCTGCTTTTTCTTTGGAAGCCCTTTTTGCACACAAATGTATATGAAGGAAAAAGCAAACTTATCTACATTGATTGTAAAACATATTCTGATTTTCTTAAAAAGAGAACGTAATCCAAAAAGCCAAGCTTATCATCTTCCTGAACAGAAACCACAGGATTATCAAGCGGTTATCAAGGCTGCCTGAAACCACCAATCAAAGATGATTAATGGAGTTAAAAAATCTGATAGTAGATACTGATCACTGTACCCACCCTCCAGAGAGAACAAAAGAAAATACAAACCTCAACTTTACTCTCAAACACATACTTAAAAAGATTGTCCAAACACATAAATATAAGGCTTACACCTTATGCCTGTAAACCAAATTCTGCAGCAAACCTGCTCCACATTCACAGAACATGATAAAGGCCATTTCTACAACACATTCCTGTAGAAAGCTAAGAAATATAATTTGTGACAGCGAAAGACAGTGAAAATTCACCATTAGATGGCAAATTTTTTAGACAAGTTTACATAAAGTCAACTGGAATCAACTGAAATACTGCTTTAGAGAATTAACAAAATAAGTTTACCTACATCACAATGAAAGATCCATTTAAATCTGAAGCTTAACTTCCAAACCCAGAAAATAATAGTGTGCTAAAGTTCTCCAGAAACAGAAAGTGCCATGTGGATACTAGACAACAAAAACCTGAAAAAATTAACATGAACATTTAAAAACAATCTATTTCATTATGAAAAGCTTTCTAATACATTCCTAGAGAATCATTTCTAAAAATAGAAATGTTCAGGTGTAAGTGGGGAGGAAAAACTACTAAATGAAATAATCATTTTCCAAAAAAAGCCCTTCACCTTTGGCTTTGCGTCAGCACAGACACAGCAACTCCCCACCTGCAGAACTATGAACAAAGGCGGCTCTCAGATGACAGGCCAGTTCCACTTCACTAATTACCCATAGCTAAGAAAATGGAGAAAAAATTTCAAATGAGAGCGCAGAAACATAACTTAATGACATCGATAAATTATAATGTTTCCGATTTAGAATTTTTTTTAAATACCAAGCCAATTTAGAGTCCCAAAATGTAAACTGAATTTTCTATTGCTAAACTGAAAAAAATATTCCTTTTTTCAACCAGACTTGGAGAATCTCTCAAAAAACAATTCAAACAGAAAAAACTACGGACCAGGCCACTGGACAAGCACGTTCTTTAGAATCGAGACAAGGAAAATGAATTTAACCCTGAAAGCTAACTTGTGGCGCGGCGCCTACCCTTCCCCGCGGCCCGGGGTGCCCACGAGCACCTGATCCTCAGAGCCGCGGGGCACGGGGCGCCGTGAACCCGGTAGCGTCCCCGGGGTCGGGGCTCAGGCCGGCGGCCGGAACCCGAAGGCCTGCACGGAGGTCAGCACGACGGCGGGGTCACAGCCCCCCCCCGGGGGGCTGAACACAAGCCTGCGGCGACGCTGCCCCCGCGCCCCACCCGAACCAGCTCGGCGGGGCCGGGCCGGGCCCCTTCCCCGCGCCGAGCACGCGCCCGCCCGGGCGGACAGCGGACGCGAGGGCCCTGGGCGCCGCGGCGACCCTTGACCCCGGCCACGGCGGCGCCCAGGGGCGCGCGGGGCTCGGGCCCCGGGGTTCGCAGGCGGGGCCGGCGCGCGGGGGCCGGGCCGGGGGTCGCCGCAGCCGCCCGGGCCGAAGGCGCCCGGCTCGACCCGCGGGGACAGAAGAAAGGGGGACCCCGCCCGGGGAACGGGAGACGAGTCCGAAAGGCAGGTCCGGCGACCTCAAAGACGTCCCCGGGGCCGAGGAAAGGGTGCGCCTGGGAGGGGGCGCCCTCTGACGGGCCGGGTCAGGCGGCGCCGGGCCCCGGCACCAGCGCACCCCCGGGCCGCGTCCGCAGCCCCCGCCGGGGTCCCCCTCGGAGCCCCGTCCGCGCCGCCCCGCGCGCGGCTCTGCCCGGGGGCGCACCCTGCCCCGCGCCCGGCCGCGGCGGCGAAGCGCAGCCCCCGCCGCCCCGACTCCGCGCGGCGCAGCGGCCGCCCTGCCACCTGCGTCGCTGTGGCGGCGGCCGCCGCGGGCCCCGCGCCCCGGGCCCCGCACCCCGCGCCCCGCACCCCGGACACCGCACCCCGGGCCCCGCACCCCGGGCCCCGGACCCCGCACCTCGGACCCCGCGCCCCGCACCCCGGCAGCACCGCGACGCGCCCGGCCCTCCGCGGGGACCCGGGCCCCGCCGCCCGCCCGCGCCCCGCCCCCCGCGCGCCGCGGGCCCGGGCACAGGTGGCCGCGCTGCGGGGTCCCGGCGCGGGGGGGGGGGCGCCCGGGGCCGGGGGGGAGCCGGCGGCGCCGCGCACCTCGGTGGGCTGGCTGATCTCGAACAGGTCCAGCCGGTTGGCGTTCCAGTGCCGGATGATGTCCGCCAGCTTCCGCCGCTCCTCGTCGCGCCCGCCCGCCGACATGCTCCCGCCGCCGCCCGCCGCGGGGCCGGGCCGGGGGCGCGGGCCGACGCGGGTGCGGCCGGGCCGGCCGGGGGACCGCGCGCCGCGCCCCGCGCGCTCGGCCTGGGGGCGCCGCCGCCGCCGCCGCGCTCCTCGCCCTCCGCGCCCCGCGCTCCCCGCCGAGGCGCCGCCGCCGCCGCCGCCGCCGCCGCCGCCGCCGCCTCAGCCCCGCCGGCCGGTGTGCGCCCGAGCGCGCGCGCCTCCCGCCGCCCCGCCCACCCGCGTGCGCGCCCCCGCGCCGCCGTGCGCGCCCCCGGCCCTCGCGCCTCGTACGCGCCCCCGCGCCGCCCCGCGCGCACGCGCACGCCCCCTCCTCGTACGCGCGCCCCCGCGCCGCGCACGCGCACGCCCCCTCCTCGCGCACGCGGCCCCGCCCGCCGCCCACCGTCCCCTGGCCCGCGCGGGCCGCGTGCGGTTCCCACGGGCGCGCCACGCCGGCCCCGGCGTCCGGGGGGGGAGGCGTCCGGTGCAGGCGGCGCCCCTTCCCGGGGTCAGACCGCGGCAGAGCCCTGCGGGGCGGGCACGTCGCCCGCGCGTGTGCGTGCGTGCCCGCGGTCACGTTTGGAACCCGGGGCGCCCCGAGGCCCCCACCCCCCACCCCGCGCATTGGGAGCAGGGCCCGCCCCCAGACCGCCCGCCGCGCCGGCGCCCCACGGGGCCCCCGGGCGGGACCGCGCAGGACGGGGGGGGGGGGGGCGGGCACCTGCGCCGCCCGAGCCCGCGGCCCCGCCCACGCGCGCTCAGCGCCCGTGGGGACGCTCGTCCCCGAGGCGGTTTCAGCCCCCACCCCCCGGACACCACGGCCGGCGCCCGCGCCCCCACGCGCGCACCCGCCAGGCGGAGCCGGCCCGCCCAGCGCCCCGGGGCGGCAGCAGAGGCCGCGGTCCCGGGACGCCCGGCGCCGCCCCCCGTGGGCGCCCCGACCGTCCTCTCCGGCGTGGGGGGCCGTCCCCCCCCAGGCGGACCCCGGCCCCGCGGGCCCTGTCCCCGGCGGCCGGGGGGGGAAGTAGGGGGGCTTCTCGGCGGGGACGCCCGGGGCGTCGGACCATCGCCCTGGGGCGGGGGGGGTCCTCGGCAGCCCCGCAGGGTCCTGGTCACCAGGCGACGCGCGGGGCGGAGACGGTCCCTCCCGTCCCGCCGCCCCCTCCCCGGCCCCCCGCCCCGCACGGACGCCACCTGCGGCCCCGTGGGCCCTGTGGGTCCCGTGGACCCTGTGGGTCCTGTGGGTCCGTCGTGTCCGTGTGCGGGCAGCGGGGTCGGAGCCGCGGGACCGCCTGGGCAGGGGCCGCAGGGGTCTTGGGGTCGCCGGCCTCCGTGCCCAGCGGGTCCCGACGGGGCTGTCGCCAGAGACGCCTGGGCCTCGGCGCAGGGTTCGTCCCCAGCGCCAGCGGCAGGTGGCGGGTCCGGGCCGCGGCCTCGTGGCTGGAGGAGGCGGCCCCCCGCGCGGGGGTGGGGCGCGGGGGCCCCCGCGGGCGTCCGTGGCGGAAGGTGCGCGCGAGGCAGGGCGCGGGAGGGCGCCGGGGCGGCGTCAGCTGTCGTTCGGGCTCGTTAAAGCCCCTTGTATCCCGTGCGAGTGGCCGGTCAGCGCCCACGCTGCAGGTCACCGGTCCAGCCCACCACGGTTTATGGAAAAGGCTTTAAAAGCGACCCGAAACCCAGACCTCCTGACTCCCGAGTCCTGCACACGTGGGCCTGGCACCGACGTAGGCCGCGACCTACATCGTGCCCTGCTGCCTTCTCGCCCCAGTTCAAACCACCCCAGTCCACCCAGCACAGGACCCTGGTCCCGCCGCACCTGTGCTCACCTGTTCAGGCCCAGCATCCGCCCCCGCTCCGCCCAGTCTGTTGTTTTAGCCTAGCCCCGGGTCCGGACGGGGTGGAGGTGCCACATCGTCAGTAGCCAGGTCTCAGCCACAGCTGACCAAGTCCTCCTCCTCGCGTGCGGTTTCTCAGGACCCGGAGGTCCTGTGCGCAGCCGCGTGTTCACTCTGGTGCCGCATCACACGGATGGTCCGCAGACAGGACATCCAGCTCCCATCCTCGTGCACTGCGAGGTTCTGATCCACTTAATAAATCGCTCTTCAGTGTGCAAGAAACGCGATATAAAAACAAAGCCGCGAGGATTCATGATCAACTCCACCTTCCGGAGAAGCTGAGATACGAGGTGAAAGATGACAAAGCTGCATTGGGGGAGATCGGGAAAGATACATTTTTTAAATTTATGCGTCTGTTCTTAAAATTTTCTATTTAACTTGTGGCTTCATTTTTTTAAGTATTTTGGATACACTGTAAGAAAAAGAAATCCAGGCAAATTGGCAGTGATCTACAAACATTTCTAAATGTCTCAAACTTAAATCTACGGGAAACCTTAAAGGGTCATGTGATGGGAATACATGTATGAGAACAAACAATGATATTTTTAAACTTTTAGTTAAGCTTTGAATGTTAAAACAATTATTTTGAAAAAATTGGAAAACCAGGTTATTAAGACAGGTCAAATGTAATAAACCTGTTCCTGGCCCCATCGTCACAGGCTCTGGAGAAGAGAAAATGCCAGGGAAAAGATCGGGAGCCTAACTGATTTCAGAGAAACATACCATACAAATGTATCAACTATATTTCCTGACCTATAGATTATTTAATTTTCTAACCACTAACAAATTATGTATTTCATTAAAATAATCAAGTTTTAAAATATTTTAGTCCTACTATTATACAAAGCTCCTTATAAGCCCATTTACTAGACATATAAATTCAAAGGATGGTCTTTAAATAAAAATTGAAGGGCTATGTTAAGGACAGAAATAGCAGAACCTCTGGGGTAGACTACTTTCCAGAATAGCCTATGCATGGGAAAGTTAACTGGTTAATCTAGAAAGTTACATAACAACTCTTCCTTCGCCTAACCTGTGGCTAGAAGGGTCCGTGTCGTTATTTATTTAACTTTTTAAAAGGAGGGACCCTTCAGAGGATTAAGTCTCTAGGAGTAAGTAGGATATGTGCTACTTTATTTGATCAATGGAGAAATATACCTTTAAACTAGCCTTTCTTCATTATATTCCCATGTTTTTGACATAATTAAATTTTAGGTTACCAAAGAGAATTTTCAGGAAACAAGTTTTCACAGAGAAAGTAGAGATATAAAAAGCCCTTAAGATAGGAGTTTAATCTTCCTTGCTTTTTAAAAATATCGGCTTACCAACTCAGAAAGACATCTGTGGTTGAGTGTGTTCTCTAGCATTTTATAAGCTAAGCTAATGGTGCCTAAAAAGCCCAGTCTTAGACGGACAACTGCTTACACAGAACACACAGAAAATAGACCGTGCGCGCACGGAAGGCGTTAAAGGCGGAATTCTACCTCACGAACGTCGGTCACTTACCTTTAACGGGCTGGAGAGTCGCCTCTATCACCTGATTTTTGTAAGAGGCCCCTGTTTCTGTCCCAATCTATCTGCCGATTTCCGAGTCTATCTCCCACGCCCAGCACGGGGCGGCACAGTGCCTGGCGTGTGGTGGGTGTTTGACAAGCAATCGTCGACCAGACAAGGTGGTTGCGATGGGGCCGGCGCCCAGGTTCATGGCTACTAGCCCACTCCCCGAGGCCATCGGTCCAGTGGAGGGTCCTTATAGGGTAGAGATGCCACAGCATGGAAGCCTTGGACGTTTTCCATCCAGCCTTTCTCCTCTCTCTCTCTCTCTCTCTCTCTCTCTCTCTCTCTCTCCATTTTTTTTAACAAGTGCTTGCCTCACTTGATCTACCGAGCAGTTTGAAGGTGACTGTCAACGGGCCGTCATGGATACAGCAAAAGCAAGTAGCCTGTGGGAGACATTATGAAAACCAGGTTCTGAGATGGGCTAAGTAATAACCTGACTCCTGCCCCGAATTCCACAGGCCTTGGAAAACGGAAAGTATCAGGACAAAGATTAGGAACTTGAAGGACCTAAGAAGCACGAGAGATACGAGCGTATCAGCTCTTATTCTCTCTGTCTCATGCCCTTGTCTGCTAGAAAATGAGTATCAGGTACCTGTATGTAATGTACATTTTATAATATGTAACAATAATATACAAACGTCTGTGACATTTATAGAACCACATTTAAATTATGCACGATTATGTAATGTATGATATGTACTGATATGTAGGACATATATATAGTTTTGCCAGCAATTTGATGTTTTTTGATGCAAACGTCCGTGTAATTTTATGTAAACAAAACCACCGAATGAGGGGAACATGTACTAGTAAATGCTTCATCAGCAGTGAAACGAGAGAAATGGAGAGAGGTGTGCGAACGTGTCGCTCGTGGGAACCCAGGGTGAAGTACCCAGGACTTCGCACAGGCCAGATGGCTTCTTCGTCGCCACCGTCTCTAAAACTGAGAACTCGCGGATCGCAGGTGCTTGCTCTTGGCAGCGCAGGGCCGCGCAGACGTGTGAGGGTGCTGCTGACGGGAGCGGTCACTCTACGAGCCTGGGCAGCTCGGCCTGAGGCTCTCGGTGAGACCGTGTTGTTATTAGTTTGTGCTCCGAAGGCCCAGTGCCAGGCCCACGTTTAAGGTCCACCAGGGACAGATGACAGCTCCGAAGAGGAAACGTAAGATGACAGGGTCCTGGAAACAACAGGGACGTCACTGAGAATCCATCTGCAGAGTGGACAGCGCTGAAAAGGGGCTGGGGACTGCCCTACGGATTTGGGGGCCCAAAGCAGGTGGCTCCTGCAAGGAGTTGGCTCCTATCGGATGGTGGGGACCAAAGTGCTCCCGGGAGGGGAGAAAACGCTGGTGCAGCTCCTGCCCAGGACCGAGCTGAGCCGGGGTGGCTGCCTCTGGGACGAGGGCCCCGCCTGGACCAGGTCACGGCCTCGGGCCAGAGGGAGGAGCGAACAAGCAGCCTCTGAGAGAGAGAATCCCCACCTAGGATGAGCTGACAAACCAAAAATTTCCATTCCTGTGCAAAACCAAATGCTGAAGGCCCTCGGCCTGAAGTGAATTCCCTCCAGACAAAATAAAACAGCAGAGCATTCTGAAAAAGAGCTTTCAGGGAATGTTTAGGCAACAAAGAAATTCGTGAGGGACCGACATCCACACAAAGGGATAAGGAATGACGGAACAAAGAACTGGCAGAAACAAAACAAGAGCATGTTTAGGAACAGCCAATTAAAAATCCCAGACATGACCAATTTAATGATTGACAGAAAAAAATTAAAAAAAAAAAAAAAAAACAAGAGAAACCGGTCTGGAAAGCAGAATGGGAAGAAAGAGATGTTTTCGATAAGATTCCTCACAGGAAAAGGAACTCTACAGGTCAGAGAGTCCACTCTAACCCGGTCAGAATTCCAGAGGAAAACAGGGAATGGCAGAGAAGCACGATCAAAGTGATAAAAGCTGGACTCCTCCGTGAGAAAAACGGGAGTCCCAGGGACCAAGCAGGGTGAATGCAGGGCGATCCCCCGGGAATACGCAGCGGAGCGGCTGCAGGGTCAAGGGCAGGCGGGAGCCGCACGGGTGACCTGCGAATGGGCCGCACCTGAAGGAACAGCCTGGAATCCAGGCAGGGCCTAGCTCTGGGGGCAAACCTCGGCCGAGCCCCTCCAGCCACTGCTCGTCCCTCTTCCGACGACCTTGTCCCGACTCTGGCGGCGACTCTGGCGGCACTGCACTGCGGAGGAGGGTGGGCGGGGGCACCCCGGGTGTGACTTGCAGGCGGGACCGCAGTCCCAGCCCGTGGCAGGCCTGGAGCCGCGATTCCGAAAGCGTTTTCCTGTCTCTGTCACAGAACATTTTCACTGACACGGACAAATGACATAGAAGACCCAGTGCCAAGTCATCACAGCCCGCTTCGGGGGAGCCACCCCCTCCCCGCCCCCGGGTTCTGTGAAAAGGAACATCGACGTCGCACGAGTTCCTTCGAGTGTTAGACGCCGCGTCGGAGGATGGGACTCTTTAAAGTGTGTTTTCCTGGGATCGTCATCGCACCCTGAAAGTGAACAGTCATTCCTTAGGGGCACCAGCTATGAAGTTGGGGTCCACGTTCCGACGGAGTCGGAGCCCCTTCTAGACCGTCACGTTCCCCCAACCCGGTCCCAGGCACAGGACCAGATTCCAGGCGAGTCTCCAAGTGACTGTGACAGGCGGCCTGGCCGGTGATCACCCAGTCACAGGCCAGAGGCCCTCTCGGGTCCGTTCTGACCTTGACACCCTGGCTTTCCCCGAGCCGCGCCTCTCCTTACTCCCCGGGGAGAGTGTTTCCATTTCATCCCCGAGCTGGCGTGGGGCTGTGCGTGGGCTCAGAGGCGCTGGAACGAGAAAGCAGCACCGGGGACAGTCGCGCCCCAGCTGGAGAGCCACCTCCGGCTGCGGCAGGACGGCGGGTGGGGCCTCACTCAGGTGCGGCGGAAACCGGAGCCGCCCGGGGTGCTGATCCGGGCTGCGGATTCGCGCGGGACCGCAGCGTGTCCCCGCCGCGCGCGTGGCCACTCAGGCGTCTGCGTTCCGGCCTGGGACCCTGGCCGCGCCGAGACGAAGGGAAACGGAGGAAAGCTGGTTCCGGTGACCCGATGTGCGGGACACGACAGGCTGCTCTCGCTGGCGGCTGCGGAAACAAAGACGGTCATTACACTTTCACTTCTGTGCGTGTTTTTAATTATTAAAGGCCCTTTGCCCGGAACGCTGCGGCACGGCCCCCCTCGGGAGCGCCCCGAGCGGGCACGCCGCATGCGGTGCTCGAGGGCTGAGGCCGGGGGGCACGGCGGCCGTTTCCATCGCAGCACGGTGTCTGCGGTGGCCCTGCACACGTGAGGGGACAGGCGTGGGAGAGCACGTGCTCACTGCCCCCCGGGACTAAAGCGCCCCCAGTCGTTCCCCATGTCCGGGATGCGTGGGTGGCCCGCTGCCGGTCGCGCCCCTTCCCCTGGGACTCCCGTCCCTCCCCCCCCACCCCCGCGCCTTCTCTGAGTGCCCGCCGTGGGGCTTGTCACTCTGCCCTTGCTGCTGTCCCTCGCTCTTCCACACGCTTTCGGTCTCCGAGCCATCCTTGCCGTCCCGGTACCCCCCTTATCGTGCCCTGCTGCCTTCTCGCCCCAGTTCAAACCACCCCAGTCCACCCAGCACAGGACCCCGGTCCCGCCGCACCTGAGCTCACCTGTTCAGGCCCAGCATCCGCCCCCGCTCCGCCCAGCCTGTTGTCTTAGCCTAGCCCCGGGTCCGGACGGGGTGGAGGTGCCACATGGTCAGTAGCCAGGTCTCAGCCACAGCTGACCATCGGTCACCGCGCCCCACGCAGCTGGTAAGCCCTGGAGTGTGGGGTTGCTTGTTCACCTTGGCCCGTCTTCGACGCCAGGGACCCCGAGGGCCGGGTTTCCTCCACCGCCGAAGGCCCCCCGCTGACCACGACCCGAGGGCCCTTCTCCTGCTGTCCCGTGGCACCCGGACCTCTGCGGTCCCACCGCAGCACAGGGACGGCCACAGGCGCAGCGTCACACAGACCCGAGTCGCGTGTCAAACCGCCGCGGGCCGTGAAGGGCCAGGTGTTTTCCCGAAACGCAGTTCTCTCGTCCCAGTGCTTGGCCCGAGGCCTCCGAACCGTGCGACGTAAATGCCCCGCATCGCCAGCGGGGCGCCCTGCGGCCTGCCTCAACGCCGGGCCTCGGCCTCGGTGCCTTTTCCTCCTCCTGACTCAGAAGGCGCATGAGACTCCAATCCAGGGAAAGGGTAGGACGGTCACGACACGGATTTCGCTGCCCAGTACTCGCATCTCTGTTGGAGGAGGGCAGAGGCACGCGGG
Source organism: Cynopterus sphinx (assembly GCA_030015415.1). Lineage (NCBI taxonomy): Eukaryota > Metazoa > Chordata > Mammalia > Chiroptera > Pteropodidae > Cynopterus > Cynopterus sphinx. The sequence continues at coordinate 130,023,573 of CM057386.1, read as the reverse complement.
GGTTTCAGGGCGGTCAACCGGACAGAACGCACCTGGATAGGCAGGTGCTTAAACTGTTGCATGGTAAGATTCTCGTCTTTTTAAAATAGGTTTTCGATGGAATTTTCAGAAGAAAAATCCATTTCAGAAAAATCGAAGATCGTAAAATGAAACGTTTCAGTTACTCGAACGTGTCTGCCATCACCTTTGACCCGAGTGGCTAACTGCTCTGAAACGGATGGCATTTTTGATGTCCGGCCCTCCCCGCTTCTGAGTTCAACGCAGTTTTACCTGAGTATCAGGGACACAATGGACAAACGCACCTTCGCTCCAGAGCAAGGCACACTTTAGGGGGGATGCCAGCCGGGGCGCGTGCACTGGGCCACGTGCGGCCACGGCGCGGTCAGGAGTGCGGCTTGCGACACCCCCAGCGCCTGCCGAAGCGCTGGTCTCGCCAGCGGTCGCGCGGGCGTCTTCTGCGGCTCCACGCGGCCCTGCGATTAGGGTCCGGAAACGGACCCTTTGGGTTCCGCAACCAAAGCTTTTCCAGAAACGATTTTAACCACCAGTTTCCCGCGCCGCGATGAAGTTGAAAAGCAACACGACGGTCACCATTCCGACTTCTGAGTACCGGAAGCCGGCGCCGCAGCGAGAGCCAAGTGTCACAGGGGACCCCGCCGAGGGCGCCCCGGCGGAGCGTCCGGTCAGCACGGCCCCCTGCTGACGCAGCAGCGTCCAGAGAGCGCGAAGCGGGTGAGCGCCGGCTCTGAGGGGCGCGTTCTCCGCGCTGCCCGGCCCGCGCAGTTTTCGTCGCGAATCTTCCCGCAAGCCGCCGCGGCCGGAGGTCCCCTCGTCTGCGGGCCGGGGCCAGTGAACGGCAGACCGTGGGCCCGCGAAGGAAGAGCGCCTGCTGCGTCTTGAAATGGCTGAAGACACTTCCCACGAGAGGACAAAACCTTCATCTGGAAGTTTCTCGCAGCGCCGGGCCCAGGACGCGTGGCGTGGACAAGCGGACCCGAGGGCCAGGCCGCGCGCTCCTCAGTCCCGCCTCGCAGGCGGCAGGCCCGCCCGCCCTCCTCTGCCTTCGGCCGGGCTCCGGCGCCTCCAGTGCGAGGCGGGTCACCCAGGGGCCCGTCTCAGCGGAACCGGAGTCACCGGCGTCAGCGCACAAACCGACCCTCCAAGGAGACAGGAGGGGGATGTCGTTCTCCTCGGCTGAGACCTGCCTTGGCTGGCCTCGCCCCGTCGAAACCGAAGGGACCCCCACCGCCCGGCGCTCCCGGAAGGGCAAGGACAGCCGCCCGGGGGCAAGGGTTCTGGCCCCAAGTGCGAGGCCCGGGCCCTGGGCTGGCGGAGCCGCACCGCGGCGTCCGGGCCGCTCGCAGTTCCCACTCGTCCCGAAGGTGCAGCGCCCGTGCCGAAGCCGCCTGGAGGTCTCCACGTGGGCGTCGACGGGTCCGCCCTCGCTCTGGGCCTCGGGAACGACTCGGGGACCGGAGCGGAGTGGGCGCGTTTCAGTTTCCGTCTCCGTCGACGGAGGAGCCAGCATTACGCACTCAGTCCTGGGCCTCTGGGGAAAGGCACGACTGGTTGCGGGGTCCCCCCCCGCCCATCTGGGCAGCGGGCCCTTCGCCATCCCCGCGGTGGCCCGGCCACGCTCAGGGGTGCTCCGCCCCGAGCGGGGAGCACCGCGATGGCATCGGAGCCCCTGGCCGGCGTCTTCTGTGTCCCTCCTCCCTCGCCGCCCGAGGAGCCGGGCCCGCTCTGCAGCGACAGCGTGCCGTCCCCCAAACCGGGGCAGCTGGCGGCTCTTCGCGTCGGTGGCCGCGCACACGTGGTGTTGCACGCGCGGTGTGGCTGCTGCCGGCTCCTGCGAGCGAGCGCTGGACACGGAGGGGCGGGCTGCTCTGCAGAGTTCTCTGGGCGTCGGCCTCAGGGCCGGCGGCGGTGGGCAGGTGCGCAGGAGGGGGCCGAGGGCCGCAGGCTGCAGGCACACGCTCGGGCCGCGGATGTCGCCCGTGCCCCGAGGCTCACGCCGGCTCCCGTCACGGCCTGCAGGGCGGCAGGGCTTCCGTCGGAGAGGTCGGTCCCTCGCCGTTCCGGTGGACGTGGCGTGACGTTTGCTGTTTCGTTCCCATCTCCCTCGTTTCTGACGAAAGGGACCAACGTCCCACGTGGTGACCGGCCACCTGCGCGCCCGCGCGTGCCAGGCGCCTCCTCAAGTCTCACTTGTTTCTCTGCTGGGCCTTTTCCCAACCGGTTGGTGGGGGCGGTCGCTGTTTCCCCTTTTATCCGTGACGTCGCCCCGCGGCCGCTCCTGGCTTGCCTTCTCGCTCTCGTAGCATCTTTTGTCCTTGAAGCTTGAATAACTTTCTATTCCAGCATAGTCTACGTTATCCATCTTTCCCTTTGTTTACGTTTATCTGAGAAATTTTCTCCGTCCCGAATCCTAGAGGTTTTCTCCTGCACGATTTCTCAGTCTCGCAGTTTAGCTCTCACGCCTAGATAAGCGGTCGGCTTGGAACGACTTGTGCACTACGGTCTTCTATAGGGTCGGGGTCAAGTTTCGCACGTTCTCCGCTGCTCTCTGGCTTTTCCGAACCCCGCCGACCGAGAGCAACGGCAGCCGCCCGCCCATCACTCCACAGAGCTGCCGTCTTCGCCATGAACCACGCCTCCGCGCGGCCCTGCGCCGACCGCTCTGCTTCTCCGGCCTGGGTGTCCATCGTTGCGCAAAAGCACCTGCCTCCGTGGCCGGGACTGAGATAAACTCTGGCGTCTGGCACGCCGAGGCCTTGCGCCGTGTTCTCGTCACTATCAGTCGGGACCTGCGTGTTTCTAAGTGAGTCGTGGAAGCAGCGTGTCAATGGCCGCAGAAAACCCCGCCGGGGGTCTTGCTGGCGCGGCGCTGCGTTCGCAGCCGGATGTGGAGGAGCTGACGCGTTCCTCGCGAGGCCGTCCGAGCCGTGCACGTGGCATGGCCCGCCCCGTCCAACTCGACCGCTGGCCACGTTTCCGTGCCCCGCTCCGCCCTCCTCCCTGGGCACTGCTCTGCGTCCTTCCGCGGGCGCGGCCCCAGCCGCGCGGCCGATGCCGCTGGAGGGGACATCGTTCTGATGCTCTGTCCCGGCTGCTGGCTGATTTGGGGAAGAGCGGCCTGGTGTTCGGTGGCTTCCCTCAGCTCGCTGGCTCGCTCTCACAGTCGCTGTTCCCTGCGGACACGGTCCCTCACCCGCGCAGCGTGGCCGCTTCGCCGCCTTTTCTCTGGCCTTCGTGTCCCTCCCGCCCTGGCTAGGACGGGCAGTTCCACGCGGAAGGAGGTGGGGACATCACACGTTGCGGTTTCCTTTCCGATCTCGGGAGGAAAGGCGTCGACGTGTCAAGTTCGTACGTGTCCAGGTGTCCCTCACCGTGACCGGGGGCTCCCCCCGGCCCCGCCTGCAAGGACGCCTCTCATCCGAGTAGTGCGGTGCCGCCCTATTCCTTGCTGGGAAGAGTTTTTCTTTTAAAACCGTAATTGGCCTGAAATTCTTTCAGATGCGTTTTTTTAATCAATTCTACGATTGTATGATTTTCCTCTTTTCTTACCTTGCCGTGCTGCTCCCAGGGAGGAGCCCCGAATGTCGTGCTGCGTCGCCGTTTCACGCGTCGCCATGCCCTGTTCGCTGACATTTTGTCTGTAAATCGTACACGCGCGTGCAAGGCGGAGACGGGCCCGTCGGTCTTGTCCCTCGCACTGTCCCCGTGAGACCTGATGTCGAGGCTGTGCTGGTCCCGCGAACACTGCTGGGAACTGTGCCCCCCTCTTCTCTGAGCGGCAACCCCCCTGAGCATTAGGTAGAATTTACGTGGCCTGGAGCTCCGTCTTTTGGGGAGAAGATGGTGCTGCTGGGGGTAGTTTTAAGCACAGACGCGATGCCTTTGCTAGTTATTGCATTTTTCGCATTTTCTGTCTTTTTGCGCCCGCCTGGGTAAGTCGCATTCTTCTGAGATTATGGGCGTCCGAATTGGCAAACTTCCTCACTGGAAGCGACTTGTCACATCGTCTTAAAATTCTCCCGACGGGTGCGGGGTCTGTAAGCGAAATCTCTTTTCATCTGGATCTCGTCTGTGCCCCGAGGTGTGTCGGCTCCGCTGGGCTTTCCGAAGGGCCACGTCTTGGTTTTACGTCTTAGCGCGGATCGCCCAAGGGGGCCATGGAGCAACGGGGAGCGTGATTGTCTGGCTGAGAAGACGGAGAGGTGGGAGGTGGCCGCCGGTCTTTTTCTCAGGAAGTTCAGCAAACTGCTTAGCGGAACAGCTTGATCGAGATGTAAGTCACGCGCCACAAACTTCGCCTCGAAAGTGTGCGATTCAGCGGTCCGCAGTGTGGCCGCAGGCTGTGCGGCCAGACCTTTGCCCGGCCCCAAAGGGGACCGGACCCAGGGGCCATGGCGCTCTGCCTGCCCCGCCCCTCAGCCCCACCGAACCCTCCCCTCTCCACCTTTCTGCCTGTTCTGGACGCTGCGTACAGAGGGAGTCGCAGTACCCGGGCTTGGGGACTGCTTCTTCCGCTCAGTGTTATGTTTTCAAGGCTCGTCCGTGTTAAAAACGTTTTTTTCATGAAAACGGTTCCCATACTGCAAAGTGATCGAAAGAAGCTTTTGATTTGGAAATACGCGTATTCGGGTTTTTACGGGACGTCAAGATTCTTCCCGAGTTTGGAAGAAAAGGTGGGAAACGCCCGTGCGGGGAACAGGCGGGCGGAGCTCGCGGGGGGTCGCGGGCCGTGTCCTGATGGTGGGGTATTGGGGGACGCCCGGCAGACTGCGCCCTTCATGCTGTGTCCTCGACGGTGTGGTGCTCAGGCCTCGACAGGGCCGGAGGGGAGCACGCCGCCGTGCCTGGCGGGGCGACGTCCTGCGCCTGGCCGGGCGGTTCCCTCCGGTGGGTCAGCTTCGGCACAGCCCGACTGCTTTTTCCTTCCGGGCCTTCTCAGACCCTGCACGTTAGCGACCCTGCTTCTTTCTCTCACGGGCACGTGAACATTTTAGAGGTAAAGGGGTCACCAGCTCCGGGGGCAAAACCTCCCCGTAGACCTGGAGAAAGGGCGGGTCCCCCCAGCGTGTCTGGCCTCCGCCTGGCCTGCAGCGCAGCGGCCGGGGGCCCTGGCTGTCATCCCTCCCCGTGACAGTCCGGCCTCCGAGTTGCCCTGTTCCAAAAGCCTCACCCAGAGCTCCGGGGGAATCGAATAGCAAGCCACGCCGACCAGCACGCCTCCTCTGTCAAGGCGCGTCACGGCGACTTCTGCCCGAGGAAGTCATCCGACCCCTCCTCGACGCCGCGTTCCGTCGGGAAGCGTCTCGCTGAGCTGTTTCCCTCGCAGGACGCGTGTCCTTGGAGCCGGTCTGCAGTGCGTGGGTGACGACTGAGTTTCCTGTTCGGTCCCACAAGCGTCCCCACCTCACCCGAGGCCCCCACGCCGGTTCCGGTCTGGGCTGGCGTAGTCTCCTGCTGAGACGTGAACCCTGGGAGTGCGGACGTGGGGGCACCTGCTCGGTGCGCTAGGAACGTGGCTCGGGGCGCGGCTGGGCCTCCGCGGGGCGGGGCGGCGGCCGGGTGGGGTGGCTCGCAGCCCTGGGCTGAGGTCCCGGCCTGGGTTTCCGGGAGCAGCGGCTGTGCACACGGGCCGCCTTCTCCCGGTTTGACAAGGCCGGCAACCTGGGACGGCTTCGTCACCGGCCACGGGGCCAGGAACGTGTCAGCGTCGGGCCCTCCCGGCTGGCGGAGCTGAGTCGCGGCCTCAGCACCGCGAGGTCCTCAGACCTGGCAGATGGAGAAGCGTCGGTCGGCGGCTTGGAGGGCCAGGGGCCACGTAGGGCTCGGCCGGGCCCCTACAAAGCAGGCGGTTAATGTGGGAGGTGACAGCAGCAGGAACAAGGACAGGGACCGAGATAGAACTGAGGTGGCCTCCGCGGGCCCAGGCCCCATGAGTCCACCCGCAGGATGGAGGCCGGGAAAGGCCCCGACCCCTCCTGCTGCCCCCGGCCCACGACTGTCCCTGTGGGCCCAGACGCAGGTGGCCTGCCATGGGGTGCCAACGCGGGGCTGTCCCCAGGGCTTAGCTGTCTGTCCCACCGGCTTGTCAGTTCCCGGAAAAAGGCCTCAGACGTGGCAGTTCCCAGTGTGTCCCATGGACCTGGGGACCCGGTCCAGGCGAGCAGCTGCGGCTCCCCAGTTAGCAGCGCCGGGGCCCCGGGGTGTCCCTTCCTCCCGCCCTCTCCCCTCAAGCCGGGCAGGCAGACGGGCACGCACCGCCACCAGACGCTGCCCCGTGCGCTGGAGCCTCGCTGTCAGCGGTGATGATCGGTGCCGAGGATAAATGTTCCTTAAAGCCGGGCCACCCCCTCTACCTTCTGTCCACCCTGTCACCTGCCTACCAGCTGCTGTCTGTCCTCTCTCAACCGCCTGTCTGCGACCCGTCCGTCCGTCCGTCCGTCCGTCCCTCCATCGTCTGTCTGACCTGAACCTGTCCCCGTGACGCGCCCTGGTCTGCCAGCCGCGTGTGCAGTGCGCGTCGGGTGAGCACAAGGAGAGACACGTGCGGAGCGTGTGGGGGGTCTCAGGGACCCTGACCTGCAGGGCCTCGGCCGTGGGAAACCGTGGCGGCCCCGCCCGCACCCCGGCTCAGGGCCGCCTCCCCGTGTGCGGGGAAGAGGCCCCGGCCCACACACGCACCGTGATTTCTGGGTCACCGTGGGCGCCTCTGCACCTGCAGGACGGGTTGGTTGGGAAGCTGCGGGCGTGGACACCTGCACAGGCGTGGTGACAGCGTCTCGGCAGAACCGGTGTGCCCCGGACACGGGAAGGAATGTGCTGAGCTGCAGGGGAGGGGAGCGGGGTGCCGCCTCCCCCGGCCCCTGCGTAAGCCCAGACCGACCGTCGGGGTTCGAGCCGGAGCCACACGACCGACGCGGAGCCGCGGAGACGCTGAGAGCGAGAGGCCTCTGGCTGGGCCCTTATCACCGCCCTTCCCGGTGTCGCCGTGGACGGGGTTGGAGCGGGGCCCCGCGGTCGAGCCCTAAGTCACGACGGTGCGGGTCGCACGCACCTGCTCACACGAGCCCCGCTTCCCGGGAGGTTAGGGGGACCGTGGTCTCGGTGGGGCCGAGCTCGCTGTCACTGCCCCGTGCATTCCCGGGGCCGACCAAGGACACCAGGCCCGGGGCCCCGACGACCTTGGCGCACGGGCGGGTTACACAGGTCGGGCCCAGGTCCCGACGCGTTCCCAGAAGCAAAGGGAGCGCGTGGCCGGGCCGGACCTCAGCCCGCCTGGGAAGCGGACCCGCCCCGGAGCACGGCGGCGGTGTCACTCGCCGGCCGCACTGGCGGGAGCAGGCCTCACGGCGGTGTCTGGCTTTCCTTCCTCAGTCGCCGTTCTCGCAGGCCCTTCGGCGTTCCGGCCGGTCAGAGAACCGGCGCGTCGCGTCGGCCCCGGCGCCAGCCCCGGCCGAATCGGAACCACACGGAGCTCCCGAGGTGCAGCCGGCTTCGCTCGCCAGGCGTCAGGGCTCGGCGCCCGAGGTCTCAGGGGATCCAAGGCCTCACCCCGAGGAGAGACCCTCGCCGCAGGCCCCGGGGACGCGCGGGCCACGGCGGGCTGGACGCCCGGGGTTCTGGGACGCGCGGGCCATGGCGGGCTGGACGCCCGGGCGCCGGCCTGGGAGGTGTCTGCTTGTTTGCTTGTTTTTGGGGTGACATCGGTGAACGGGATCCGGTGAGGTCCCGCCGGGCACCTTCACAGCGAGGCGTGTAAACGTTTACGCGGCGTCGCCCACGGCATGTGATCACCTTAAAATAGCTCGTGCTCTTCTCTGCCGAAATCTAACCCGTCACTTAAAACTCGAAGACCGGGCACACGTATACGACGGGACACGCTCGGCCACAGGAGAGAGGCGACGCCGCCCGTCGTGACCACGTGGACGGGCCTCGAGGCCACCAGCGAGGCGAGCAAGCCAGACAGGAAACGCCGAAAACCACACGATGCCACCTAAATGTGGGATCGAAACCTCCGGGCAACACACGAGCCGGCCAGACAGACAGACTCCCGGACGTGGACAGCGGACGAGGGTTCCCGAGGGCGGGGGAGGCGGACGGGGGAACGGGGTCAGCTACGTGGGGACGGGGAGTTAGAACAGCGCCTCGGCCGCCCATCTCCCCGCGGCGAGGACCTCGTTCCTCCTCCTCCTCCCGCTGCGGAGGTGACGGCGCGAGCCGCTGAGACGTTGGAAAGAGAAAGTGTGTGAAGCCCAAACGAAAGCGCCTGCAGACGCCGCCGTGGGGGGAGGAGAAACGCTCCTAACACTTTGTGGGTTTGATCCCAACCTTTCCCCGCGCCGTGGGGCTGGGATGATGCCGGAGACGCACAGCGGGGCGGAAGGGGCTGCAATCGGGGGAAACGGCCACGAGCCACGGCGCTCCGGGCCTGCTCTTGCCTCCCCGCACCGTCATCGGCCTTTTCCGAGGGTGGCGGACCCTTCAACGCCGCGTTTGCTTCACGGCTGCGTAGTTGCTACCGAAGGGGGAACCACAGCTGAGCTCTCCCGTGCGTCCCGTGGGCGCGCCGGGCGCGCGCCTGGTGGGTGGGGACCCCCCTCGGGCCTGGGGACCCCCCTCGGGCCGCCCGCGGGGGAGGAAACGCTCTCCATGCTCACAGAGCCCGAGCACGAGAAGCTGGACTCCATCCCGGGGTTTCGTGGGAACCTGCGGACGGCCCTGCAGGCAGCGCTTTCTTCCCCGCGGCCAGGCCAGCGGGAGCTCGGCTCTCCGGTGCCTGGGCCTTCCCCGAGCTTCCGGGCCGAGTCCCCGGCGTGGGGAGGGAAAGCGGGCGAAGCCGCCGTCGAGCGAGCGCGGCGGCTTCTGTCTGATTTCACAGCACCTGCTGGGGCGCCCCTTGAATTTACAAAACGCGGCGGAAAGCGAGACGCTTGCAAGTCTGGCTCTTTTCCTCCCCCAGGCCGAGCGGCTCCCGGCCGCGGGGGGAGAGGAGTGCGGAGAGTGAGTTCACGGTTCACGTCCCCCCGCCCCCGTGAGAACTGGGGTCCTGAGGGCAGGGGCCCTGCATCCCTGCCTCTTAGAGGTCCAAGCAGCCGGGTGACGGCCGGGACTGCTGCCCCCTCGAAGGCGTCGCGCCCCCGTCCACCGACCGGTCCCGCGTGCTCTCGCCTCCACCGGGCGGGCCGGCCGCAGCGTTTGCGGTTTGCGGGGGGGCCCACGCCCAGGCTGCCCCCCCCGACACGCTCCTCCTGGGACCCAGCTCGGAGCAGACAGCCCCGCGCCGGGGCAGTGTCCGCCCTGTCGATGCCGTGGGATCGGGATTTTGGAGGGCGTGAGGGGACGTGGCTTCGGAGGCCACGTCCTCGGAAGGAGAAGGCTCTGTCAGGACCTCACGCCATGGTGGCCCCGGCCACATGGAGTGGCCACGTGGGGGAGTCCCGGCCCACAGTCCGGCGCGGCCACCCGCTGCCGCCCGCACGCACCGACCTGGGAGGCGGCAACTCCGCGTGGGAGCGAAAGGCCCTGCAGATGGGCCCGCTCCCGGCGTCACGGAGCAGGGACGAGACATCCCCGCCGGGCCCCCCGCCCCGGGCCGCGGGCCCGCCCCACGGAAGCGAGAGCGGAATGGGCATCGCTCAGGGGCGACCCGCTGCGCGACGGCGGATGGCGGACACGAAGGAGTCGCGCCATCCTTTGGAAGGTCGCCTTCTGGGACCTCAGGGTGTGGCTGCAGGTGGGACAAGGAGCGCGTGTGGAGCGGCCAACCTCCGGACGCGGCGCAGTCGACCCCTTCCGCCTGTGGCTGACCGCGGGCCCGACCTCACCCCAGCTCTGTCACCTCGCGCCGCCCCCGCGCGCCGACCGTCCCTGGAGAGAAGTGAGGCCGCCTGTCCACGGCGCTCCTCGCCCCGTCCGTCGCCGCAGCGTCCTCTGGATCGGTGCCTCCGGTTCTGATTATTTGGGGTTTTGTTGCTGTTCCTTAGACTCTGCGGGTGAGGGACATGACCTCGTGTCGTCTTTCTCGTCTGCACAGTCACCTCGGCCCGTCCGCGTCGGGGCGGACGGCAGGCTCCGTTTCCTAGCGGCGGAGGGACAGCCCCTCGTGCACGTAGCTTCCTCTCCGCCCTCCTGAGGCCGGGCCCTCAGTCGTGGGTGACTGACTCGGGGTGCGGGCACCTGTCGGGGCCGTGCCGCCTTCGGGTTGACCGTGGAAGGCCGCGGGCCCCGGCCACGTCCGGCCACGGCCCGTCTGACCTTGGTGAGCCGCGGCCGGCCGGGCTCCCCCGACCAGCTGAGTCCCCCCGGGGGTAGCACTGCGCTTGTCCAGCCCACACCGGTGCCGACGCCGAGAGGTGAGGAACCGCATCCCCGACGAACTCCAGCCGTTCAGCCGACGGACAAAGGGACGGGGGAGGGCGTCTGGGACGGCGGGGCCGTCTGCGTCAGCTCCTGGGGTCTGCGGAGCGGCGGGAGCTCCGGGAGGGGCGAGGCCTCCCCTCGGCGGACGTGGCGCCACCGGATCTGCCCGCAGCAGATAAGACGGGCGGGTCGTCCCCGTGGGAACCCAGGAGGCGGCCGTCGGCCCCTCGTCCTCAGGACCCGGTGGCCTGCGCTCCCCGCTGGAAGGGAAGGGCGGGCACACACCCGTCCCCAGGTGGACCCAGGTGTCTCATGGACGGGCACCAGGGCTGGGGAGCTGCACCCCGACCAGGAAACCCGTCGGCCGCCGCCAGGCCGCCCTCTCCGGGGTCCGGAGCCGGGCCACCCGGACGAGCGGGCGCTCCGGGGAGCTCCGGCCTGCTGGGTCCCGCGGACGGCCTGCCAGGGGTCAGGTCCCCGTTGGTTCCGTCCATCTTTTCCCCCAGAACAGTCGGCGGCCTCACTCGCTTCTCCATGGCTGCGGCACCGGCAATTTCACCCCCAAACGTGGAAGTTGTGGTAAAACCCTCTGGAACGCAGACGTTTTCCACCTGCTGAAGGCCGTGGAGGCCGCGGTCGTTTGTGGGGCTGAGGCGGGCGAGGCGGAGGAAGCCACGTCTTCAGCTCTCCTGGCTCCAGGGCCATCGCGGCGGCCGGGCTGTCCCCAGCCTGGTCCTAGCCTGGCCCCCGCGCTAGGGGCGTGACGGCGGTACCGGGCACCTCGCACGAGCCTGGGGGCGTAGGGGGACTCAGCACCCAGTCGGGACACCTCCCTGGTCTACAGAGGACTGGGCAGGTCCCGAGGAAAGTGGCCAGCCCGAGGTCACTCAGCTGGCTGGACACGAGGAAGGCCCGGACCCCGCTCGGCTCGCCCGCCTCCGGGGCAGCGTGGGCCCCAGCGGCCTCGTGCATGGGCACAGGCGGGCCACCCCGTCCCTCCGCCGAGCGGGGGACCCCGTGGGGCCGGGGCCGGGGCGGGGGCTCAGCGAGAGGCTCGCAGACCCGACGCGAGATGCGGGGTGGGGGGCTGGCTGGGCGGCCCGGACCCCCGTCTGCGGAGAAAAGCCGGGAGCGAGGCAGACGCGGGAGGAGGCCGAGCGGACAGCCGGCTCCGCAGCCGCTGCGCCACGGGCCTCCGGCTGGTGTGACCGCGCCGGCAGCCACCCGGGCGGGGGGACCCTCACCCCACGTGTCCCCGGGGCCCAGGCACTGTGCCGAGGGGTGCGACGCCGGCGCTGCAGACCGTTCTGCGTGTCTAACACGAAAGGCCGTGGACGTGGCGATTGATGCAGTCAATTTTTTAAAAAAATTAAATCGTGAGCTTCTTTTTGTTGGAGAGTTCTGGAAGCCGAGGCCGATTTTCAGAAGCAACCTCTGCTCACGCGGGCACGTCCGCTGGCCGACGGCGGCCTGGGCTGGAGCGTGAGTCCACGTCTTCACGGCGGCCCCGGTCGCACAGGATGTGAGAAAACGTGCCACCGCCACCGTGTGTGACCTTCCCGGAGGGCAAAGCCGTCGCGAGCCTGGAAGCCCCAGGCCCGCTGCCCTCCCCTCCCCCGCTGGCGCACCTGTCGGGGGGGCCGTGTGGGTGACGGGTGGTGTCTGGGCCCCGGGGCGGCCGGGCCCGGGGAGCATTCACGCTGCGCCTGCTTTCTCCCAGGCGGCCGGCTCTGAACCAGGGACAGGTGGAGTGGCCTCTGCCCAGGGCTAGGGGAGTCACCTCGGGGCGCAGGCGGGTGGCGGCGGCGCCGCTCCGGGCCTGACTGGCCCCGGGTCAAGTCTGCAGCTTGGGGCGGATGCATTCTCGCTCGGGGGGCGGGGGGCCTGGCAGCTCAGGGCTCCGTGTCTGGGGGCCTCCGCGTCAGAGCTCCCTGGGGCACCCCCTTCTCATCGGGGCCCCAGGCTCAGGCCCCACACCTGCAGCCCGGAGCCTGCGGTTTGGGGAGGAAACACAGAAGGTCGCAGGCGCAGGGCGGCCTGCCCAGTGCCCAGCCCGCCCCGGGGCGCAGGCCCGTGTTGTTTCCTTGTGGCCTGTGCCGGCCAGTTCGGCGGGTCATGGCCTCTGGGGACGGAGGAGAAAGCCGAGCTGACCAGGGCCCTGCTCCCGGGCGGGGCCGGTCCTGAGCAGGAGCAGGCGGGGGGCAGTCTCCTTCCCACGGCCCCGTCGGCCTCGGCTCAGACACGTGCACCCCCGCCCCCCCAGCATGGACTGGTCAGCACCCCCCGCCCCCCCCAGCGTGGACTGGTCGGCACCCCCCCCGCCCCAGCGTGGACTGGTCGGCACCCACCCAGCATGGACTGGTCGGCACCCCCCGCCCCCCCCAGCGTGGACTGGTCGGCACCCCCCGCCCCCCCCAGCGTGGACTGGTCGGCACCCCCCGCCCCCCCCAGCGTGGACTGGTCAGCACCCCCCCGCCCCAGCGTGGACTGGTCGGCACCCCCCGCCCCCCCCAGCGTGGACTGGTCGGCACCCCCCCCGCCCCAGCGTGGACTGGTCGGCACCCCCCGCCCCCCCCAGCGTGGACTGGTCGGCACCCCCCGCGCACGCACAGAGTGGCCTTGTCAGGGAGAAGTCGCCTCCGAAGCGCCGCGTGGACTCAGGAGGGGCGTTTCCGCGCCGCCCTGGCGCAGCATGTGAACCTCCCGCCGGGAGACGCCAACCGGCGCGGCTCCGAGTACATCGCTCACTTGGGTTAAACACTCACGGCGCCCATCAGTGACGCACCCGCCGGAGGGAGGGCGCGAACCGCCTCCGGGCCAGGCCCGGGGCCCGGATGGAGCACCTGCGCCGGCGAGGGCCACGCTCCAGGGTCCCTCGGGGGCCGAGGCCGGTGGGCACAGGTCGGAGGTCCGCGGCCACCCCGCGCACCAGCTGGGGACCAGCACGGCGCGGCTCCGGCCTGGCCCTGGAGCAGCCGCCGCAGGGATCGGATCTCTGGGGGCGGATACAGGGTCCTGGGCGCGCAGCGTGCGGCTCGAGACAGTTTCCCGGCAAACCAGGCCCCAGGGAGACGGGCCGGGCCGGGCTGGGGCGCGCACGGCGGGCTCTCCCCGTGTAGCGACGTTAGGGCTCACCTGAGCGCCGCTGTCCTCTCTGAGACGGTCCCCAGGGCACCACCTTGCAAAATCCAGTCACGAAAATGTCCCAACAACCGGGAGGCGCTGGAAATGTCAGTCGACCCAGTCGGCCACCTGTCCAGGCCCCTGGACCAGGCCGGCTCCGCCCGGGGCCCTGGAAACCACCGGGCCGGGGGCGGGCCCCCTCCCCGTAGCAGAGGGGCTCCTCCCGCCTCACAAACAGAAGCCAGATATCTGAGTCTAAATGAAATTTCGTCCCTTAGACACATCAGCAAACCAACAGGCCCCTGGGGCGGCCCCCCGGCCTGAACCCCGAGTCTGACCGCCCTCTCGCAGCTGCCGCCCCGTGACCACGCGCAGCGGAGTGCCTGTCCGGGGCCCCCAGCCGTTCGGGGTGAGGCTGGGCCAGGACTCTGACCTCCCCCGATAACCCCAAATGCTTTCTCCGGCGCTTCCGACGGCCACGCCGCAGGGGAGGGGCTCGGCGCGGCCGGGCGCGTGGTGCCGGCCCTCGCTGCCTTCGAGGCTTAACTATAAAAAGGCAAATGGGAGCATTTTGCGTCGTCTGTGGTGTGAGGGTCGTGCAGGGTATCACACGAGGTCCTGACGCACACACCTGAAGGGAGGCGGGACCTCCCAGGCCCCTTGTCCTCTCTTATCTGAGACGAGCCAGATTCCCCGGGGGATTCTTCCCAAATGGGGTGGAGTCGGGGCTGAGGGCAGGCTCCTGTGCCCCACCCGTGAGGGGCGGTGACCCCCAGGGCCCAGCGGGGAGGCTGAAACCCGCAGTAGGCCTGGAGTTCACCTCCAGCCGGCCGTGGCTCAGTCGCTTCCCCCCGCGGCCTTTTCCCTTCTCCCATCCGCGATCCCTGCGATCTCTGGAATGCGGTGCGGCCCGGGGTGGCTTAGGCAGCTTTCCGGAGCCTCATTCTCTTATCTGCGAGGGAGGCGCGTCCGCTGGGATTTGCTGAGACCGCGGCCATGCCTGACGCGGGGTCCCCATCCCCCACCCGCACAGCCAAACGGTCCCGCGTGCCTAAACCACAGCGGGATGCGCAGGGCGGGGCGGGGGGTCACAGTGACCGCGGCCTGCGGAGCCTGCCCGGCCCCGGCGGTTGGGAAGCGGCGACGTGTCCCCCGCCGAGTCCCAGGTCTGTGGGCAGGTGGTCGCGTGAATCACGCTTCCTCCGGGAACAAACACAATTGCTCCTCACCCTCTTTCCTCGGGGAGCCGGGAGCACTCGCAGACGGGCCGAGGACGGGAAAGCTGCCTCACTGGTCCCAGGGAAAGGCGCGCGCACGGGACCCTGCAGCCACACCAGAGCTCCGTGGGTCCCGGCGTCTGGGGCTCGGGCCCCCCGGCCGAGGGTCGCGTGGGCTGGGCCAGGTGAGGGCCGGAGCTGGATGGGCAGGCGGCCGGGGAGCAGCGGTGTCGCCGAGGTCACCGAGAGGGCCTGTGGCTGTCCACGTGTCGCTGTGATCCCCTGAGAGCCAGGACCCAGAGCAGGCGGTGGCCGCGGGAGGCCGAGCCGGCCGCTGGCACAGGGTCTGCCCTGTCCCGGGCGTCCCTGTCGTCCCCTCGTGACCCCGGGAGACTGACGGACTCTCTGGGGGCGCGAAACGTTCGCCCGCTTGGTGAGGACTCGAGTCCAACAGAGGGGACTGGAGGCCTCGCCCCCGCCCTGGGCACCGGCCCCCTCTGCCCTGTGGGGGAGGACGTGCCCCCCCGGCCCCCTGGGAATCGACTTCAAACTCAGTCTCGGCTCCAGCTAAACGGACCCCCCGTGAGGACGTCCCCGCGGTCCCAGACGCCGGGGACCCCGCACGGCGGCAGCACGGCGGGCTCTCGCGCAGGTCGGCTCGGGACTAGGTGGCCGGACGGAGCTGCCCCGGGGCCCGCGTGTCAGACCCGCCGCGTCCGCCGAGGCGGGTGGGCGTCCGCGGCCCCGGCCTCAGGGAGCAGCCTCGGCCCGGCACGGCCACCGCCCGAGTGCGCGGAGGCGGCCGCTGTGCCCGGGGCAGGAGGGCAGCCGGCTCCGAGGCCGACGGAGAACCGGGAACGCTGCCATGCGACCCGGTCGCCGAGCGGTGGCGGGAGGTCAGGGCCCGAGTGACAGGCCGGGGCGCTGGGCCTCGGCCCTGTCCCGCGGGGAATGGCATGGCCCCGCGGGAAGCCGCACGGTGTCACCCGGGTCCAAGGACACAGCGGGTTCAACACGGCCGGAAGCAGCGGTCTGGACGGCGGCCTCGGGGCTGGATCCGGGCCACTGTTTGCAAGAAGAGGTTCGGCGGCCAGAAAGCCCAGGCTGTGCAGACGCGGACAGGAGGGCGGGCCCACGGGGCGCCGGGCTCGGCGCCAGGCACCGTCCCCCCAGAAATGTCCCGCTCCCGGGCGGGCGGGAGGCCTCCCTGCATTCCTTTCCGGCTGAGCTGTCAGCGGCTGCAGAGCCGCCCGGGAACCGCCCTGGGAGCCGCCGGCACCCCGGGGACCGACCGGCCCAGGCCGGGGCCCCCCACGGGGCGGCTGCTTCCGGGAGGCTGTGACACGGGCAGGACAGGTGGCACCGGAGAGAGGGGGTGGCCTTGTCCCCTTCGGGGCGGCTGTGGGAAGAGAAGGAAACGAGCGTGATTCCCGCCAGGAGGGAGAGCGACAGGAGCTCATCGGGGTGGGCCCCGGACGGGGGGCCGCTGAGGCGGGGGCTCCGGCGCCAGGCAGCGAAGCCGACGGGGGGTCGGGGTCGGGGTCAGGGTGGGGAGTGAGCGTGTGGTTTGAGCCCGATGCAGACCCGGGGCTGAGGGCCCCTGGAGGCGCGTGGGCGTGCAGAGGGCCCCGGGACGGGACGGGCAGGAGGGCCGTGACAGGGCGGTTGTGGGGAGGGAGAGCCCTGCCTTACCCCCCCACCCCGCCCCCGGCCGGGGCCCTGGCACTCAGAGGTCGGGGCCGGGGTGGGGAGGGAGAAGGAGGCGGTGTCCCTGGGCGTCGGACGCTCCGGGATGACGGGCTCAGGGACCAGGCCGGGCGTGGCGCGGGGCGCAGATTCCGGTTCCGGTCCTTCCCGGCCACACACGGGGCCGCGGGTCGGGGCGGTGAAGCTGCACGGCACAGGCGGCGACTCCAGGGAGTCCGGGAAGGGCCAGGCCGGCTCCCGCCGCGGGGGCACGGGGAGAATCCAGGGCTCGGAGGAGGCGGCGCCTGGCCCCCTGCCGCCCCGCCCCGTGGCGGCCCTGCTCTCCGGGTCCTCGCGGGGACAGGCCAGAGAGAGGAGAAGACCGTCCCCCGTGGCCTGGCCTGGGTCCCGCCGGCCCCTGCGCGGAGGGGACAGGGGAGGCACGAAGCACGACACCGCTAGGCCAGCAGGGAACCAGGACGGGCTTCTCAGGAGGGTGGCGCTGTGCAGGGGCCGCACATGCGCGGGGGACGCACACGCGCGGGGGCCGCACTGCGCAGGGGGACGCACACGCGCGGGGGACGCACTGCGCAGGGGGACGCACACGCGCGGGGGCCGCACTGCGCAGGGGGACGCACACGCGCGGGGGACGCACTGCGCAGGGGGACGACACGCTGGGGACGACACGCAGGGGGGACGACACGCTGGGGCCGCACTGCACAGGGGGACGCACACATGCGGGGGACGCACACGCGCGGGGGACACACACATGCGGGGGACGCACACGCGCGGGGGACGCACACGCGCGGGGGCCGCACTGCGCAGGGCCCCGACCGGCGGCTCCCCCATCTGTAGCGGCCGCAGGCGTCCGGCATCGTCGTGTTCAACGCGTGGTGACCGAGACGTGGCACGCAGGGTCGGGGCCCTCGCCCGCCGGCAGCTGCCACTCTCCTGGCTGGGGAGGGGCGTGCGGCAAGCGAGCTCGCGGTCCAGGCCGCGACGGGCGCACGACCTCAGGGCCGGGCCCGCTGTCTGAGCGCCCGGCCCGCAGCAGCGCCAGGCCACCGAGCTGGCCCGCGCCTCACAGGACGATCGGGGAGCCGGGGGCCTGCGTCTGCCCCGAACCCTCCGGGGAGGGGCACGTCGGGCCGGGGCGTCCGGCTGCGGCGTCCCTGACGCGACCACCGGCTCTGACCGCGGCGGCGGGTGTCCACTGGCGGCGCCGACTTGACGGCCTGGTTTCCAGAAGCGTCTGGTGTTTTCTGTCTGACGTCCTCTTCGCGGGAGGACAGGACGCAGGGACGGGAGGGTCCGGAAGGAAGGGCGCTCTGTGTCCCGTGGCCCTGCCCCTCCCCGCCGCCCACCGCGGGGCAGGAGTTCCTGCGTGACGGCCTCCGCGTGGGTTCGCGGCCGGTCGCCACTCTGACACGTTCTGGAAGGCGTTTTCTTAAAAATCATCCGAACTGGGGCCTCGTGGAGGAACCGAGAGCGTTTCTCTCTGCTTCGCCGGCCAGGCCCGCGCCTGCTGTCGGCCTTAGTGGAAACGACACCGGGGAGTCCGACCTGCCCTGGGGCCCACCGCGCCCTGACCTGTCACCGCCCCCAAAACCGCCGTTCCCGGGTCGGGCTTCCTCTCCCCGTTGGCACTCAGGGCGCCTTCTCGCCGAGCGAACGCGCGGCCTGGGCCGTGCGGCCCCGTTTCCGCTCCCCGCGAGGCTGGGCTGACCGGGCCGGCCCGGCCCTCCCGGCTCCCCCGACACTCGGCAGGCGGGGCCCGGCCTCCTGCCCCTCAGCGGGGCTTCCTGCCTGCGGCTCCCGGGGCGACAGGCGGACTGTCTGCGGGGCTGGCAGTGACCGGCACCGCTGCCCCGGCCGGGCCGCGCCGTCCCCGCGGGTGACGCGGCGAGGACACGGTGCAGGCCTCCGTTCCGCGCGGGGTCCCCGCCCTACGGGACGGCCGAACCCACCGTCAAGTGCAGTTCAGAGAAAGCGTGAGGCGGGCGAGCGCCTCGCTGCAGGGAACTGCTGCGGCGGAGCCGGCCGCCGGCCAGCGTGGGGCCCCAGGGGACGCGCCCCACGTCCCCGCTCTGTCCCTCGCGGCCACCAGCCTCATCTGTGCGAGGAGCCAGCCCCGGGCGGCCCAGACTCTGAGGCCAGGAGACAGCGTGGGGCATCGCGCTGGCGGACGGAGCCGCGAGGGCCCCTGTGCACTGCCGGGCCACAGCTGGCCTGGGGGCAGGACACAGTCCGGCCCCTCTGACCCGGCCACACGCCTCGCTCCAGGGCAGGGGCCCGTGACCAGGTCGCCCTGCCGCTCTCCGGACGGCTCTCCCACGTCAGCTCCTCCCGCTGTGTTCTGGAAGGATCCTCTGCGTCAGCGGGAGCACCCCCTCCCACTCGGCGCGCGCCCGGCGGGCCGAGGCCCGACGCCGGGGCAGGGACCGCCCCCACGGTGAGGCCCTGCGGACGCCGGCTGTCCGCGTGGGTCCCAGCTGTCCGCGTGGGTCCCAGCTGTCCACGTGGGTCCCAGCTGTCCGCGTGGGTCCCGGGGCGGGGAGGCCCCTCGGGGTGCGCCGAGGTTTACGGAGCTTCTAATCCCGAGAGCACAAAGGGTGGGGACGCGGAGGTGACAGGATAGCGTCTCGCCCTCCAGAGTGCGCGGTGCGGGGCCCGGCAGGCCGGTCAGCTCCGGGGCTACCGGCCGGGGCCCCCGTGGTGGGCCGAGGGGACTCGGGTGTGCGAGGGGCGCGGACCCCAGCCCGTCTGCACGAGGACCGGCCGGTCGGTAGCCGGGTTGGGCCGGGCCCTGCTCCCTTCGAGCGGAGCCTGTGCCAGGGGCCGGGCGGGGACACGCCGCAAAGTCCCCTCCTCGCACGAGCCGGACCCTGACTGGCCGCGCTTGCCCTCGCGGTCTCCCCGGCGCTGCCGGGCCAGGCGCGGCGCCTGCTTCCGACCCGACGCGAAAGGATGAAATGGAAACGGTTCGACCTTCTGCCCTCGCACGAGAAGCGGTCGGCGTGCCCTTCCTCAGACCAAACGCACGGCCCAGGGGACAGCCCGGGCCCAGGGAGCCCCCGGGGGTTGGGACCGGCCCTGCCGGGGCCCCGCGTGCCCGCGTCCGGTCTCGGTTCCGGCGCCTTCTTGCCAGAAGGTGACGTGGCCTGTCCGAGCCTCGGCTGCGCCACCTGCCAAGTGGAAGACGAGGCGTCCCACGCAGGGCGAAGAGTGGGTCGCGGGACCCGCCGCCCTGGCCCGTAACGAATGAAACGGCAGAGGAGGGGGGACCAGGGCGGCCGCCGGCGGCGCCCCGCACGGCCTGCGCAGGCCCCGCTCCCCTGCGCGCACGACTGCGCCCGTCGGAAGACAGGGGCGACCCGTCGCGGTCACGAGTGACAGACGCACGTGACTCAGGGGACATCGTCCGTGCAGAGCGCGGGGAACGGGGAGCAAACGCGAGGAGTCGCGGCGGTCGTGTTCCAGGTCGCGGCCCCGCTGTTACGGGGTCTTTAACCTGAGTCCCGGGAGCAGCCTCCGATGACGGGGCAGAAGGCGCACGAAGGGGGACTGCGGAAGCGCGTTCCCCGTCCCCGCGCGGTCGGCCCGGAGCCAGGCTGTGCGGGCCTCGCCGCCCTTCCGCCCGCCGGGCCCGGGCCGCCTCGGTCCTTCTGGTCCCGGCGCCTCGCGGCTGCGCACCGGCGGCGGCGGTGGCCGTGGCGCCTGCGTTCCGTCTGCCGCATCGGCCTCCCTCAGGCAGCTTCCCCGAGCCCCCCCCCCCGGTACCCCCTCCCGCCACGGCCACGTCCGCTGCGGGGAGCCGGGAGGGACGGCTGCTGCCTCCAACCTGAGGGGTTTCGTGACTAAAGGGGGGACGAGGGGGGCCGTCTGGCGCGCGGCGGCGGATGCCGGGCCGCGGGGGGCGCAGGCTCCGCCCCCCGTCCCCGCTTCGTCTGCCCCCACCCCCTTCCCTGTCCTCCTGGGCTCCGCTCGGGCGGCGGCAGGACGAGGTGCCCACGGGCGTGTCACGTGTCCGCACGCAGCCTGTTCGCTTAGCCGGACTGTGTCACCCTCCGGGGTGCCCTGGACCGCACAGGGCTCCGGGGAGCGAGTGTCCCCCATCAAGGCAGCACGGGGCCGGCCGCGGGCACCCCCGCTGCCATGACCCACCTTCTGCCTAAAAGAAGGACACTTGGGACCACGCGGCCTCCCCTCCGGTCGTCCTAGTGGGATGGAGGTGACGGGGCGGCGCAGGCCAGCAGGACGGCGAGCGGACTGGTGCCGGGCGACGCCCAGGCGGGCCGAGCGGCAGCGTCCACCACGCTCGTTTGTCCTCTTTCCGGAAGAACCCGCGTCCCGCAGAAATCGCACGGGGGAGCGGGGGCCTCCCGGGCCGCTGTGCTCGTGGACGGGGACGGAATCGTCTTACAGAAACGAAGAGACGAACGACCGAACCCGCCCGTGCCTCGGGTTTCCTGCTGCTGGCGTTTGACCCAGAACAGCGAAACCGAAACGAAAGGGAAGCCGCGCGCCAGACTCGCGCTCTCTCGTGCGTTTCTCGCTCCTAAAAGATGGAGCTGCGAGTCTGGGGTCGGGGCCCACGGTCGCCGGGCAGGTTTTCGTGTTTTCTGATGAGACTTTCTAGAACGCGGGACCCCCCGGCCCCGGGGTTGGCACCCGTGTCCTCCCGCCCGGCCCCGCAGCCTCCGCTGGTGGCGTCAGGGCAGGCGCTCGGCGCCCCCGTCTCCGCCGCCGTGCTCCGTGGCGGTCCCTTCCTGCGCGCGCGCCCTCGGCGTCCTTGTCCCCTGGGCGCGGCGCTCTTCCGCTTGTAGAACGTTTGACATCGCTCGCAGCCGGGATCCTTCCCGGTCGGGCTCTGCAGGCTCCGAGCGCCGGGTTCTGATGGAGAAGGAGACCTGGCGGGGCGGGCGAGTGCCGGGTCCCGGGGGACCCCTCCTGGGCCCCCTCCCGCTGCCGGTGCGGGGTCCGAGGCCGCGTCCGTCGGCCACCCAGCTGTCCACCTTCCTCTGCCGGTCGGTCAGAGCCTCACCTGACGGTTCCACCCCGCCCCCTGCTCCCCGGGCTCCCGGCTCCTGTCCCCAGTCCCACTGCCCCCCCCACTGGCACTCGGCGGAGACGCTGCCGAGCCTGACACGGCCCAGGAACGCGGGGCCGTGGGAGCGCCGGGGGCGGGGACGGTGGGGAAGGGCCGGGGCGTGTGGGGCGGTTCTGACCCACGAGCCCTGAGACGCGTCCCCGGGGCCCTGGACACCGCGGCAGGACGGGGCGTGGGAACCGGAGAGCACCTGGAGGAGGAAGCCAGAGGACAGGCAAGGACACTGGGAAGCCTGGGGCGGGCCCTGGCGAACGGGAAGGACAGGTGGGGCCGGTTGCGCCTTCTGCTTCTGCCCCACAGCCCTGTCCCTCCCGGCTCCCCGCCCGGCCCCCCGGGCGTCGCTAGCAGGGGGCAGAGATCTGGACGGCGTGGGGGGCGCCAGGGACAAGCCCGGCAGGTGTACGGGGCGGTCCCAGGCCCGCCCCGCCGGTCCCCTCGGTCCCCTCGGGAGCGGCCTCTCCTCCGCCTGGACGTCCCCGGCCGGCCGGGCGGGGGGAGCGAAACCTGCGGTGGGTGTGGTTTCTGCCGCTTCTGCCCAAGGACACGTGAAGCCCGGCACGTACGCGAACGGGCCGTGAACTCCGAGCTAGGCCGCCGGGCAGGCCGCTCGGGGGCCCCAGGGGAAAGCCGTCGCTTGGGACGGACGTGCGGGGGGACGGCCCCGCCGCGCGCCCGCGGGCTCCGACTCTGCGGGTGCGTCACCGCGTGCCGTCCCCCGGGACCCGCGCGTTCCGCGCTGAACGTGATGAAGCCGCGTCCGGGTGCTGGGGCCACGCGAGCCCCGGTCCCCCTGCCCCTGCCCCCGGCCCCTGTCCTGGCCCCTCCCGCAGGCAGTGTGGCCCCCACCCCGCGGCTACTCCCCGCAGGTCCCCGAGGGCACGAAACCAGGCGCCGGCGTCTTCCCAGACTCCGCGTGCGAACGCACTGTCGTGGGGGGAAACGCTCCCGGGGGAGGCGCGCTGCCCCCGTTTTTGAGGAGCCGACGTCGCCCCGGCGCCCGCACCCCCTGGCTGGCGGCTGGCACTGTCCCCGGCCCGGCGTCGGCGTGAGGGACTTGCTGTGCGTGCCCGTCCCCGGCCTCCATCAGCTCCCCCCCGCCCCCGCCCGGCTTTCAAAACCAGGGGCCGCGAGGCGCCGCCGGCGGGGCGCGCCCCGAAGCTCCGTGACGCGGGGCCAGGGCGTGAGCTTGGCGGCCTCGGGTGCTGGTGTCGTGGTGCCGCCCCCCGTCACCGACTTACGGGGCCTGAGCTGGGGTCCCGGCCCCGGTGCGTGCACCGCAGGTAGGCCGAGTGTCTCCCTGCTCCGGGCCGCAGCGCCCCGCCCCGTCCCCCGTCCGGACGCAGCACGAAGCCCAGGCTGCCCTGGCACGGCTCCGGCTCCGGCAGGCGACGGGGTCTTCGTGGGACGTGAGCCTTCGCGGTTCAGGATGCGCCTGCGGCCCCGGTGCTTCCGCCCACGCCTCGCTGTCGCCCCGGGGAGCCCCGGGGCCGCTGTGCAGACCTCCCGCTCCCAGCGCCCCTCGGCGCCGCCTGAGCCACGACGCGTGAAGGGGAAACGGGGCCACCGCGGCGCTTACCTCCCGGATGCTGCTGCGGGGGCCCCAGACGGGCGCGTCAGGTGGCGCCTGTGCTCACGCGTAGCGGGAAGAGAGAACGCTGCGGACACGAGACCCGCAGCGCAGCCTCGGCGGGAAGCGGTGCTCGTGCACGCGGGAGACCAGGTCGATCGCGGGAAGATGCAAGGTGACGGGCTCTCTGCACGGGCGGAAAGCGCGGCCGAAGCGCCGGGCGAGCGCTGACGCCGCAGAACTGGGCCGCAGCGACCGTCCCGGGGCTCGGGGAGAGCACGTGCTCCGCTCCGAGTTACACTCGGGAGCGTGTCCGAGGTTTTCAGACTCATCATCTCACGCGTAGTTTTCACGCGGCAAAGGAAACGAGGTGCGTGCGTGTGCGTGTGCGTGTGCGTGCGCGCCCCGTGTGACCCCCGTGTGCCCCGTGCGCGCCCCGTGTGACCCCCCCGTGTGCCCCGTGTGCGCCCCGTGTGAGCCCCGTGTGACCCCCCTGTGTGCCCCATGTGACCCCCCTGTGTGCCCCGTGTGCGCCCCGTGTGTGCCCTGCGGCGCCCTGTGCACCCTGTGACCCTGTGACCCCGTGTGCGCCTGTGGCGCCCTGTGTGACCTCAGTGCGCCTGCGCGCCCCGTGAGAGCCCCGTGCGCGCCCCGTGCGAGCCCCGTGTGACCCCCCTGTGTGCCCCGTGCGCGCCCCGTGTGCCCCCCCTGTGTGCCCCGTGTGCGCCCCGTGTGCGCCCCGTGTGCGCCCCGTGCGCGCGCCTGTGAGTGTGAGCCCCGTGTGCGCCCCGTGTGAGCCCCGTGCATGCCCCGTGTGTGCCCCGTGCGTGCCCCGTGCGCGCCCCGTGTGCGCGCCTGCGAGTGTGAGTGTGTCGAGGAGGAAGACCACGAGGCCGCCTGCTCCCCTCCGCGCCCCTCACCCTCACCCTCACGCCTCCGCGTCTGTCCCTTTAGTCTGGGGTTTCTGTTCCCCAGATTTGGGGTCGCGTTTTGACGTCGTGTGTCTTAGGAACTGGGATTCCGAGTCTGATTTTTCACTTCGACGGACTCCGTGGCCCGGGCACTGCTGCCCGGCGGGACGGCCGCACCCCGGGCTCCCGTGTGCGTCTCGTCTGGGTCGAGCGTTTCCTGGAAACTCCGCGGGACGGGAGACGCTGCGCCCCTCCTCGTGGCCCTGACGTGAGTCCCGCTGCTTCCAACGAAATCGCTTTTGGGATCAGAGGAGAGAATCTGACGTCCAAACGCGAGCCCGTCTCCACACAGGAGCCGGAATTTGCCGGGCGTTGGGCCTGGAGGGTCACGGTTCCCCCTCGTGCACGTGTGGGGTCTCGCGTGCGGGGCCCCGGGCTGCTCTGGCCCCGCGTCAGGCGTGTGGACTGGCGCCCCCGTCGGGGTGTCGACGAGGCTGGGCGCGAGGCGTTCGCGTGCCGCTCGCTCACCCTCTCCGAGGGGAAGGTCCCACTCGGGTGTGGGGGGCCTGAGAACCGACGGCTCAGGGAGCTCAGGCGGCGCGCTGGGCTCGGGCAGACGCCCTCGGTTCCCCGTCCGCGGCGGCCAGAGCCGGGCAGCTTCCTCCCGCCACGGCCCAGGGTCGGCGGGCTGGAGCCCCGAGCCTCAGGGGCGTGAGCGCCTCGACCTTCGACCTACGACCTGCGTCGGCCGGAGTGAGGGGGCTGTAGCCACGGAGGAGGGAGGCGGCGTCTCCAGCCTCTTCAGGCCGCAGCGGCCCTGACTCAGGGAAAAAGGAAGCTTGGCCCTGGCTCAGCAGGAAGCGGGAGGCGCGGCGGGCGCGGGCGGGGACGGTGAGTCAGGGCTCGGCCAGGCCGGTCCCCGGGGCCAGACGACGGCGGCTGGAGGGGGGAGAGCGCCTGGCCGCACCCGGGGTGGAGCCTTCCTTCAGGGTGACCCCGTCCGTCCTCTCCGCAGGACCCAGCCGCCCCAGGAGCCCCTCCTCTGCGGCCCGGATCCCAACCCCCGCCAAGGCTCGGAGTCCAGGCTCACCAAAGCCTTCGGGTGTGACTGAAGCTGGAGACTGACCCCGGCCGCCAGCCCCGACCGCAGGCTGGGGAGGGCGGCCCAGGAGGGGGAGGCGGCGGAGGGGCTGGGAGGGGAGGGGAAGCGGGTTCCGTCCCGGGTGCGGGGGGAGCGTCCCTGGGTGCGGCGGGGGGGGGGGGCGGCTCCTCACACTCCCCTCCCTGAGCTGCGTGGGGACCCAGACGAGGAACCAGCTCCGCGCCCAGGGCACGCCCTCGGCCTCACGGCCTCCCGCAGCGTCCCCCGGAGGAGGACCGGCCCCGTGGCGGGGCCTCGGCATCTCTGGCCCGAAGGGGACACCGGGCGTCGTCTCCTGCCCGTGCGGTGGGCGTTGAGGAAACGGGTGCCCGCGTGGCCCGTGGTCACGGTCGCTGCTTCCGCGCCCTGTGATGGGCAGTGGCTCCGGAGGGACCCGGCGGGAACCGCAGGCAGGACTGCGGCGTCCCAGGCCCCCGGGCGCCATCGCCCGGACCTGCTGGAGACGCATCGTCGGCTTTAAAACCCTAAAAAACAGAAAGCAGACGGGCGGCCCTGTCACAGGAGTAAGGCCCGTCACGCCGGGCCACAGCAGGGCAAGGCTTGGCCGCAGCAGGAGGAGCTGCCGCGAGGGCCGTGGCCGGCAGCGTGACCCGGGCGGCCCGGCGACACCGCCCCCAGGACGCGGCTGCACCGCGGTCACCAGCCCTGCGGCCGACGCGCCGGAGCCGCGGACGCCGTCCTGCTCGGCCGCTGCGCAGACCGTTCAGAGGACGCCCGGGGGGTGGGGACGGCCGCGCGCTCGCCGGACGCCGTTGGGGCCGCGTCCTCGGGTGCGTCACTGGTTCTCTCTGTTGCGGGAAAAGTGACGCGAGCGGCACGAGCGTTGGACTCCCGAATGCGGTGGACGCAGCCGGCGCCCTCCGGACGCCTTCACGACCAGGTCCTTCCCGAGCCGAAGGATGCGGCCGCGGCCACTGTGTCCGCGCCCTCCCGGCAGCATCCGGCGGCCCGTCCCCTTCTCCGCGCTGCCTGGGCAGGCCCCACCTCCCCACGTCCCGAGAGCGAAACGGGGAAGGAGGGGGGGAAGCGGCAGCGTGCGCGGAGGGCACAGGGCACAGGGCACAGAGGGAAGCAGGGGCGAGGCTGGAGGGTCCCGGTCTCCCGACCGCGCCGCCGGCAGGGCGTTCCCCTGAGCGCCGTGGCTCCCGTTTGTGCTTGATCGCGCCCGAGTGGCAGCCAGGCCGCAGGCCGCAGGGCACCTGTCCCCGCGCCTCTTCCCCGAGCCCGGCGCTGCTTCGGGGCCGGTCACGCCGGAGGATGAGTCCGAAGCGGCCGACTTCTTCCCGCCGTGGAAACCGCGTCTTCTCCCCGGGGTCTGTCCGGGTCAGAGCAGCCCCTGTCCCCGGACCGCCCGTCTTCCCGCCTCCACACGGTCTGGGTGCCGACCCGTCCCCCCTCCCCGCTCCCCACCCCCGCCCCGTGTCTCTAGGACGTTTTCCAGGTCCCCGGGAGGTTCTGTCCTGGCCCGTCGCCCCAGGAACGGGACTGGGGATGCTCCACGCCAGCTCCTGCCTGCTGGACCGTGTCCGGGCCGTCCCGTCCCGTCAAGTCGGGACCTGGGGCCGTGGACTCTGCAGGCGGTCCGCCCTGTCCGCCCTCGGTGGGACTCGGGTGGGGGGGCGCGTTCCGTTCCTGCAGCGTCCTCTGCCGCCGGCGCTCGCTGTGCATCGGGGCCTCTGTGGGGCCGCCGCGTCCCTCTCGGGGAGAGGGGGACAGGGCTACGGGGGGCTCGGCTCACAGCCTTGGGCAGTTAGTGCCCCCGCTCTGATGAGACCCCGCAGGCGACGCGCGGGGCACGTCCCCACCTCCCGCCGGGCACCGGGCGGCGTTCTCCCAGGGAGACCGGCCTGGGGTTGGGAGGGCGTCCGAGGACGCCACGCAGCTCAGAGCGCAAACACACGGGCCACGGGAGCCGTCCGAGGGGTGGCGGGGTCCCCGCGCCCACACCGACCGCCTCACGCGACGCATCGGGAAGTGGGGGGGGGGGCGAGGACGCAGCCCGGCCCGGCTTCCTGCCTGCCCATCGGCGTCCAGGGCCCAGCCGGACCCAGGAGGGCGCGTCGCCGCCGGACCACAGGCCGCGGTTTCCCCTGGAAGCCTCCTCCGGCCATCGGCCATCGGGCGGTGACCTCGGGGCGTGGCTAGGTGGCGACGAGGCCAGGGGCGCACGAACGCCCTCTCAGGGCAGCAGCGGCGAGGCCGCCAGGCCGTGCCCCGGTCCTCGGCTGCCACCTCACAGGGACCATCGCTTTCACTGGAAGGAGAGTTCGAGCCCCGCGCGGACGTCTGCGAAGTCAAGGCCCCGCGCCAGGCGGAGGCACCGGCGGCGGCGCGCCGACCCCAGCACCCGACACACGCACGGGCCCCGGGTGCGGGACCCTCGCCCTGGGGTCTCTCCACGGGGGCCGGGCGCTCCCGGGAGGGAGACCCGAGGCGGGAGGGAGCCGCAGGCCGGCGGCCGGGCCGTGTGGCCGTCACGGGCAGATTTAGGCGTTGACCCCCAGCGCCGGCCCTGGCTCGCAGCGCGGGAACCGGCGCGCCCGCCCACGCGAGACGCACGGCGCCCGGGTTTGCTGGGCGAGCGCTGGTGCCCGGTACGCGCCGGAGAGCATCACAGCGCGCTCCGCCGGGGCGGTCTGTCCCCTCGCCCGTCGCTGCCGGGGTGTCCCGGGCCCGATTCGTGGGCCGCTGCATTCTCCTCTGGCGTCCGGGTCCTTCCGGAGCAACTCCTCCGGCGAGCCTCACCTTTAGGGGAAGAACGCGGAGCACGCGGTGCTGGCGCCGACTTTGTCTGAAAGGACGGAGCACGCGTGGGCCGAGGCAGGAGGGCTCGGACCTCGCCAGGGCCCCAGGGAAGCCTCCCCGCCAAGAGACAGACCCTTCGTTTTCCCTAAAGCAATCTTTCCCGCCCCCCTCTCTCTCTCTCCCCTTTATTTTTCTCACCCTGGACGTTTGTTTCTAAAGAGCGACGGGCAGACGAGAACCGTGGGTAAGGGACTTCGGATCCCCGCCAGGCAGAGCGGCCGCGCCGAGAGCCGACCTCACCGTCCCCCTGGCTCCCGGCCAGTGGGGTGGGTGACGTGGCCCTTCTGTGAGCAGGATCCGAAACGCAAGGCGACCAGCGACGGGGGAGTCCCACAGCCGCGGGACAGACACGTCGTCCCCACCGTCCTCGTCCCGGCCCTGGGCCGGCCCCTGCCCCGTCCGCTTCCTCGCTCCTCCGCGTCACCCCACTCGGGGGAGCAGAGTCACACGTGTGCCCGCTGATGGCGCCAAGAGCTTCCCAGGGCTCCCAACGCCGTCCTCCGGGAGACAACACGCAGGGGAAGGCCCGGACCTGGGGGTCCGGACGCCAGGGCTGGGCCCCCGCGGGCGGCGTCCAGGACAAACTGAGACGCGACAGCGAGGAGGGAAAAGCCTCCGGGCTCGGGTCGGGGACTTTGGAGGGAAGCCGACCCCTGGGCATCCACGGGCACGCTGTGGGGGAAAGTCCTCGCCGCCAAGGGCCTTCGGTTCCCAGAGCAGAGACAATGAACAAACGGAACGCGCTGCCCTGCCGGGCGCGTCCCGGCCACTTACGCCAGCCGGTGCCAGCCGTCTCGTTCCCAGCGCCACAGGGCCAGGCCGCGGAGGACAGGTCTACGCACACGCTGTCCGGAGCGGCGAGACCCACGTGTCCGGGGGACGCGGACGTCGGGGCCCTCGGGCTGGCGCCGTCCAGTGGCTCTGTGCGCCCTGGGCCGGGGGAGGTGGGAGCCGACCCCTGACCCCGGCGCTAGAGGTCCGGGCGGGGGCTGTCCGCGGCCCGCAACCGGGCACGCCCTCTGGACGACCTCCCCGGGCCCGGTCCTGCTGGCCGCCACCCGGCCTGCTCCGTAACCGAACACCGGCCCCACAGAGCCTGGCTTCCCGCTCGCTTTCCAGCGGAGCCGCGCCGGGGAACCTTCCGCGCGCTGGCATCGGACAGGAAGGAAGGAAACACGGGCTTTAACTGGTGCCCCCCCGGGGAGCTGGCTCCGGGTTCGGGGGAGCCCACGCCCTCCGGCCGGCGCCGGGCCCCGCGTCTCCGCGCGTCTTCCTCCCGTTTGTCTTCACCGAAGCCCACGAGGCTTGACCGTCGTCCTTGGACCGAAGGACAAGATTCAGAAAAGCGGCGTCGAATGCCGCGGGCTGTGGGACTGGCGGCCGGGGACGCTGAGGGCGCAGGAGGGAGAGAGAGGGGGACGGGCGGCAAGGCGACAGCGCCGACGGCCGCGGCGCGGGGGCCCTGGCGATGCTGGTCGTCGCGCAGAGGCACACGGAACGCTGGCCGCGTCGCCGCGGGCGCGCGGTGAGCAGAGGGGCCGTCCTCCTCACCACGCCTGCCGACCTCTTTCCTAACGACTCTCCTCGCAGCACCTCCCTCGCGACCTCGCGCGGCTCCTTTTTCTCAGACGCCCCGAGTCACTTCGGCTTCGGCCCGAATCCTGGAACTTCGCCTCCTCCCGGAAAGCTGGGGCCACGCGGCGGGGGGCGGCCGGGGGGTGGAGGGGAGGACCCCGGGAGCCAGCGGCCGTGGGGGCAAACGTCCCGTGAGGTGGGGTCGTGGCCACCGCGTGACCCACGAAGAGATTTAAGAGCAAAAAGAATTAAAAAAGACTGTGAGCTGCTGCTGTGAGCTTGGAGTTTCAGGGAGTGGCGGAGGCGGCGAATAGGAATTTCAAGGAGGCCGGCCGGGACCGGGGCGTGCGCGCGCGTGTGTGTGTGTGCGCGCGTGTGGGCGTGTGTGTGCGTGTGCGCGTGTGGGCGTGTGGGCGCGTGTGCGTGTGTGCGTGCGCGTGTGCGCGCGTGTGCGCGGGTGTGCGTGCATGTGTGCGTGTGCATGTGTGCGCGTGTGCGCACGCGTGTGCGTGCGTGTGTGTGTGCGTGTGTGTGTGTGTGCGCGTGTGTGTGCGTGTGTGCGTGTGCGTGTGTGTGTGTGTGTGTGCGTGTGTGTGCGTGTGTGCGTGTGTGCGTGTGGGCGCGTGTGGGCGTGTGCGCGTGTGGGCGTGTGTGCATGTGTGCGCGTGTGCGTGCACATGTGTGGGCGTGTGCATGTGCGTGCGTGTGCGTGCATGTGTGTGCGTGTGTGTGCGTGTGCGTGCGTGCGTGTGCGCTCGTGCGTGTGCGCGTGTGTGCGTGTGTGGGCACGCGTGCGCATGCGTGTGCGTGTGCGTGTGTGTGCGTGTGCGCGTGTGTGCGTGTGCGCGTGTGGGCGTGTGTGCGTGTGCGTGTGTGTGCGTGTGGGCGCGTGTGCGTGTGCGTGTGCCCGCGCGCCGGCGGCAGGAGGAGGGGTGGGAGGCCAGGCAAGACAGACGTCCAGGGCCCAAGCATTAAAAAACGTGTGACCCTTTTTGTCGGCAGCAAGACTCCAAGGTCACCTTAAACCAGAGACGGCCCCCGTGGGGCCTGGGCCTTCCGTCCGCTTACTCAGTGACCCAGTGACGGGGGCGGGGGGGTCAGGGACCGCCCTTTCCTTTGCTGGGCTCCCTGACCCCGTGGGCTGCCCGGCTCGACCGCGTCTCGGTCCCCGTGCTGGCTGGACCCAGGGGCGTCCTCGAGCCTCCGGGCTTGCGGAAGGCCGCGTCCTGGCTGCGTCCCCACGTGCTGGAGACAGACAGAGACGGAGGGAGGGAGCGGGTTCCAGTCCCACGCCGAGGCCCCCCCCCCGCGTGATCTAACCCCCCAACTCCTCCCCGCTGGGAGCCGGGGTGGGGGAGGGGCGCGCGCCGTTCCGAGCCGTTTTACTTTTACTTTTCTGGGTTTGAACTGAAACCGACGTGACAAGCGGGGGAGGCGGGTCAGGGTGCGTGTCCCGAGTTAACCCCCGCCCCGAGGCTCCTTACCACAGAGCGCAGCAGCGGCCGGGAAGGTGGCGCCGTCCGCGGGAGGACAGGAGGACAGGGCGCTGCAGGAAGGGCCCCGGGGCTGGGCCCGGCCCCGGGAGCGCGGGCTGCGGAGAGGAGGACCCAGGGCCGCGCAGGCGCAGGAGCTCGGGGCAGAGGCGCAGGAGGCCTGGGCGGCTGCGGGGCGCGCGGGGGGGGGGGTGGCCACCGAGGAGCTGGAGCGCCCCTGGCCCTGGGCGCAGGCGGAGGCTGAGGGAGGACGGACCGCGGGAGTCTCGGCTGCCGTCGGAGACTGCAGAGGGTCGCAGGCAGCCCCGTACGACGCGGGGGCTCCGCCGCTCACAGCCGGGCGCCCCGATGCAGCGAAGGCAGAATCGCAGGTTGACAGCGAAGGGGACGGGGGTCGTCGTGTCTATCTCTGTCCCCTCCCCTCAGCGCGGTCCCTGCCGCGGGGAGCTCAGCCCGTGGCCATGCCCGTCACCCGCTCCGTGTGGGACGCCGCGTCCCGCTACGAGCCGCTCCTCTCCCGGGACAGACCTGCGAGAGACGAGCCTTCGTGCTCCCTGGGCGGACGGGGGCGTCCCACGCCCTTTGCCCTTTCGGATTCCTGAGGTCTGCGAGGACGTCCTCAGGGAATTCAGGAGATACTCGCGGTTGTGCCGCGTGACGACCCGCACGTCCTCGTTTCAGTCCCAGCGCCAGGCCCGCCCCAGCACGCCCTCTGCCCGGTCGCCCAGGCACGGGCAGCGAGGTCGCGCCCCGCACCCCCGGTTCCTCGCGAACGGTGTCCCCCTTGCGCCGTGGCCGCTGGACCGAAACGGGCTCCGGGAGGAAAAGCAACTGCCCGGCCCTGTGACCGGTAGGAGGGGGCGGCGGCTTTGCTCGGTCACCGCAGACCAGGAAGCGAGCGTCCCTGACGTTCGAGCCACGTGTCAGTGCGCACAGGTCGGCCTGGAGCCCGCTGACCTTCGGTCTTACCCGCGGACTTTCTGGAACGAGGTGTTCATTTGAGTAAGTTTCTCCGAAAACGTGTCCGATCGACTGGACCGGTCCAGGCCATTAGCTCCGGGAGCAGAGGCAATTCCTGGTCCGTTTGCCGGGACGCCGCCGCGCAGACGGGAACAGTGCCGTGGGACGCGCGAAAACCAGAGCCAGGGAGCCGCTCCGGGTCTCACTGGGTTTTCCCTGACGTAGACAAGGTTCTGAGGGCCCCTTGACATTTGAGCGACCTGCTCTGTGCCACCGAAGGACAGACTTCCCCCGCGGCCGCCGGGGTCACTGCTGGCCAAGGCCGGTCACCTCGGCCGCCGCGTCTGTGAAGCGAAGGGGTGATCTCGGTGGCCGGGGCAGTGCCTTCCACTCGCGGGAATTCGTCCCCTGTGACCCGGGTCACCGTGTTCCTCAGCAGGGACGAGGCCCACGGAGGGAGCCTTCGGGGACCGGAGCCGGTTGCGGCTGCCCCTCTCGCAGACCGCGCTCCCACGCGCGAGCCCGGGCCGGCCCGGCCGTCCGTCCCCAGGCCGACCTGCGAAGGGCCCAGGAGGCCGACGTGCACGTGGTGCCCACTGTTCGCTGGGGTTCGCGCTCCATCTCACGTCGTGTCTAAACAGCTCTTGGACCTGGGCACGATGTGAGCTGTCGGCGGGGTCGGGGGCCGCGTCCCCCACGCCAGGTGAGCCTGGGGGCGCGAACGCTGTGGTCGGCCCCATCCGACAGAAGGGAAGCCTTCGTCCCGCACGCTCGCCACCGCAGAGGCGAGGACGGGGACGGACGGCGCTCGGGCTGTCACGCTCCCGGGTGGACGTGCTCAGACTCAGCCACCGCGCGCCTCGCGTGGCCGCACGGCCGGGACACACCTCCTCACGTGGCCCGGAGAGGCCGCCGGCTCGGAGGGGCGGGGCGGGCGGCGCCGGTGCGCAGACGGGTGAGAAATGTGCACGGGGAGCCTCCGTGTGACTCCCACACGTTTTCTCATTTCAGTCGGGGGTGTCGTCCAGAAAGCACCCAGGGCGTGCGAGGGGCAGGCGGTGGCCGTGGTGAGGCGGCGCGTGAGGTCAGGCACGTCTCAGCAGCTGCCACGGGCCCCATCAGGACGAGCCGCGTCCCGCTGGGAGAGGGCCGGCCCTGGCCCGGGGTCCGCGCCTGCCTCCGGCCGCCCTGCTCACGAAGAAGCAACCAAGCCACGGGAAAGGAGCGGCCGGAGAACCGTCTCTTAAGCCCTGGCCGTGGGAGAAAGGCTGAGGCCATCCCCGGAAGGTGCAGTGGATCCGCGTTTGCTGCCCGGCAGGAGGAGCAAGCGCGATTCTGTTACCTTGTTGGCATCAGAGGGAACCATCCTGTCCCCCTGCTTTCCCCCCAGGAGATTTATTCCAAGTCCCTGGCCTGCCCCTGCGGCGGCGGCGGCGGCGGCGGCCCTCACAGCCTCGGGGCGTCTGCCGCGTGGGAGAGCCATCAGCAAAGCCCGTGGCTGGCGCTTCGGTGCGGCTTTGCCCAGAAAAGTGCTGAAAGGAGAAGAAACAGCTTCCGATCCGGGGAGGGAAGGGGTGAGATGAGCCGCGGGGGCCGAAGGCGGCTGTGACAGTGGGTTTGCTGTCACCTCGGGGCCTCTCACCGCCGTCTACACCTCGCTCGGGGGCCGAGTCCGGACTTGTCCGTCTTCCTGATGGACGTTCTCAGCGTCGAGCGTGTCCGCTTTGCTGGTGGTGTCCCCTCCTCCTCCTCCCCCCCGTGAGGGTCACCGTTCAAACGTGAGACCGCAGAGGCGGGCGAGGCCACGAGGGGCGGGGTCCCGAGAGCCCATGTCCTCGGGGACCTGGGCCACTGCTGCCCGCGTGCAGGTCCTCGCCGGCGTCCGCGGCTGCGGGAACGGGGTCCCCGGCGCCGCTCCGTCCGGGTGGTGCCCGCGGGGCTGCCCCCGCCTCTGCAGAGCACCTCTGCTCGTCTGTGACCGCGGTGCCACGAGGGCGCTCAGCCTACGGGAAAGCACAGGGCGTCGCCTAAGAAACGTCCAAGCACGTAGAGAATTTTAACGAGTTTATTCGAGGGAAGCTGATGCCAAGCGCAGGGAAGCAAGACCTCGACGGACCGAGAAGCGGCCCCAGAGAACTCCTGCGGCTTATGTGGCCCATCAGACTCGGAGGGGGAGCCGCGAGGGGGTTCGCTGGTGGGAGGTTAGGGCAGAGCGAGGCAGGGGAGTCCCTGGGACACACTCTCCTCCCCCGCGGGTGGGTGCGGGGTGACTGACCGTTAAGGCGACCCAGAGCGGGGTGCGGGGCCAGGCGCGGCTGCCCTCCCGGTGCTGGGCCGAGCCCGGGGGGTCTGGGAAGGATCACTCTGACACCTCGAGGATTTGTTATCTTGGATGCCAAAGGCAGTGAGCAGACGCCCTGAACGTCCAGACCGGCCTCTGTCCGGGAAGCTACGGGCCCAGGCCAGGGCGCCCGGCCAGGCCTTGCTTAGGGTTGGAACTTCTGTGCTCGGGCCCTCCCAAGTGGCGACTCTCGGCCCCTGAGACTGCAGGGCCCACATGCTGGCCTCCCCTGCTGGACGGACTTAGGAGGTGGCCCCGCTCTGGTCGCAGAAATTACGGAAAGACCGACCGCACGGCCCCCGCCGGCCGGGTCCCGCGCTGACGGCCGCCACGCTTGGTTCACATTTTCCAAAACACGGACACGTCTCAGCCTGGCCGGGCTGCCCGCAGGCTCCCTCTCCCCTCTCCTCCCCCGAGGCCACCGTCGTTCCGTCGTTCACCTGACCAGCCGTGTTCTGGGGAAACGTCCCGGGACGGCCCAGCACCCCCCGTTCAGATGCGACGGGCCTGGGGCTCCGCGGGGCTTTCCTGTCCACTCGGCAGCTCCCGGCCTGTTTCATGGCAGAGGGAGGTGCGGGGCCTGGGCCGGGCTTCCTCCCTCTGTGTCCCGAGGGGGCGGCGTTTCCCGTCCGTCTGGCGAGCGCGTGGCGGCTGGTGCCGGCCGGGGCGGCGCGGACCCTCCTGGTGTCCCAGCCGGCACCCCGGACGGCGTTTGCCTCTCGGAATCCACACAACCCTCAGCTGCACTCTCGTCTGGTTCCGGAACCGGGCGCTTTGGTCCAGAGTCGTCTGGGGCTTTCGTTGTGCTTCCTCGCTTGGTGGGAGCGGCAGGTGGTGTGAGGCCGGCCCTCGGATGGAGGAGAGACCAGGATGACTCAGCTTCTGCTTCTCTCCTCTTCCTCTCCGTGAGAGTGGCGTCCGGACGGAAAGGGCAGAGCAGCCTCGTGGGGACCGGGAGCCTCCGAGGTCGGGAAACAACGGGAGAACGCCTGCACCCGTGGGAGGACGTGCGGCTCGGGTGGCCTAGAGGCCTTGGCGACGAGATCGCGAGCCTCCTGGAGGGACCATGCGGAGCGCTGGGGCGCGAGGGAGACCGGAGCACGGAGGCGGACAGGCGTCCCGGCGGTCAGGGCAAGGACGGAGGCCGTGGAGAAGACGACGGGGGAGCGAGCTCGCTCTCTCCGGGCGGACGGTTCTAGACGTAGGAAGATGTTTCAGAAACGTGGGAGCGAGGCACACGCGTCGACTCTCCTAACAGCAAAAGTCGCGCCAAAGTCGCCTCGTTTCCCAGGGCGCGGGGGCTGCATGCGCCTCAACTCGGGACCACATTGATCTCCTCAATGACCCGGGGAAGAATGGGTTCGGAGTAACCCCCTGGGGTAAAGTCAGAGCTGGCGGAGGAAGACGGGGCCTCGCCTCGGGGCTGTGTCCTTGCATCTCGTGCCCTCTGATGATCAGCCGTCGGAACAGCGACGTCAGTCACCGTGCCGGGAAGCGCCCTGCGTCTGAAATCATAAGAGCGAGGCTGCCGAACACCCACCCTGTCGGGGGGACGACTGTGAGAGAAACAGGGTCTGCAATTCTCCTTTCCGCGCCCCCGATGGGGCGGGTGACAACAGCGACCCGCACACGTGCCCCTCACTCTGTCCCCAGTCCGGCTGCGTCTGGGGAGACACACAGAGCCGGGGTGAGGGCGAAGCCGGGGGCAGAGAGAGGCGACGGAAACGAAGGCAGCAGGAAACTCCGAGCTTGCTGCCCTCAGAACCGTCCCCGAGGCGAGCTGGTGAGACCGAGACTAGAAACGGGCAGCGGCCTGCGTTGGTCTTGGTGGCCCCACTAAGCACAGAGCGACAGGCTTCCCGGGGGCTGGAAAACGCCTCGCCCGACCCGGAGAAGGCCCCAAGCTCCCCGGAAAGCCCGGGAGATGCAGGTCAGGCAGTGACCCCGGGCTGTGGACTGTGCGGGCCTGGGGAGCTGGCAAGGTTGGGGGAGGGGGTGGGCGTGGGGAGGGCCCCTCCCGGGGCTCAGGGCGCGGCCCTCGTCCAGCTGAGTGGGCGTCTGCCCGGCCGGTGGCCCTGGCTCCCGGGCAGGCCAGGCGGGGCCGTGGGCGCCGGGCAGGAATGCCACGTCTGTGCCAGGCGGCCACACTGGGGAGGTCGTGTAAACAGCCGGCCCCGGGGCACCCTGGGCGGGAGGGGCAGGCTCCGAGTGCGGCCCTGGCTGGCGGGCGGGGGGTGGGGGCCCTTCCCACTGGGGCTCCCGTGAGCACTCGCCACCGCGTGAGCCCAGAAGTGACCACAGAGGCCGCAGGCTTCGTCCTCCGCCTTCCTCCCTGTTGGGCCGACTGCCCAGCTGGACACCGGAATCCGGACCTGAACAGGGCCCACCCGAAGCCCGAGGGTCCCCACCCTAGCCCGGAGGCTCCGTTGGCATTGGTGAGCAGGACGGTCCCCACCCCACACCCCTCCCCCACGGAACCGTGAAAGCCGCGCCCTCCCGCCCCAGGGGCCTCCCGCCCCTCTCCTCCCTGGACCAGAGGCCTCGCCCGCCCAGGAGCCCCTTCTGGGCCAGTCGCCGCGTTTACCTTCACCCGCCAGGCGGACGCGGCTGGCGCAGGGCGGCCTGGGACCCGCAGGCCTCTCCCCTTCACCTGGGCTCCGGCCGCCCAGCACGGGCCTCCCGAGGCGCACCCACCGCGTGGCTCCCGCCCGGGTGCCCGAGGCGCGTGCCGGCCTGAAACGCAGGACCGACGTGCGCGTGCCTGCGTGGGGGTGGGCTCCCAGGGGCGTCGCGACAACGTGCACGGATGTGCCCGCGAAGCCATCTTCGTTCTTTCAGGGCCAAACGTGAGTCGCCGCCCACGGGTGAGGGGCGAGCACCGCTCGAGACGCTTCCCTGAGCGCGTGCCCGCGGCGCCCGCGGCCCGCGAGGCGTTCCACCGGGGCTGGGAGACGTGTGGCCGGCCGACCGCCCCGGGAGGCCCCTCCACAGCGTCCCCTCTGTCACCGCCATCGCCCGCCCGACTCCGCACCCTGGAGCGACAGAAGAGGAAACCGATTCCACCGACGCGGCGGCTCGAGCGGCCGGGCCTCCCGGAGCCGGGCAGGGCCGCGTCCGGCCTTCTTCCCGGCCTGGTGGCCGGGCGCCGGGCGCCGGGGAGAAGCAGCGCTCGGTCGCAGCGTGGAGCCTGGGGCGGGAGCCTGACAGACGGGGGTTCCAGTCCTGGCCCCGCCGCTCGCAGCTGTGACCCTCGGTGACACGTGCACTCTGTTCGCCCCCGGGTGGCTGGCCACCCTGGACGCTCGGTCTGTCCTGGACACGAGCCCTCTGCCCGCCGTGCTGGCGAATGCTCGTTCCCGGAGTGTCGCCCGGCTTCGTCGTCTTCGTGGTCTTTGAAACGCACAAGGTTGTGGGACGTGCTGGTCCCCATTAAAGAGAGAAAGGAGGGACCTCCGAGCCGGTGAGCACCTGGCAGCCTGGGGGGGGTCGGTGCATCTGGCTGGAGGCCCCGGGCGTTGGCCGGCCAGGGCTGTGCTCGGGCCTGTCCCACGGGAAAAAGAGCAGGAAGGGAACCCGGGGCACGGTGCTGCCCGGGGCACCCCCGGTCAGTGAGCCTGTTCCCTGGGACCAGCTGGCTGTCCCGAAGCACAGCCCAAGCCGAGACCGAGGACGCGGGAAGCGTTTCGTTGTGAGGTTTGGCCCTAAATGCGAGGATGGGGGCGGGGGGGCTTAAGCAAAAGCCTGCTGAGGGGTCCCTCTCCTCAGGGGGCCGTGTTGTGGGTCCAGACACCCTGAGGCCGAGTTTAGGAGAGGACCCTGGCGACCAGTACACATGGGGTGACGGCCCCCTGCCAGGCCGCTGGGCCCTCCCGGGGGTGCAAACACCAGAAACGGCTCCTGCGAGGGCGAGGGCGGCCCTGCCCTCTGACTCGGGAAGGGCGGGCCCCGCGAGAGGTCGGCCTCGACCTCCAGGGAGCAGGAGTCTCTGGGTTAGAACAAAGGGGGCCGGGGCCCTGTCCGCTCTCCGGGCGGGAGCAGGAAGCACCTTTGTTTACCTTTCTCTCCGCCCGGAGGACGTTTGGAGGCCGGGCCGCCGGCTCCCCTCTGGGCCTGGCTCCCCCCACACACCATCACGTCAGCCCGGCCCCGGCCCCAGCACGGAGGCGGTGGGAGGAAACGGGGCCGCGCTCTGCCGAGGTCGGAGCCGTCCCTCGGGGGTGCGGCTCCCCTTCTCTGCGCGGGGATCCCCCCAGGAGAGGGGGCGCAGCGGGGCGTGGCACACGCCAGCCTGCAACGCCCGGCAGCCTCCCGCCGGCTTCGTGGGACCTGCGGCCTGGCGGGCCCAGAGCAGCAGGGGTCCCGGGTCACCCCGCTCCGTCGTGCACGGGGAGAGCTGTGCGTGCACAGAGGGAGGAGCTGGGAGGACGGGAACAGGGGGCCCGGGCGGAGTGGAGGCCGCGGCCCGCGGCGCACACCTGCCCCTCGGGCGTGCGGCGTGTGGCGCGAGGCCGGCCCTGGCGGCAGGTTGCCGCTCGCAGGTCATCGCTGCGTCCGCCGTCGTGGCAAGGGCCGTTGCGGATTTACCCGGGACGTCAGGCGGCGACCGTCGACAGGAGACTGCCCGCGCGGGACTCTCGCCGGCCGCGGGGCTGTCACCCCCCCTCCTGCTGCATCGCGGCTGCCGGCCCGCGGCTGTCGGCAGAGAACGTGCTTCTCGGCAGCGGCTGCCGCAGGGCGGACGTCAGGCCGAGCCGTGGTGGGGGCCGCGGCGGGGGCTGTGGCACGGGCCCCGGGCCCCCCACCCCGCTGAGGCGTCAGCCACGGCAGCGATGCCGCGAACGGGCGGTTCTCCGGTCAGATGTGGCGGGCGAGGGCGGGCGGCTGTCACCGCCATTGCGGCCCGCGGGTGCCAGCCCCGCCCCGCGGCTCCAGCCACTCTGCCCGGGTTCACACTCCTGCTCTCAAAGGGGAGTCTCGGGGGAAGGTGCTTTTCCCCCAGTTGGGAACTTTCTGGAACCTTTGGGGGGTCGTTCGCACACGGAAGCCCGGCCACGGGGCGCCGAGCCTCGGGAACTCGGTGTCCAGCGACAGCGTGGTTTCTCCTCAGCGACGGGTCCTGTTCCCGGGACCTCGTCCTGCGCTTTGGAACCCGTGGGTCACGGAAAGGAGGGGAAGCGGGGCGACCCCCTGTAGGGACAGGAGGAGAGCTGGCCCAGGGGTCACTCGCGATGCTGCCGCCCGTCTGGGTGGCTGTAAGTGGACAGCAGTGGGGCCGGGCTGCCGGTCCTCACGTTGGTCCGCAGAGCTGGTCAGCCATGAGGACCGGGGGCGCCCTCGCACGTCGTCGCTGGGTCTCCCCAGGAAGCCGGGGCCGTCCTTGCTTTGCGAGTGGGAACCGCGGCCGAGCCGGCGCGAGTGGCGCCCGGGGTGGGAGCCGCCCCGGTGACAGGTCCGGCTGCCGCCGCCGCCGCAGAAGGCCCGGGCCCCGGGCGTGGGGCGGGCGGCTCGGCGCGAGCCCAGCCCGGGACGCGGGGCAGCGGCAGAGCGGCCCCTGGGCTCCCGTCAGCGACGAGACGCGGACTGGACGACGACGTTTGCCGGCGCCGGTGGGTTTCGCAGGATGACGGGGGGGGGGTGACGTTCATACGCGGGTGGAAGCCCCGAGAAGGCTGTGCTGAGGCCCGAGCCCTGGCGTCCCCACCTCTGGCCTCACACTGGTTCCGCAGCGGAACACTCGGCCCAGACGAGCCCGAGGAGGACAGACGGAAACCGGGCCGGGCGGGGGGCGTTGTGGTGACGCGCGGTGCTGTCTGGGGTCGCGTTGCACTCCCAGGAGCTTCCGTTTTCGCTCCCTGGACAGAAGCGGAGGCGCAAAAGCACCTGCCTCTGAGCAGCCCCGGATCCGTCGTGGGGGTGAGCAGCGCGGAGCCTCCCGCCGTCCCGGCGGTCCCAGGGCAGCGGCGTCCGAGACGCACGGGGCGCGTATCGCGGCGAGGCCTGCGGAAGCCCGCGCCCTGGCCGCAGGCCCGCGGCGTGGCTGTGCCTCTCGGCCCCGGGCAGCCGCCCCGGCGACTGCGGCCCGGCCCCCACCCCGGGGACCGGGTTCGGGCTCTGTTTCTGTTCCCTCCGCTGCCGGGCCGGACGGCCTCTGAGCAGCCTCCCCGTTGTCCCCGCGGCTGCGCTCGGGGGACGCGTGCCTTCAGCGCGGTGGCCGGGGACCGCGGCGCTGCGCTGTCCTTATTTTGGGGCGCGTGGGGAGAAGGGGATGAGGAGAGCCTCTGATGGACGGGCGTTCAGGCTCCTCGTCGCCCCCGATCGCCGCGGGGACGGAGGCCGCGGCGCGTGGCTGTCCGCGGTGCTTGTGTTAGCGTCGCCCTCGCCGCCTGCCCGCGGCGCCTTTGCCGACGCAAAGGGGCAAGCGCCCGGGTCCTGCTTCCCGCGGCGCAGGAGATGCTGTCCTCCCTTCGGGGTGGGGCCGTCTCCCCAGAGCAGTGGTGCCTCCAGGGTCGCCCGCCAGCTCGGGCTCGGGGCCGAGGCCAGCGGCCCCGGTCGCGTGGCCTCGTCTCCGAAGAAGAAACCGGGGGATTTTCTTTTTAATGGAGCGTGTGGCCCCCTGTCCAGGCCCTGAGTTAACCCCACCCCCGTCGGCCACGTCCCGAGGACGTCTGTGCGGCCGCGAGGGAACGGCCTCCGCACCCTTCCCCGGCCGTGCCTAAACGGGAGAGGAGACCCCGCACGAACCCGGGGAGGCGAAGTCTCGGGAAAAGCCTTGGCGGCCATCGCGGCGGTGGCCGCGTCGTCGACGCGGTTTCCCGGGGCCGAGGGTTCTCAGGTCAGCCGTCAGGCAGCGGCCCTGACTCGGGAAACGCTTCTTAAGCGTCCGGTCTTCACGGGAAGCATCCGGATGGCCCGTTCCCACCCCCGCCCGCCCCCGCGACGCACAGCTTTGCAGGGACGGCCGTGGGCCCCGGGCGCTGCCGCCCCGCCCGCTGTCGGAGGCCGAGCTCGCGTCCACGTCGCCCGGCGGCGGCGGCGGCAGTGGCCTGCGCCTGTGGTTGCTGCTGCTGTCGTCGTTCCAAAGGTCAACCCAGAATTCC
Source organism: Cynopterus sphinx (assembly GCA_030015415.1). Classification (NCBI taxonomy): domain Eukaryota; kingdom Metazoa; phylum Chordata; class Mammalia; order Chiroptera; family Pteropodidae; genus Cynopterus; species Cynopterus sphinx. The sequence continues at coordinate 129,982,152 of CM057386.1, read as the reverse complement.
GGCAAATTCGCACCGGCTGGGGGCCCCCCCGACACGCGTGGCCTCCCCGGTTCCGGGGGCCTCGCCTGGTGGGACGCCCCCCCCAGCTTCCTTTCTGCTCCTTTTCCTAAAATGGAAACCAACTTCGAAAGCCAGGTGGGGCCTCGCGACAGGAACCTGTAGTGCAGTCTTTGGGGCAAATATTCTTTTTCTCAATGTGGAACGCACAGTCGCCACCTCGGTCCCCTGCGCCAGGCCCTCCAAGTCCAGCGTTCGCGTTCCCCTAGAACAGGGCCCGCTCTGCGGGCGTCGCTTCTGCGTCTGGAGGTCGGACGCGTCACAGGACGCGACCGGGAAGCGGGAAGCTCCCGAAGGCCGAGGGCGAGGCCTCCAGCTGCAGCCGCGGGTGCACCCCTTCCGGTGGGGGCAGGAAGGGGCTCCGAGGTCAGGCCCCCAGGGGTAACCCCGGGAAGAACACGCTCGGCCGGAATAAAATTCGAGGATCCGTCCGTTCATCCGGAGACACGCGAGGGAGGAAGAAAACGCGGGCGGTAAACGGGAGCGAGGTTCTCGCGGCGGCCAACCCGACCGATCCCGCGTCGAGACTGTGCGAAGACCTCGCATTCATGCGGAGAGGGCGAGCGGCGCGGAGGGGGGCGAGGGCGAAAATGCTCCAGGCCTTTCCGAGAAGAGGGAACGCGCTCAGCCCGAGAGAGAGCCGGGGCCGCGGCCTCATCAGCCACCGGAGACATGCGAAGCGCGGGTTCTGGCGGGAGGACTGGGGGAGGGGGAGGGGAAGGGGGACGGGATGATCTGCATTTCTGATGAGCTCCTGGGTCCCGGGTGCCGGGTGGAGACTCAGCTTCAATAACGACTTCCTTAGAAGCAGCTTTAAAACACACGACGCAAGCGCAACCGGATCTAAGCGAAATATTCCTCCCCGGGCCCGTGCACGCACGCGCACGCGCACGCACACGCCTGCACACACGCACGTGCATGCACGCACACACACGCACACGCCTGCACGCACACACCTGCACGCGCCTGCACACGCCTGCACACGCCTGCACGCACACGCACACACATGCACACGCCTGCACACACGCCTGCACACGCACGCGCACACGCACACGCCTGCAGGCGCTGTAGAACACGAGCACCCGCGACCCGGCGACGCGGGCCCAGGCTGAGGTCCCCGTGTTGGGCCGTCGGGGTAGACGGCAGAGGGGCCCACGCCTTGACCCCGATGGGAAAAGCTGTTCCTGTGGCCCAAGGCCCGGGTGCGCGGCGGCGGCGGCCTGAGCTGACGGGGACGCGCTCGCTCCCGGGCCGGCCTGTCGGCCTCGGGCGGTGGCGTCGCAGCCGCGGCCCCGTCTGTACCCCGGGAAGCCGCTCCGGCCGTCATCCCTCACAGATGACCGCACAGGCCCAGCGAGACCGCGCCCGGGTGACAGGGCCCGTCCGCGTCACGTAGGGGCCTGAGCCGGGCTGCCCCGCCGGGCCCCGCTCTCTTCACCCCTGCAGTGTCCGGCTGTTCTCGAGCCGTGGGCGGGGGGGGGCGGCACCTGAGTGGGGGCAGGGAAGAGCCGGGCTGAGGTGCGGAGACCCTTCCCGCCGGGCAGGTCTGTCCCCACGCCGGTGGCCACCTCTGGGCCCCGGGCCCCGCCGCCGTTCCTGGGGGTTCTGACCAGACCCTCCGGGGCCCATCCCGGGAGGCGCTGCAGGCGGGGTGCGTCCCTGCCCTCCCAGGCCTCCTCGGGGCCCCCCGGGCGGCCGGGGCCAGCCCGCAGAGCGTGGGGGGCCTTGCGGGCGACGCGGCCTGTGCTGACGGGAACGTCGCTCCCGCTGGGAAACGCTCTTCTGCCTTCAGGGGAGCCGACGGCACGGAGGGGCGGCCGCCAGCGGCCATGGCCGGTGCGGGCCTGGGCCTCAGCCTCCTGGGGCCTGGACCGGGGCGCGCGCGGCGCTGGGCCACCGTCTGAGCTGTCACCCGGCAGCCGGGGGCCTCGCGCTGGGCCGATGCGCTTCTCTCTGCGACTGTGCGTCCGCAGACGCGTGTGCGTGCGTACGCGGTGCACGTACACGTGCTTCCACGGGCACACGGGTCACGCACACAGACACCTCCGCCTCACTCAGCTCGCTCGCTTTCCTCCCGATCGCAGGGGCGACTGTCGCCACGTGGTCGGTTCTGCGGGGCCGCTCCGTGGGGGACGGGAGGGCGGCGAGGCGGCCATCGCTGCGGGGCGGGGCGGGCCGCAGCCCGAACTGAACAGACGGTGGCTTTCCCTGTGCCCGCAGACGCGCAGAGCCGAACGCCGTCGGGGCGCAGGGGACAGCCGGGGGCGGGCCGGGGCGCAGGGGACAGCCGGGGGCGGGCCGGGACGCAGGGGACAGCCGGGGGCGGGCCGGGGCGCAGGGGACAGCCGGGGGCAGGCCGGGGCGCAGGGGACAGCCGGGGGCGGGCCGGGGCGCAGGGGACAGCCGGGGGCGCCCGCAGGGGTCTCCGTGTGGGTCTCGGCAGTTCCCGCCGCCCGCGGCGCCCCCGAGCGCTGAGCTTTCGGCGCGCTCGGACCCCATCTCGTTTCCGCCCGCGCCGCCGCTCGGCGTCAGTCCGCAGTGCGTGCCACGACGGGGGTCGCGCTTCCCTCCGTCGAACGGACGGATCTCGAAGGCCTGAGGACCCTGCGGCGGGGTCGGCGTCGGTGCTGCTGTGGGGTTCACTCTGGCTCCAGCCGAGCGGCGTTTGGAAGGGGACGGGGCCTGAGCCCGAGCCGGAGGGCCCGTCCGCATCCGGGGCGTCAGGCTTTCCCCATCTCTTCGCGGCCGGACGGCCGGGGCCTTGACGCTTCGCCCAGGGGCCCGTCGCCTGTGGACTCCGTTCCCCTCGGGTTCCCCGCTGCCTGGGAAATGCGCGGCCTGCGGAGCCCTGCGGAGCCGGGCGGGGGGGGGGGGCTGCCTCCTTATGACAGGAGTTTGCGCCTCCTCAGGGGGCAGGCTGGGAGGGGGTTCCCAGGCCGCGCACAGGTGGCGGCAGGGACAGACGTGCGCCGGGGCCGGGGCCGGGGCTGGGGCTGGGCACCTGCAGCTGCGTGTGGGGCGGTCGCCCCGGCAGCCCGTCTCCGGCCCCCGCGCCCACAGCACGTCCCACTGCGCCGGGTGCCAGGCGTGGGCTCCCAGGTCGCCTGGGCTGTGCGCACGCGCCGGGCACCAGCCACGACCCCAAGCATCGCGTTTCCGCACGGAGGAGCCAGATTCTCCTCCCGGAAGAACGTCCCATACGGCCCGTCCCGGGGCCTGGCACCCCATCCGCCTGGGGCCCTGCACGGACGAGCGCCGCCTCCGCTCGCTCCCTGTGCTGCCCCCTGCCCCGTGGTTCAGCAGGACCCGACCCCTGAGCGACGCCCGGGCCTGAGCCCCGGGGAGGAGAAGGGGCGCAGACGCCCCCCGCGGCCCCCGCGGCCCGGCCCGGCCTGTCATCTGCTCTGTCGGGCGCTTCAGGGCCGGGGGCTGGGGCCGAGCACAGGCGGCCTCAGGCCCCTCTCCCGAAGCGCAGCGCAGGCCACGGCGCGGCTTCCCAAGCGCCCGCGTCCCGGTGCGGGCGGGGAGCGCGAACAGTCGGAGGGGCTCGGCCTCGCTTCCCGGTGGCCCGAGGAGCCCTCCGCAAGGACGGGCCCACGCGCCCCGGGCACCCCCGCGCCCCGGGCACCCCCGCGCCCCGGGCACCCCCGCGCCCCGGACACCCCCGCGCCCCGGACACCCACGCGCCCTGGACACCCCTGCGCCCCGGGCACCCCCGCGCCCCAGACACCCACGCACCCCGGACACCCATGCGTCCCGGCCGACACCCCCGCGCCCCGGGCACCCACGCGCCCCGGACCCCCCCGTGCCCCGGACACCCCCGTGCCCCGGACACCCACGCACCCCGGACACCCACGCGCCCCGGGCACCCACGCGCCCTGGACACCCCCGCGCCCCGGGCACCCCCACGCCCCGGGCACCCACACGCCCCGGGCACCCATGCGCCCCGGACCCCCCCGTGCCCCGGACACCCACGTGCCCCGGACACCGCCGCGCCCCGGGCACCCACGCGCCCCGGGCACCCACGCGCCCTGGACACCCACGCGCCCCGGTAAGGGCAGGTGGCCCTCCCCCGGCCGGGTGGCCCCTGGCCTCGTTAGTGCTGCCGCTTAGACGTGGAGCGCGTCCCTGCGTCCCCTCGCCCGGCTCGGCCCGGGTGCCCGTCGGCACAGTTGGGGGCTGAGCTGTGCCGGCCGGGGCGGGCGGCGGGCGGCCAGGCCGTCGCAGTCGTGGGCTCCTCGGCGAGGAGAGGGCCGCGGCCGCGCGGTAACTCCCCTGACGTCCGGGAGCTTCCCCGGGCCCCCACCCTGCGTCCTCCCTAAACGCCCCCGCCGTCCCCTCTGTCCCCGCGTGTTAGTGCGCGGGGCGACAGCGCCCCCAGGGGGCGATCTCGGCGGCGTCCTCGCCGCCGTCACAGGGACAGCGACGCCGCCGCGGGGGGGATGCTGCGTGGCGAGGGTCCTGCAGCGAGGGGACGCCCCGAGCTGCGAACGTCCTGTCCTCCGGTTCCGCGCAGCGTCTGGGCCCGCGCCCCCTGGAGCTCCGTCTCCTGCGGAGCCTCGTCGTGCCCGGGGCCCCTGGAAAGCTCGGACGCCGGACGGGGACGGGAAGGCAGGGGCACCCTCCTCAGCCCCGGAAGGGCCGGACGAGGCGCCGTCCCTCTCTGGTCTGAAGGGACCCTCCGATCCCGCCTCCGCTCCCCGCGCCGGACCGCGCCGTCTCCACAGCGTCCCCTCCGTCCCGCCCCTCGGGTTCCCCCGCACGCCCCGGGCTGTCACAGAAGCACCTCTGCGTCCCGCATCACGGTCCCTCGCATGTCACAATACACATCCCTGTCCGTCTGCCCGGCCCCCGGACGTGGGGCGGGGGCGCCGGGACGGCCACGGCTCCCGGCTCTGCCCTCGCGCCACTGGCACCCGTAGGCGCGCGCTGGCCACGCGGGAGAAGGGGGGGAGTGAGGCGGGGGGGGGGACAGGTGAGGTGGGGGGGCGCAGGTGAGGTGGGAGGGGGGACAGGTGAGGTGGGGGGACAGGTGAGGTGGGGGGGACAGGTGAGGCGGGGGGGGACAGGTGAGGGAGAGGCAGGTGAGGTGGAGGTGGCACAGGTGAGGGAGAGGCAGGTGAGGTGGGAGGGGGACAGGTGAGGGAGGGGCAGGTGAGGTGGGGGGACAGGTGAGGTGGGGGGGCGGGTGAGACGAAGCGAGGGGGCAGCGTTTGCCCAGCCCCGTCGCCGGGGCAAGCTGTGCCGAGGAGCGGGGCGCGGCGAGCGGGACGGTGGCCGGCTTCAGGGGGGGACAGACGGGCGGGACGAAGGTCGGTGCTGAGGTGCGCGGACGGTGCTGTGCGGCGCGCCCAGGTGCCTGCGCCCCGTCCCCAGGGAGGTGAAGCCGCGGGGACCCGGCCGTTCTCACGTCGCCGTCCGTGTGGGTCAGGGTCACGCTGCCCGTGAGCTGACGCCGCGTCTCAGCGTTCAGAAGCGCCGAGCGAGCGTCCCCAGGGCCGGTCGGCGAGGGACAGCGACACAGGCCCTCGGGCCCCGGCCGGGAAGGCGTCCTGCTGGCCGCAGGGGGGGAGGCCGCGGGGGAGGCCGCCTGGGCGTCGCCGGCCCGAGGGCGCGCGTCCGCCTCCTGCAGGCGTCTCCCCGGTCACGGGGACGCCCCGGCCGGGTCAGCGCCCCCTGAGCCTGCACGGGGGGGGGGGGTGTCCCGAGAACTTGCTCTGGGGCCAGCGTGGGGGGGCGCCTTGCTCAGGGGCAGGAGGAGCTCGTCCCCGGAGCGGGGTGAGCAGCCGGGGGACGCGAGCCACGTCCAGCCGTGCGGCCCCTCCGAGGGCGACCCCGGCCGTGGATCCCGGGTCGCAGGCGGGCCCCGCTTGCCGCCACCACGCGCGGCCTCGGCGGCGACTGCGCGGCCGTCTGCCGGGCCTGCTCCCACGTCCCCGCCGACTCCCGGTGACTTCCCAGCTCGCCAGAGACGGCCGCCCCTCAGGGGCCCGCGGGGCCCGCGCAGCCAGCTCGGGGACGGGGGTCGCGGTGGCGTCGCCGCCGTGCCCGGAGGGAGGGGGCGCGCCTGCGCCCGCGTGGGCGCCCGACGGGGGGCGGCACAGGCGCGGTGAGGGGCTCATCGGGCCCGAGTGGCCGACGCCGGGCGCTGGCTTTGCGCCTCTGTGGGCCACGGCGTCCGGCTCTGAGGCCGAAGGGGAAGGGGGGAAGAGGGTCAGGAAGAAAGTGAGACGCCTGAGGGCACGCGCGAGTGTCCGTGCGACGTGCGCGTCCGCGGCGGCAAGATCTCCTCATAAAAGCGTCCCCCGAGGGGTCTCTGTGCCGAGCGAGGTGCGGACGGCTCGTCTGGAGGGGCCGCCGCCGGGGCCGGGTCCACCAACGGGCTGGGCCGCTTGCTCCCGCCGCGCGGGCTTTCGCCGCGCTTTCCCAGTGTCCCATTGGCCCCCGGCCGGCGACAGCGACCCGGGGCTGACCCCCGCGTCCCGACACGCTGGGGGTGAAGGCGCCACGTGCCCCGCCGCGCCGGGCCCCGAGGTAGGCGCGCGAGGGCGGGAGACTGAGCGCGGGCGGATCTGACACGCACGGGGCTCCGCGCGCGGTGGGGGCGGAGGCGCCCGGCTGGCGTGGGGTCCGCCGCGGGGCTCACGGCGCAGGGGCCCGGCTCGGCCTGTGCGCGAGGCAGAGCACGGAAACCACCGGAGCCTCCGGCGCCGGCTCCGCGGCGGCCCTCAGCGGGGTGTCGGGGGCCGCGTGTCCCCGGCCGTCCCCGTCCACACGGCCCTGCCAGGCCCCCTAGCCACGCGGCGGGCGGCAGGACGTGGCGCTGCAGGCCCCCACCCGCGGGCTCGCCGGACGCCCGAGGGCCGCGGGGCTGGACGCTCGGTTCCCGTCCAGCCTGCAGCGCGGGCCGAGCAGCCGGGGGTGGCGGGGGTGGCTGCGCGCGGCCCTCCGCCCCCCGAGCTCGCCTTCATCGACCCGCACTGTCCGGGGGACGGCGCGTGCCCCCAGCCGGACCGTTCGGTGGGTTTGCTCAGCTGCTGTCGCCGGTTCCGCTGCGCTGGCCCCTCGCCGCCCAGCCCGGAGTGGCGCCTGGCGCGGGTGCACCCCCAGCAGCCGTGGGGTGGGGGGGAGGCGGCGCCGTGGACGGCAGGGAAAAGGAGCCACGCTGCGGAGGGCAAACGGGGAGTGCGCCCGTGCGCCTGCGCGTGTGTGCGCCGCGTGTGCCCGTGTCAGCGCGCCGCGTGCGCGCCCGGCTCGCGGGAGGGTCTCCGGGCATCGGGACGGAGCCCCGCGGGGCCGGCCGTAGGAAGGCCGGAGCGAAGTGGCCTGAAGTCGCCGAGAAACACGAAGGGAGTCGCGATCGACGCGCTGACCGACACCGAGGCTGAGTGACGAGTCCGCGCTGTGCCTCGCGTTCCGGGTCTCGGTTTCCTTCCGATGGGCGTCCCCGGGGGCTAAAACGTCCCCGTCCCCGGGGGGCGTCCTCGCTCGCCTCCGCGGCACCGTCCTTCCGCCGCCTCCTTTTCCAGGAGGAAACAGGTTTGGGGAGTTTTCCGAGGCAGCCGAGCGCCCCGCGAAGCAGCCACGAGGAAGCCGCTCTGCGAGGGGGGGCGTGCGCGCCCGAGCGCCGTCCCCGCCGCGCTGACCCAGGCGGGCGCGAGTGGCTGGCCTCGCGGAGGTCCGGGGCCGGCTTCCAACACCGCGTTGCCCCGCGGTCGGCTCAGCGGACGCTCTTCCTCGTCACTGGAAAGCTCCGCGCCGGCCGGCGAAGCGCAGTGGCCAGCGTGGGCCACGCGCGGCTCCTCGCACGTGGCCTGCGATCCCCGCAGCCTGCGCGCAACCCGACGGCCGGTCCCCCGTCGCCCTCGCCACGTGGCCGCGGCCGGGCCAGCGTGGGCGGTCGTCCGGGCTCCACGCCAGGCCCGAGAGGCAGGCCCTGTGGGCGAGGGCGATCGACCGTGTCCGCTCGGGTCCGGAGGCCGGACGCCTGTCCCGAAGCCACACCTGCGCTCTCCGCTTTAAGACCGGAGGGCGTTTCACGCTCGGCGCCTTGACGACCGCTCGTTCGGAAGGTGTCATCGCAGGCGCGAGAAGGTGCGAGCGGCGCGGTGCGGAGAGCACACCGACGCCCTCCCGCCGTGTGACGCGGGGCCGCGGGCGCCAGGAGCTGACGGGCACAACGCCCGCAAGCGGCCCAGAGGCCTGACCTTTTGCCCCCCGGGCGCCGGCTACCGTGGGCCACGGCGAACCTTCAGGGAGGACGGGGCCGTGCCGCTCCCGGTGTCGGTGGCAGGGCGGGGGGCCCGGTGACGGGAGGGGGGAGCGCGCCCGGCACACTGACCCCTTGCAGGGAGCCGGGAGCCGCGTGTCCCCCGCCGGCGGGCGATGGAGAGGACGCTGAGGAACGTGCTCGTGGTGGCCCTGGGCTTCCTGCTCCTCTACACGGCCTACGGCGGCCTGAAGAGCCTGCAGGTACGGGGGCCGGGGTTCCCGCCGCGCAGCCCCCGGCCCCGGCCCCGCAGGGAGCGGTGGCGCTGACTCGCCGGCCCAGTCCCCTCCCCGCCCCCGCCCCTGTCACTGGGCCCCGCACCGGGACCGCAGGGCAGCGGGGGCCGGCGCGGGCGACCCTTGGACCCGCAGCAGGCCCTGGGCTGGTGATTAAGCTCGCCCGGGCGGCCGGAGGGAGGAAAGCTGGACGCCCTGGCTCCGGGCCCCTGGCGCCCTGGGGGCGCCGCAGGGGATTCCTGGCCCCGGACAGTGCGCGGCTGCTCTGGGCCAGGCCAGGGGCAGGGACGCGCCTCTGAGCTCATCGGCCTGTGGCGTCCCCCTCGCCCCCTGGGGTCTCTCTAAAGGGCGGCGCAGAGGGCACAGGCCTGGGACGCGGTGTCCTCCACCGGCCCCGGGCGGGCGCCTTCCAGCCCGATCCGCAGCCGGGAACAAAGCTTCCCGGCCCCCGAGGGCGGTCGGGAAGGACACGGGCTGTGCGGTCGGGGCCCCGGGCGCTTCCTGCCCCGTGGCCTGGGGCCAGGGCGTCTGGTGACGCGGGCGTCGGGCGTCGTCTCGCGTGGCTTGTCAGTGGGGGACGAGGGGCGGTGTCCTCCCTGGGCGGAGCCCGGACCGGAGAAGCGGGGCCGGGTGCCCGGGCAGCAGGACGAGGGGGGCCGGGCCGGCGTCCTCACGCTGCGGCACGAACGCTGCGGCCGGCGCGAAGGCTCAGCGTCAGCCTCGGCTTCTGCGAGCGCGTCCCCCGCGGGCCCGGTGGGTCCTCGGCCCGGGGAGGCCGCAGCGGGCGGGCGCGCGGGGGCGGCGTCGCTGCCCAGCTCTGTGTCCTGGCAAAGCCGCACTCCCCCCCGCCGTGGGTTCCTTTGCCCACCGGGATCCGCTCACCTCGTGCCCAGCTGCGGTGCCAGGCTCCCGAGTGAACAAGGACGAAAATGGGGAGACCGTGAGCCTGGCACGCGGCGACCAGGGAGCCGCCCCCCACGCCCACGAGGCCAAGTCCCCGGCGGGGCCTGGGGCCGGTCACCACCCGCAGCCTCTGCCCGCCGGGGGGCGGGCGTCCCGTGGGGTTTGCTTCCCCCCCGGGGTCCCTGCTCCGGGGTCCCTGCTCCGGGGTCGCTGCTCCGGGGTCGCTGCTCCGGGGTCCCTGCTCCAGGGTCCCTGCTCCGGGGTCGCTGCTCCGGGGTCGCTGCTCCGGGGTCCCTGCTCCGGGGTCGCTGCTCCGCTCCGGGGTCCCTGCTCCGGGGTCCCTGCCACAGCGGACGGGTCCTTCCGCCCTCCCTCCCACGGGCCTTCGGGGGGGAAGAGGCCGCCCCGGGGACACTGGGTGGAGCAGAGCCCCCCCCGCAGGGACACCGGGGTCCGGGGCCTGGGGGCGGGCGCTCCGGGGCGGCCGGCTGAGCGGGCGTCTCGCCCCCACAGAGCAGCCTGTACAGTGAGGAGGGCCTGGGGGTGACGGTGCTCAGTGCCCTGTACGGCACGAGGCTCCTGTCCTCTATGCTGCTGCCGCCCCTGCTCCTCCGGACGCTGGGCTGCAAGTGGACCATCGTCGCCTCCATGGGCTGCTACGTGGCCTTCTTCCTGGGCAACTTCTACGCCAGCTGGTACGGCCCGCACGGCGCCCGCGCCTCGCTCGGGCCGGGGCCCTGCTCGGACACGGACCCGCGGCCCAGGCCGCGCGCTCGCCCCGCTCCCCGGGGGGCTGGGCGGGCCGGGATCGGGGCTCCGTGTCCCCCGCCGGGCCGTCTCCGCCTCCCTGTCTGCGCCCGGTAACGGGGGTGACTCCGAGGTGTCCAGCGCCGGTCTGAGTCTGAGGCACGGCCCATGGCGCGCAGGACGTGCCGGCGGCCGCGGCGTCCCAGGCCTCTCTCCTGTTCCCACGGGGGGAGGGCGGGGCCTCCGTCCAGCGGCCGCTGGACGTGCCCGGAGACCCCCACCCTCCGTCCCCCCAGCCCACGGCGGCCCCCGGGGCTGTCTTTCGCTCTCGCCAATGGAGCGGACCCCAAAAAGGCACCGATTTTTCCCATTTATCGGAGTCCACGGTGAATCCGTCAACCTAGCGGGACCGGGCCGGGGCCGGGGCGGGGACGCAGTGCCTGACGCGCCCGCTCCGCCCGCAGGTACACGCTGATCCCCACCTCCGTCCTGCTGGGGCTCGGCGCGCCCCCGCTGTGGTCGGCCCAGGGCACCTACATCACGCTCATGGGCGGCGCGCAGGCGGCGAGGGCGGGCCGCGTCCCCAGGGACGTGGTGACCCAGTACTTCGGCGTCTTCTTCTTCATGCTGCAGTCGGCAGGCGTGTGGGGCAACCTGATCTCCAGCCTGGTGTTCGGCCGGCTGCCCGCCCCCGGTAAGGGGCGCGGGAGTCCTCGCCGTGCCCCGGGCCGACCTCCCAACCGCGGACGGGGTCCACCGGCCGGCGCGTGCGTGTGACGCAGGGACCGTCCCCCGTCCCCGACTGAGCGTGCGACGCCCGACGCTGTACCACGACCCGGGTGTCGGGCGTGCGCCCGCTCTGCGCCTGTGCCCCCGGCGTCCGAGGGCTGACCCGCGGCGGGGGACGTCAGGCTCTTCCGCTGTCACGGGCACCCCTTGGCCTGAGTGCCCTGCGCCTTACGGGCCCCCCGGCCCCCGGCCCGCAGGCGCGCCTGCCGCTGGGAGCCCCTAATCCAAGTGCTCCTGCCCCTTTCCCCCCAGACGCGACGGCCCCGAGCGTGCTCTCTCCACAGATGAGGGGACGGACGTTTAGGAAAAGTGGGCCGTACCCTGCCCCCGGCTGTGGTTCCCGGCGAACCCGAGGGGGGACCCGCTGGCCCCTGAGCATTTAAAACGCCGAGACTGTTCACGCACGCCCGGGAGGGGACGTCTGAGGGGAGCCCGCGCTGGCCGCGCGTTCGTCCGGAGCGTCTCAGACCCCAGAACACGCTCTGCGCCTGGGGGAGCGCGTGTGACGCCCGCGGTCAAACACGCCGCGTTTCGTGCCGCGCCGGGCACCCCGTCCCCCACGCCCCCGGCGAGCGGTTCCCACGACTCATCCCGCCCGTCTCCCCCACCTCGCAGGGCCCGTCCCCGAGCAGCTCGCGTCCTGTGGGGCCAGGGACTGCCTGATGGGCAAGGCGCCCACCAACGGCACCCAGCGTGTCCCCCAGGAGCTGGTCCACACCCTGCTGGGCATCTACACAGGTAGGGCCCCCGCGCCGGGCACGGCCCCCACGCCCTCCAGTGTCGGGACCGTCCGTCCCCTGCGTCCGGGGCCGCGCTCGCGCTCGGGGATTTTCTACGAAACTGAGCACGGCTCCCTGACCGGTGCCGACCGACCACTCCCTGTGGCCACGGGGCCGCGCACCGCAGCACGGGCCGGTGCTGCCCGCTGAGGGCGACCTGTCAGCCGGCGGGCCAGGGCCCGGGGAACCGCGGCCGGCGAGGCGCTCGTGTCCTCGTCCCGCCGGTCACCCTGGCCGTGCAGGCCAGGCCGGGCCCTCCCGCGGCGCCGGCGGGGCAGGGAGCGGGTGGGCGGGCGGTGGGTGTTCCCGTGGGGACGTGCGGCTCCTGTCGCGGCGATTCGGCGTCGTCTTTGCCGCGGAGACGCAGACGACGCGCACACGGGTGAGCACGGCCCGTGCCGATCGAGCTTCAGTCGCAAAGGCGGGGGAGGGCAGGGCCGGCCCCGGACTCGCTCGTGGGCCCCACTCGAGGGACGGCGGCGGCCGCGGGAAGGGGCGTCGCCACGCCCGTCGCGCTGTCTGTGCGGGGCGCTCTGCGTGCCGCCCCAGCACGCGCGGCCCCTCCCCCGGGTCCCCCGGGCCCGGCCGCCCGTGACACGCGGAGCAGGGGACCCCGCGGCCGGAGGCAGCCGCAGGCCGAGGTCCACGCGAAGCACGCAGTGCGCGCGCCTGTGCCACGGCCACCCTCTCGCCGCCGGCGGCACCCGCCGCTCCCACGGGCTCCCGCGTGTCTCCCCCCCGGGCAGGGCCCGCTGCCCCCGCGACACGAGGAAGCCAGGGAACAGCACCGCCTCCGCGTGGCCTCGCAGGGTCCCCGAGCCGAAGTCTCCCCAGAGCCGTCCGCTTCGGGCACCACGTGTCAGTCGTGCGACTCCAGCGTGTGCCAGCCCGGGGCCCCGACGCGGCTCCGGGTCGCAAGGCGGCGAGCACGTGGCCTCTGTGCCCAGGACTCGCCCGTCCCAGGCCCGGGCGGCGCCGTCCCGGGCAGCGGGGCGCTGGGCCCTCGTGGGGGGAGGGAACCCACCGTGGCGCCCAAGGAGAGGGCACCGTGGCCGTCCCTGGACCACGGACGCGCCGCCGCCACGTGGCGCCCGCGCTCGGTGACGGGGCGGCCCTGGGCCTGCACGTTCGGGAGGCCTGGGGCGCGCGGCCGGTCGCCGGCTCGAAGGACGGGCGGCGGCGAGCTGTGCGGCCGGGGTCCCCGAGCGGGAGGGGTTACGTGTGCGGCCGCGGGGCTCAGAGGGAACTGGTGCTCCCCGGGGCGCACGCGTGCTGAGGCCGTCACCTGAGGCGCGGGCGGGGACGGGGCTCGCCCTCCAGCTGCCTCGGTTTCCTGATGAAGCCGCCGGCCGCCCGCCGGGGCCCGCGGGCCGGGACGCAGCAAAGGGGGCCCCGCAAGTCCTGTCCGGGCTGGCAGGCCTCTGCCGCGGCCGGGCCGGGAACCGGGCCGCGTGCGGGTCGTCCGCTCTGGAAAGGAGGCCGACGCCCGAGCCCCCCCACCCCACTGACCCCGCGTGCGACGCCGCCCCCGCCAGAGAGACGCACGCGGCCGAGATGGCGACGCCGCGAAGGCTCCGAGGCGGGGGCGGGGGGACGAACGCGTGTCCAGTCGTCCTCGGTCCGGGCCGAGGACGGCGACCTCCGCGGGGCCGGCGCGGCGCGGCGCGGAGCGACGTTTGCCGTCCGTTGCCGTGGCGTGTGGAACCGCTGTGGCAGGGGCCGTGCCCGCCGCCGCCGTCTCTGCGCCCAGCCCCGCCCCGCGGGCCGGCGCGTCCTCCTGATGCTTCGGCGTCTTCGTCGCGCGTTGAAATAACTGATTCGTCCTCGCGCACCCCCCACCCCGCAGCCGGTGACGGTGACGCGGGGACGCCGCCCGCACCCCGCCCGTCGCGAGCTCGTCCCTCCTCCCAGGGTCCTCCCGCGGCGCGTCCGGCGACCGGGGACGCCCACGAGCTTGCGCCGTGCCCAGCGGCCGGGCCCACCACCGCCTTCCCTTTCCCTCCAGGAAGCGGCGTCCTGGCGGTCCTGCTGGTGGCCCTGTTCCTCGAGCCCGCGGGAGACGTCCTGCGGAAGAGCGAAGGCGGGAACCCGCCTCCGTCCCTTCGGGCCACCTTACTGTCCACCTTCAAGCTCTTCGGGGACAGGCGCCTGCGCCTGCTCATCCTGCTGCCGGTGTACAGCGGCTTCGAGCAGGCTTTCCTGGCGGGCGAGTACACCAGGGTACGACGGGGGGGACGGCCCCGGGGGGGACACAGGAGGCGGCGGAGCGCCGCGCACTGAGAACGGGGCTTCTGCGCCCCGGACCCGCACCAGTGACCCGGCCGCCGGGGCGTCGCGGGCTGCGGGCCCCAGAGGCCGAGCTGCGCCGAGTGTCCCGCGGCCCCAGGAGCCCTGAGCTCACGGTTCAAGGTCGCAGCCTGCAGGCGGCCTCGGGCCCCGAGCTCGGTCCTACCGCACGGGGACGCGGCTCGCGTGAGACGTGACCACACGTGGCGCGTGCCCGGGCGGCGCTGACCTGCGTGTCCCCGCGTCCTTGCCGAAGGATAGGGCGACCGTGGACCCCACGCCCGGCGCCACCGTCTCCTGTCACGCGGGCCCTTAGACGTCGCGGCCCACGTGGGAATGGACGCGCTCGGGCACGTCCCCACCCACTCGGCTCGCCCGCCTTCCCTGAACGGACGGACGCCCCGCGGGCTTGGGCGACGCCGTGCGCCCTCCGCCCGGGTGTCACGCGGCCCTCGACCCCGCCCGCGGAACGCCCTCGGCGGACGCCCGTCCGAGCCGCCCACGCGCTGTCCCGGGCGCTGGCCCCTCGGGGCCCGTGACCGGCTCTGTGCCCCGCGCCCCGCAGTCCTACGCCACCTGCGCCCTGGGCATCCGGGCCGTGGGCTACGTCATGATCTGCTTCTCGGCCACCAACGCGCTGTGCTCCGAGCTGTACGGCAGGCTGTCCCCGCGCACGGGCCGGGTGGCGCTCTACGTGCTCGGTAGGTGGGCGGCCGCCTCGCCCCACGCCCTCCGCCCCTCCCCCTCCCTCCCGCGCACATCCCGGCGGAGGTGACAAGGGCTGGTGTTGGGTAAATCGGGGTCCGGTGCGGGGACCCGAGGGTGCCCTGGGCAGCGCTCCGGCCGCGGGGTCCGAGGGTCCCGAAGGACGCGGCCTGCCCCCGCCGGCACGTAACGGCGGCCCAGCCAAAGGCGACAGACCCCAGGCCGGACACGCGCCACCTGCTCCCTCTGTGGGGAAGAGACAGGACGGGAGGCGGCGGGGGTGACGGGGAACGAGGGCGGCGACAGCGCAGCCAGCGCCGGGCGGGTCTCGGGTCCGAGCCCGCAGGGACGAAACCCCTGTCGTGCGACGAAGGGCCACGCGCCGCCTGCGTCGCCTGCCGCGCTGCACCCTCCCTCACCACCGCCCGCGGAGTGGGCCCCCCCAGGCGGGCGAGGGGCTGGGGGGCCGAGGGGGGCTGAGGGGCGCGGTGCCCGGCCCTGGTCCCCGGCCTCAGCAGCCTGGTCCGCGCCCGCTCTTCCCGGCCCCGGGGGCTGCGCTTCCCGCTGGCCAGTCCCTGGGGGTCCCGGGCTGCTCTGTCGCCGCAGTCGGAGCCGCCGCAGGGTCCGCAGGGGTCACGCGGCCGTTTGCTGGGCGAAGCGGGGCCGGGGGCCGGAAGGCTCTGCGGCGTCCCCTCCCCGTCCGCGTGCTTGGAGGGCCCGGCTCCCACGGCGGGCACAGCCTCCCCTCCCCACGGGGCCCGGGGTCCCCTGACCCTCCCCTAACGGAGAAGCCCCCCCCCCCCGCGTCCGAGCCCCCACGACGGGGCCCCGGCGAGGCGAGACGCCGTTTTCCTGTGCGGCTCGTCGGCCGCGGCCCCGCGCTCTGTCCGTGTGGGGGCCGCGAGCTGGCGGTGGGGGGGGGCACACCGACCCCCACGGGCCACGCCGACCCCCACGGGCCACGCCGACCCCCACGGGCCACGCCGACCCCCACGGGCCACGCCGACCCCCGCCCGCAGGAGCCGGTGTGCGGTGTCTCAAGGCAACAGTGGTGAAGCCACGGGGCAATGAGGGGGCATGTCCCGCGACACGATCGCACCCACGGCGCCCGGCCCCCCTGCTCGCTCTCGCACAGGCGCGGTCACCCACGGCTCCTGCATCACCGCCCTCCTGCTGTGGAGCCCGAGCCCCGAGCAGCCGGCCGTCTTCTTCGTGTTCTCCGGCCTCTGGGGCATGGCCGACGCCGTCTGGCAGACGCAGAACAGCGGTGAGTGTCCGGGTGTCCGGCACCGGCCGCCGGGGCCGCCGCGGGGACTCGGGGTGGGCGAGGCCTTTCAGCCCAGGGGTGGGGGCAGATGGGCAGGGGTCCGGCTTCCTCCAGGGCTCGGGGCGTCTCCTCCCTGCGCTGACCAGAGCCGTGACGCGGGCGAGAGCACCGCCGCGTCCTGCCCTCAGGACGTCGGGCCCTCGCGGCTTCCACCCGGGGGGCCTGTCCAGGCCGCGGGGTGCTCCCTGCGCCCACGAGCCGGGCTCCGGCCGCAGGCCCCGGGGCTCTCGGTGGGTGGGGTGTAGGGTGGACGGGCAGCTTCGGCAGGAGAGAGGCGAACGGTCACTGTGACCACGTCCGAGCAGGACCCCTGGGGGGTCACCGCTCCGGGAGGGGAGGGCACGCGGAGCCAGGTCCTGGCCGCGGTGGCCCGGGCGGCGGGGCCGGGGCTGGGGGAAGCCGGCCGTTGGGGACACTGCGACGGCGCAGCACAGACGGCAGCTCGGCCGTGGACGTCACGACGCCTCGCGGCTCAGGCCGGACGTCCGCGATGGGGCCGGGGCGGGCCTCACGCGGCAGAGGGTGCGAGGGGCGCTCCGGGGCCCCGATCCCAGCATGGGGCTCCGCCCCACCCCCCGGCCCCACCCGGAGCCCCCACTCCCCACGCTGGGGCCGGTTCAGTGTGTGGAGGGGGACGGGGCACCCCCCGCCACAGCGACGGGCGTGCGGGGGTGAGGCGGAGAGGCCGGCCGCCCGCCAGGCCTGCCCGGCGAGGATGACCGGGGCACCCTGAGGTGGCTTTCCGTAGAACCCCTGCCCTTGTCGCTGGAACCTCGGAAGGGTCTTTGGGCCTCTGACCGGGCGTGGCGGCCTGTTGGTGTCCGGCCTGTTGGTGTCCGGCCTGTTGGTGTCCCCTTCACTTTCCTCGTAAGGTCAGCACTTCCGCTGACCCTGGGGGCGCCGGGGTCACCGTGCCGGGCGCAAACAGGCCCTGCCCCGAGAGTCCACCGTGTGCGAGAGGCCAGACGGATGGCGGACGGCGAGGGCTGCGGCGGGGGAGAGCCCGGGCCCACGCCCTGAGGACGCTGGGGGCTCGGCGTCCAGGGGAGCGGAGGAGTCACCTCGGGCCGGTCGGGGCTGCCTGGCGGGCGCTGCCCACGGGGCCGCCCGGGCTAACGCCCGTGACGTCGGTCCTCGCGGGCGGGGACCCTCCGCAGCGGCCACGGGAACTCCTCCGGCTCCGACACGAGAGCCGCCGGTTCTGCCGCGCGCTCGGGGGCCGGGCCTCGCGGGCCCCAGCCAGGCCGCGTGCCGTCTCCCCGCCAGCCCTGTACGGCGTCCTGTTCGAGCGGGACAAGGAGGCCGCCTTCGCCAACTACCGCCTCGGAGAAGCGCTGGGCTTCACCGTCGCCTTCGGGTACAGCGCGTACCTGTGCGTCCACGTCAAGCTCTACGTCCTCCTGGGCGTCCTGTGCCTGACCATGGCGGCCTACGGCGCCGTCGAGTACCAGGAGGCCCGGGCCCGCGGCCGGCCGCCGGCCCACGGCGCGACGGGGCCGGCGGAGGAAGGACACGCGCAGACGGAAATGTGACCGGAGCCGACCCCGCAGGTGAGCGGGCCCGCGGGGTGCCGACCGAGCCGCCCAGGCCCGGCCTCGCGCGCGGCCCCTCGAGGGACGGGTCAGAGTTTTTTCGGTTTCGTGACGGAAGGTTTTTCTGGTCCATCCAGTTCCCAGCCCGCACCTCGTCAGCAGAGACCGGGAGGGGGCGTGGGGCTCAGACGCAAAGGGGCAGGCCGGGGCGCGGCCCCGGGGCCGGGCTGGGACCACAGCATCAGCAGCCGCGCACTTGCCGCCGGCGCCGCGGGCGCTGCGCGTTCTAGAAGTTGCGGCTCCGCTCGACTCGATGCCGTCCAGGCCGAGCGCGGACGTCCGGGCAGGGCCGGCCGAGGCGCGACGCGTCTCGAACCCCCAGAGCAGAGCCCGAGGTGCTGAGTGCACGACGCGCCCGCCCCTGTCCTGACGCCCGCCCAGGTCGCCCCCGAAAGCCACGCGCCCGGGACGGCGGGCAGCGGACGCCAGAAGTCTCCACGGACCGCGACAGGCTCGGCGCCCCGGGGCCACCGGGACACGGGGCCGTCTCGCCGTCCGCGTCCAGGACGCCGGCGCGTCCGTTCCTCCTCGTCGACGCCGCGGCCCCTGCCGCCTGCGACCCCTCTTCCCTCCGAGGGGCTGCGCGCCCTCCGGAGCTGGGCTCGTGTCCCCCGTTTGCTCCGTTCTCCTCTCGGCCGGACGCCTCCTCCCGCCCTCGCCAGTCTGCGCCCTTCTCCCTCCGAAGCGTCCCGTGCGGGCGGACCCCGGCACGTCCGCCACAGGAGCCACCTGCCGAGGATGAGTCCCGCCCCCCGCCCGCCTCCCCTGGGCCTGAGGTGACCTCCCGGCAGGTCAGACGCCACTCGCAGGCCTTCAGCTCCCCGGTCCCCCGGGGGAGTCCTGGAGGCCCGTGTGGGGCTGCCCCGGCGGCCACCAGGCCCGGCCGCCCGGCCCCACGGCCCCTGCCCCATGCCCCTCCGCCCGCTGCCCGCCCCGCCTGCACGCGCCTGCTCAGCACCGGCTCGCCAAGCTCGGGGCCGCCGGCCGCGGGCCCGGTGACGCGCGCTCGCCACGCCGTCGTCTGCCTGGCTGTCCCCGCGCCGGACGCCGCGCCCTGCAGCGTGCAGCCGGGATGCCAGTGGGCGCTCGGTGGCCGCCTGTCGAGTGAAGAAACCGCCTCAGATACTCCGGGAATCACGAACTTCCGCCCCCGCCCCTCCCCTGCGCTCACGCCCTCGTTCACTCGTTCTCTCGTTCAGCAGCCGCCCGAGCTGCCGCGGGGCGGGCAGCAGACGCTGAGCAAGCACAGCCAGGCGAGGGGACGGGACCCAATAAACGTGGACCCCCGAGCGAGCGTGCGTGGCCGGTCGGCGTCCCCTGCCCACCCTCCGGGATGCGCCCTCGTCCCCCGCCACCCGGCCCCGCGCATGCTCCGCGGCGGACGCAGGCTTTGCTGTTCGCGCGGTCACGTGAGGGCGAGGTGGAAACAGGAGGCGTCGACCCGTCCCAGTCGGCGAAACGCGCCCAGGGCGGCCGGGCCTGGACGCATCCCGCTGCGGGAGCAGCTGGGGAGGGCGCCTGCCCGCGAGGGAGCGAAGGCGGCGCAGCCCGGCTGGGCGCGGGCTCGTCCCGGGGCCTGTGGACCCCAGCTCAGCCGCCGCCAGGGCAGCGGAGCCACCGTCTTCCAGACGCCGCCGGGAGGGGCGTCTCCAGGCCGGGCCCTCGCGGGGTGGGCCAGCCCGGGCCGGCTCCCCTGGCCCTGAGCCCGTGACCCCTGACGGCTGAGCCGGAGGGCCCGCAGGGCCCTGTGACTGAGAACGGGTGTGGCAGCGCCCGGGGGCCCAGCAGGGTGGCTTCGGGGCGCGGCCCCTGAGGCCCAGAGCCGTCTACTCCGACCCCCCTAGGTGAAGCGCCTCCTGCCCCAGGGACGGCCCCGCCCCTTGTCGCCTCCCAGGATGGGGGCCGGGAGCTGCGGGGGCGGGGCCGAGGCCAAGGGCGTGACCCTGTGACCCTGCGGCCGGCTCTGCACCCGGGGGGCTGCGCGAGGGACGCGGCGGTCGCACGGTGCCCCCTGGCGGCCCTGCGGGACGGCCACGGCCCCCCCAGGGGACAGCCGCCCGCCAGCCCCCCGCGGCCCGAGGCGCGTGTCCCCCTCCCCCGCGGCGCCCTGTCTCCATTCCCTGAGAGAGGACGCGGGTCTACGCCCCGCAGGACGCCCCCCAGCTCTGCTCCGGGGGCTCCGGCCAGAGTAAGACAAGGGCCGCGACGGGAGGACTTCGAAGGCCACACCCGCTCACTGGGCGACACCTCCAGGGCCGCCCAGGGCGTCTCCAGGTGCGAAGGGTTCAGGCTCGGCCCCGCAGGACGGTGCTCAGCCACGGACGGGAGGCGGCAGCCCTGACCCCGAGGCCCCCAGGACTGGGGCTCGGGACGCCAGTGCCGCCCTCCGGAAGGCCCCTCCTGCCCGCACTGGCGCCCGCCCCGTCCCCTGCTCTGCTCCCGGAGAAAGAGGCCTGGCTCCCGCTGTCCCCCCCGCCCCCATGGGGCTCCGGCCCTGACCCCCACGACCGCCGGCCCAGTCGCCCTGAACACTCAGCCACAGGGAATCATCGAATTAGAATGCGTTTCTCCGTCCTTGGATGAGTGTGAAGCACCTGCCAAGTGCCAATCGTAGGCGCGCGCCCCATGGTGAACCCCGCGGCAGGGAACCCCGCGGCAGGGAACCCCGTGGCGGTGAACCCCGCAGCAATGAACCCCGCGGCAGGGAACCCCACGGCAGGGAACCCCGCGGCAGGGAACCCCGCAGCAAGGAACCCCATAGCAGGGAACCCCGCAGCGGTGAACCCCGCAGCAGGGAACCCCATAGCAGGGAACCCCGCAGCAGGGAACCCCGCGGCAGGGAACCCCATAGCAGGGAACCCCGCAGCGATGAACCCCGCAGCAGGGAACCCCGCGGCAGGGAACCCCACGGCAGGGAACCCCGCGGCAGGGAACCCCGCAGCAAGGAACCCCATAGCAGGGAACCCCGCAGCGGTGAACCCCGCAGCAGGGAACCCCATAGCAGGGAACCCCGCAGCGATGAACCCCGCAGCGGTGAACCCCGCAGCGGTGAACCCCGCGGCAGGGAACCCCATAGCAGGGAACCCCGCAGCGGTGAACCCCGCGGCAGGGAACCCCACGGCAGGGAACCCCGCAGCGGTGAACCCCGCGGCAGGGAACCCCACGGCAGGGAACCCCGTGGCGGTGAACCCCGCGGCGATGAACCCCGCGGCAGTGAACCCCGCAGCGATGACCCCGCAGCAGGGAACCCCGCAGCAAGGAACCCCATAGCAGGGAACCCCGCGGCAGGGAACCCCGTGGCGGTGAACCCCACGGCAGGGAACCCCATAGCAGGGAACCCCGCAGCGGTGAACCCTGTGGCGGTGAACCCCGCAGCGATGAACCCTGCGGCAGGGAACCCCGCGGCAGGGAACCCCGTGGCGGTGAACCCCACGGCAGGGAACCCCATAGCAGGGAACCCCGCAGCGGTGAACCCTGTGGCGGTGAACCCCGCAGCGATGAACCCCGCGGCAGGGAACCCCGCGGCAGGGAACCCCACGGCAGGGAACCCCGCAGCGGTGAACCCCGCAGCGATGAACCCCGCAGCAGGGAACCCCGCAGCAGTGAACCCTGCAGCGATGACCCCGCAGCGATGAACCCCGCGGCAGTGAACCCCGCAGCGATGACCCCGCAGCAGGGAACCCCGCGGCAGGGAACCCCATAGCAGGGAACCCCGCAGCAGGGAACCCCATAGCAGGGAACCCCGCAGCGATGAACCCCGCGGCAGGGAACCCCGCAGCAGGGAACCCCGCGGCAGGGAACCCCATAGCAGGGAACCCCGCAGCAGTGAACCCCGCAGCGATGACCCCGCAGCAGGGAACCCCGCAGCGATGAACCCCGCGGCCACACCTCGCTCCCAGCGCGGGCTGTGTGGGTCGCCGTGTGGGCCGCGGGCTGCCAGCACGGAGGGCGTCGGAGCGAGGCTCCGCGGCCGGAAGGGTCCGTGTCCTCAGCGGGGTCCGCAGGAGCTGCCCAGGGAGAGAGGGGGGAGCTGCCGGCAGCCCCGGCACAGCCTGGGGCGCAGTGCGTGTGGGGGGGTGGTCAGGCCTGCGGACCCCGGGACGACTTCGGGGTGAGCCTGAGCCCCGTGGGGACCCGCGGCAGTCGCCCGGGGCCGCGGTAACAAAGCCCCACACCCCGGGGAGGCCGGGGCGGCCGGGGCGGCCGGGGGCGCCCCTCGCCCTGCCAGAGCTCGGAGTCCAAAGGCAGGGTGTGGGCGGGACCCGCTCCCTCCGACGCCCCAGGGCAGGGCCCCGCCTGCCCCTTCCAGCCACGGGGTCCTGAGGTTCCCGGGCTCGGGCCGTCGCCGCTCCCCGCCTCCCCCCCCACGGGGCGTCGCCCGTCTCGGGTCTGCCTCGGCGCCTTTCCTCCTCGTCTTTCGAGCGCAGCCGCCACGTGGGATTAGGGGGCCACCCGACCCCCGTAGGGCCTCGCAGTACCCAGTGCCGCGCGAACAGCCCTACCCCCGGAGGTCGCGCGCTGCGGTCCTGGGGCGCGTGCATCGGGGGCCGGGGCCACCACTCCACCCGGCGTAGCGCCGCAGGGGAGCGACATGTGCGACCCGCTCCGCCTGCCGCGCAGAGGAGACGCGGTCGGCCCGGGGCGCAGCGAGGTCGCTCGGGGGCCGCCCAAACGTCCCCGCCGGGCCGCGGTGGCTGCTCTGACGCGGCCGTGCCCGAGGGAAGCGGGCAGACTCGGGGGTCCACGGGACGCCCGCAGCGAGGAGAAAAGTCCGGAAGCTTGGCGTCGGGGAACCGGAAGGGAGACGTGACCGCGGGGTTCTGCTGAGGGGCGGGGGGCACGCCAGACCAGCCCCCGGGGGGATCGCACACGGGGGGAGGAAGCGGGGAGCCGTGACCGCGCAGGTGACGTTCGAAGTCGTGGCACGGGACGGCGCCGAGCGCGGGGGGGCCAGTCCTCGCTTCTCCCCGGCTCCCGAGGTCGGGTGGGGACACGGGCCGGGCAGGAGTGGCCAGTGGGGCAGACGAGAACCCCTGGGGGCCGCCGCGGCAGGGCCCACGGGGCCGAGGCGCGCCCGGTGTCCGCCGCTGCTGGGGCGGGGGCTGGTCAGCTGAGGACTCTGGACTCCGGGTTGGTGACGGGGGGGGGGGTCACCGGGGACAGGGAACGGGGGGAAGACCTGGCCCCGCGGCTGACGGTCAGTGAGGCGCGCGACGGCGGGGAGTTCCAGCGTCCCCAGAGGCCCCGGCCGGTGTGCCACGGCGGGTCGGGGGTCACGACGCGGCTGCGGCGGCCCACGGCTGGGGCAGGCAGAGCTCCACGTTGTTCCGGCTCAGAGTCCTCGTGACATCGAGGACACTAGCGAGTAGTCGGCCCGGGGCGCGCGGCTGGTCAGCGGGGAAACGGGCCCGGGCGAGTTTCCGTCGCTCCCGGGCGAGGCGTTTTCCCGCTCAGAGGCCCGCGGTCCCGCGGTCGGCAGTCACCCCCGATGCCGTCTTCTCCCGAGAGACGCTCCGGGTTCTCTGAGACGCGTCCCCGGACTAGGACAGAGGAACCCGCGGGTGCCCGCGTGCGGTCCTGAGTGGGCGGACCGCGCAACCAGCCCGGACCGAGCGCCGGAGCCAGCGCGGACCCCGAGGGCCCGCTCCCAGCGCGTCCCCGGGCGGCGGCCCCCGAACGTTTCGCGCTCGATGACCGGTTACGAGCAGCGCCGACGCGGTCCCGTGATGGACGCGAGCCCGTCGCGGGAAGCCGACCGCCCCGGGACCCGCGGGCACCGCGCTGGGCGCACGTTTCCGGCAAACGTGGCCTGACCCAACGGTCGGGCGTCCGGGGAAGGGCCCCAAGCGCCCTCAGGCCCCTTGGTGCGTGGCAGAGGGGCGTCTCCGTCGGCCGGGGGTCTCCGTGCTCCGGGGCGGGGGGTTGGGTGGAACGAAAGAGCAAAATCCCACCTGGTGAGGCCTTGGACCTCACGGACGTCTGGACCGTCACGTCGTCGTGATGATCCGACTCCCTCTCGCCCGTCAGCAGGGAGGTGAGGTCACTCTCCGCGGCGCCAGGAGCAGGCGTTCCCCTCGGAGGGGCCTCGGGTGACACCGCAGAGCGTGGGCGTCCGCGTGGCCCCGTAGTCCCCGAAGGTGGAGCCCGGACGCCTGTGCTCGGCGTCCCGGTCGGGCTGCCGGACGCGGGGGTCCCCGACCGCGAGGCCCACCGTCCACAGGGCCAGTGCCCGGGGCTGCCGAGCCAGCCTTCCCCTTCCCGCGCCCCCGGGGCCACGAGGAGGGAGCCACGGAGACGCGGACGAGGAACGGCTCGGGGAGCCGGACGCGGAGGAGGGAGGGTCTGGGGAGGGCGACCGGCTCCCGTCACACCCGCGGACACTGCTGCCCCCGCGGCGGGAGCCCCCGGCCTCCTCCCTCAGCCCCGGCGTCTGTCCGGGTGGAGAGGGACCGCGAAGACTGGAAGCTCGAGGGGACACCTCCCGCTGACGGGGCGGATCCAGGCTGTGGGACGACCGGGCCAGACGCCTCACGGGGACGGCACGGCCGGCCTGGCTGTGTCCAGCCGGCTGCCTCCGCCGCCCCGGCCTTGGCTGGGTGCTCGCGACGCCGGCGCGGGGAGAACTGGACGTTGTGTTTGGGCCTGGGAGCCGGAGGGGGACGGGATTAGGAAGAGAACGCCAAACCCTCCCGGGCGCGGGCGAACTCCTTTCACCTGGGTCAAGGCGAAGATCTGCTCCTCCCGGGGCCCGGCGCAGCCTCCCGGGGCCCGGCGGCGTGCCCTGCGGGTTCTATGAACTGGTCCCCGACCGACGGGCAGCAGGACGCACGGGGCCCGCAGAGCTGGCGCAGGCCGGGCCCCGGGGCTGGGGGGAGCCTCCGCGAGCTCCCAGCCTGGACCCGCCCGCCGAGGCCGGTCCCCAGGGCGCAGCCAGGCCCGGAGCCGGGCGGGAGGACGGGTGGGACGCGCCCCGGCGTCGGCGTGGCTGAGCGAGCAGTAGCCTCGCCCTGGGAACGCACCTGTTTCCAGGCAGGAGCGAGCGACGGGCCGTCCGGGAGGGGACAGCGCAGGGCTCCCAGGGCGCCCGCCTCCTCTCATGCCCTGGTCGGCGGCCCGGGTCCCGCCGCGGCCGCAGGCCGGGAGCTGACGGGGCCTCGGAGCCCGGGCTGCGTGGGGCGCCTCCCGGGCTGTGGAGGGAGGAGGGCAGAGGAGGCCGCGGGCCGGCTCCCGGGGTCCCTGGGGTGGTGCCCGCCCCTTTGTGAGGAGAGCAGCCTCGGGTCACTAGGCGACGGGCAGGGCAGCGTCCAGTCCTGTCCTCTTCGGCTGACCACCAAGCCTCCCTGGGGTCAGGGCCCGACACGCGCGTCCCGCGACCCTTCCGCCACGCGGGGCTCGGGCACAGCCGATGGAAGCCACAGCCGGAGCTGGAGGGCGGCCCCGGTGTCTGCCTCCGGCCGGGGACCCGGCCCTTCCCAAGGGCACAGGGGTGCGGGGCTGCTAGGAGGGGTGAGCACGCCCGGCCGGGGCAGCCCTCCCTCACGTGGCCGGAGGGGGCCCCCGCCCCGGGCCGAACCGCTTCACACGCCCGGGAAGCGGGCACGCCTGCCGCGTGCGGGGGGGGGGCAACAGGAGAGGGAACGAGGCACACGCGGGTCCTGCCGCCAAGTCGCCCGGGGCCGGTCGGCTCCCGGCACCCTCAGGGCGTGGGACCCGCGGCCAGGGCCAGGGTTTCCACCGACCGGCCGGCCGGTGCCGGGGCAGGAGGCCGAGCGAGGTGGGGGCGGGGGACGGGGCCGTCGGGGGGGGGCAGTTTTCCCCGAAGGCAGGCGGGACGGGCGTGGGGCGGAGGGGCCGAGCCAGGGAAGGCGGGGGCCTGGGCGGTGGGAGGGGACCGTGACGTGGGGACCCGCTGGGAGGGAGACAGACGGGTGGCGTCGCCCTGCCGCCCCCTCTAGAGCCCAGCGCACGCCGTCTCCCGGCCACTGACGGGGGAGGGGTCCCCAGCCCGCTGGGCTCCAGCCGCACGGCAGGGCGAACGCGGGCCTGGGGACAGCTGGGGCCACGCGCACCCTCCCCCCCGGTTCAGGGGGCGCGACCCGCCTGCCAGGCCCCTCGCCCGGGGCGGGCGAGCGAGCGGACGCGCCCCCCACGTCGCTCCCGTCCCTGCCTTCTTCCTCCTGTCCCTCCTGCCACCCCCGTCTCCACTGAGAACCCGGGTCCCCAGCGACTCCTGTCGGGTCAGCCAGACCCTCCCGAGCGGCGCGGGGACAGCGCCGACGTCGTCGGAGCCTTCGCGGGGGCTGTCGCGTCCTCCCCCGGGCCTCGCCTGGCTCGCGACCAAGCGTGCCTCCTCGCCGGTCGGGGTCTTCTTCAAAAACCGTCGTGCTTCCCCTCCTGGGGGTTCGGGGAAACGCCCCCGCGGCATCCGTCGACCTTGCACGCGTGCGGTGCGACCCTCGCAGAACCGGCGTCGTCTGCCGACCGAGCTTTAAGGCTCAAATTCGCTGTCTCGGCTCTCGCAAACGATCTCTTCGTGGCCTAGGCCCAGCCTCTGGGCCCCGAGGTCACGGGGGGCCGGGGACCGGCCTCGGTGTCCGGCCTCGGTGTCCGGCCTCGGTGTCCGGCCTGAGCCCCTCAGACGTCCCGGCCAACGCGGGTCTCGCGACCCCGCGACGCGCACTCCCAGCTCCTGCCCGGCCCCAGTTCATCCCCTGCAGCCACTCGGTCCTTCTGTTCTGAGCGACGGTCACTTTTCCCACCAGCAGGGCCCCCCGCCCCCGCTGCGGGCCGGCAGCCGCGAGGCGCTCCGAGGCGCGGACTGACGGCGACGCTGCGAGCACCCCGGGCATGTCGCTGGAGGGAGGACACGCCCAGGTAAGCCCGGGGAGACAGACGAGGGGTGCGCAGGGGAGGCGGGGCCGGGCCGGTCCACGGCGCAGGCAGAACCGCGTGGGAAAGCGCGTTCGCCCCGAGACTACGCGCGGGCGAGGCTGGCCACGGCGCTCGCCCCGAGGTGGCTCGCAGGCCACCGCCCCGCCCCCCGACCCCAGCGTCTGCACGGAGCCCCTCCCTTCACCACCACGTCCCCTTCGCTCCAGCAGGTGACATCACCCCGGCCCCGGCGTCCGTCCGTGTTGGGGGTCCCGTTCCCAGATCACGCCCCCCCCTCGCGGAAAACGCCGGGCCCCGCGGGATGCCGGCGTCGCTCTCCCGGTCGCTGGCCCGGGATTCGGCCGCTGACTCCGACCCGGGCGCCGCGTCGGCACCTGCGGGTTGGGGGCAGGTTCCGCCTAGAAATGACTTTCAGAAACGGGTTTTACCTTTCGTTTTCGCGCTGGAAGCCGGCCCGATGCGCCCCCGCCTCGAAGGGCTGGCCGATGTGCGGCGGGCGGAGCCGGCAGCCGGCGTCTTGCTCTCCCCTCTCTCCCTCTCTCTCTCTCTCTCTCTCCCTTTCCCCCCCGACCGGGAAGGGCGGAGCGCGCTCCCCCGCCCGCCCTCTCACGCGCCTCGGGTCCCGTTCCAGGCCGCCGCGCGGGCCGGGCCGAAGCCGCTGGTGTTCCGCGTGGACGACAGCACGCCCGAGGTGGTGCAGAGCGTGCTGCTGGAGCGCGGCTGGGACAAGTTCGACCGCCGCGCGCAGGGCGTGGAGGGCTGGAACCTGTACTGGCGGACGTCGTCCTTCCGCATGGCCGAGCACGTCAACCTGAAGCCCTGGCAGCGGCTGAACCACCACCCGGGCACCCCGGCGCTCACCCGCAAGGACCGCCTGGCCCGGCAGCTGCGGCACATGAAGCGGACCTACGGCGCCGCGCCGTTCGCCTTCACACCCCCGACCTTCGTCATGCCCGGCGACTACAGCCGCTTCGTGGCCGAGTACTTCCGGGAGAGGCAGGCGCTGGGCACGCGGCCGGGCTACTGGATCTGCAAGCCGGCGGAGCTGTCCCGCGGCCGCGGCATCACCATCTTCAGCGACATCAAGGACCTGGTGTTCGACGACACCCACGTGGTGCAGAAGTACATCCGCAACCCGCTGCTGCTCGGCCGCTACAAGTGCGACCTGCGCGTCTACGTGTGCGTCACCGGCTTCAAGCCGCTGACCGTCTACCTGCACCAGGAGGGGCTGGTGCGCTTCGCCACCGAGAAGTTCGACCTGCGCCACCTGCAGAACAGCTACGCGCACCTCACCAACAGCAGCATCAACCGCGCCGGCGCCTCCTACGCCGAGGTCAAGGAGGTGGTGGGCCGCGGCTGCAAGTGGACGCTCAGCCGCTTCCTGTCCTACCTGCGCGGCTGGGGCGCGGACGACCTGCTGCTCTGGCAGAAGATCCGCCACGTGGTCGTCCTCACCCTGCTGGCCATCGCGCCGGCCGTCCCCGCCGCCGCCAACTGCTTCGAGCTCCTCGGCTTCGACATCTTGGTCGACGACAACCTGAAGCCGTGGCTCTTGGAGGTCAACTACAGCCCGGCCCTGTCCCTGGACTGCTCGGCAGACGTGTCCGTGAAGCGGAAACTCATCCACGACACCATCGACCTCATCGACCTGCGCCGCCTCAGGAACGAGCGGCGCGAGCAGGGCGAGGCCGCCCGCGGGCGTCCCGGCGACGCCCCGCCGTCCTGCGAGCCCCCCTCACGCCTGGCGGCTCGGGCTCTCCGCAAGGACAAACCCGACGTGAAGCGGGCGGCGGGCACGCGCCCGGAGGGCAGCCGCGCCGCCCCGCGGAGAGACGCGGTCCCCGGGAAGGACGCGCCCCCCTGGACAGCAGAGCCGCCCAGCAAACGGCAGCTGAAGGACCGGCTGGCGCCCCGCGGCGCGGCCGCGCCCTGCCTGCCGCGCCTGCCGCCGCCCGCGGGCTGTGGCCGTGTCGCCCCGCGGGGCCCGGCGGCCGGCGGCGAAGCGCCGGATGCCCACGCGGGCGGCTTCGTGCTCATTTTCCCCTTCAACGAAGCGACGTTTAAAGCTTCGAGGAACGGGCTGAACGTCAAAAGGATCATCCAGGAGCTGCAGAAACTGCTGACCCGGCCAGGCTCCCACGGGCCGGCCGAGGCGGCGGCGAAGATGAGGTGACGCGGCTGCGCGTGCTGATCCTTGTCCGATTTCCTGTTTGTGCAAACCGGGGTCGCTGCCGGGGGGAGCGGCCTGGCGCCCGGCTCGTGGCCCCGTGGCCCGGCCCCGGCCGTGCCGTGGGCGCGCGCTAATACACGGTTGACAAAGCGGGGCGTTCGGTGGTGATTCGGCGACAGCCGGGGCTGGCTCGGTCCCCGGACAGAGGACTGCGGTGACGCGGCTGCAGGCGCGGGGAGGACAGCACCAAGGAGGCCAGGGGTAGCTTTTCGTGTTTGAATGGACCATTTTTCTGTTCAAACGCGTTTTCTCCAACTTGGTTCGTCGTCCAGAGGGAGGCGACTACTGCCGACAGCCTCCCCGAACTCGTGGACCCCGGGCCCCCACACCGCGCCATCTCGCTCCGCTTCCGGCACCTGCCGGCCCCGTGGCAGGACACCCCCCCCCCGGGCGTGCCCCGGAGGAGGCTGGTGTTCCCGGGGGCGGGGACGCAGGGGTGGGAACGGCTCCCATGGGCACACGGCTTCCTGTGGGCGGTGGGAACGTTCTAGAACTAGACGGGGCGACACGCTGGGAGCGCGCCACACGTCACCAGTGCCAGGTCTCGCGGCAACGCCTGTCGCACCAGGGGGAAAAGTTAAAGCAAAAAAAAGCAAAACTGACGCCGCGGTGCGTGACGTGACGGAGCGTGGTCGTCCACACGACCATGAAAGCGCGGGGGCGGGGGGCTCAGTCCCCGGGGCGGCACACCGGAGGGTCGCGGATCGACCCGCACCAAAACGTGGCGTTCGTGTCCGTCACACGAATCCAGAGACATCCTGGAAAAGTCTGCATGACCGCGGACGGGACAGGGGGCGCTGGGGCGGGCGAACCGCGCCCGGGGACAGGGGGCCGGGGCAGGGGGACAGGGGGCAGGGAGACCCAGGCAGGGGGACAGGGACAGGGGGGTGGGGGGCAGGGAGACCCAGGCAAGGGGACGGGGCAGGGGGCTGGGGCAGGGGGACAGGCGGCCGGGGCAGGGGGACAGGGACAGGGGGCGGGGGGCGGGGAGACCCAGGCAAGGGGACGGGGCAGGGGGCTGGGGCAGGGGGACAGGGACCGGGGGGCGGGGGGCAGGGAGACCCAGGCAAGGGGACGGGGCAGGGGGCTGGGGCAGGGGGACAGGGGGCCGGGGCAGGGGGCAGGGGGACAGGGGGCTGCGGCGTCCCCACGCCAACAACGAACGGGGTCCTGACGGCCTCCTGCTGGGGATACGCTGAGGTCGCCCCCACCCCTCCCACCGAACCGCGGGCTCCAGCACAACGGCTGCACCTCGTGGCTGCCGGCCCCGCCACCAAACCGGCGATTTCTCCCCCGAACGGGGAGGGGAGGGAGGGGGAGGGGGAGGGAGGGGAGGGAGGGGAGGGGAGGGGAGGGGAGGGGGGAGGGAGGGAGGGGGAGGGGAGGGGAGGGGAGGGGAGGGAGGGGAGGGTCTGCGGGAAAGGCCCTCGCAGGCCGGGAGCAGTCAGCGGCCCTTCCGCGTCCGACAACACAACGTGACGCGCAGTTTCCCCTTCTCTCCCCCGACAGAGCTGGTGCGTGGACGCGGGGGGCGGTCAGGACGCGGGGCCAGCGACGCGGCCGTCGGCCTTTCGTCTGAAACGCGTCTGGGGTTGGTGCCGACCCTGAGAGGATGCCCCGCCGCTGCCACGGAGCGTCCGCCCACGAAGGGGGCGCGTCCGCGTGCGGGTCCAGGGCGGGATCGGGGTGGGGGGAGCCCGTGGGCGCAGCCTGCGTGCAGCAGAGGGCGGCAGAGCTGGCCCGGTGGCGGGGATCCCCCCAGTCCGCCTGGGGGAGCGGGTGCCGCGTCCACTCGCGCGGCGAGCGGGGCCTCCTCGCCGACCCGCGGGGCGGGCTCCGGAAAGGGCGCAAACGTGGCCGTCAGCTCGGGAATCGACTGATCTTGCCCGACGAGGCAGAAGGCGAAGGCTCCTCGTGAGCACGTTGGCCCCAATCCCAAACACGGGGCCCTGTGGGGGAGGGGACGGGGGCCGCGTCCTGGCCTGGCCCTGCCTCCCCCGCGGGCCGGACCGCCCCCGGCCACCGACAGCCTTTGTCCTTCTGAAACGAGTGGGGCGGCTGGCCCGGCCGGTGACCGCACCCCTGCGCGCCCAGGCCCCGCCCCGCGGGGCTGCCCGGCCAGGGCCCCGCCTCGGCCTTCTCGCGCCCACGGAAGCAGGCGACGGCGTGAGGGCCGCGGGCTCCCAAACCGCGCCCTGAAGGGAAAGGCCCCGCCGCCCCCGGACTCCGTGTGCCGGCCGGAATGGGAGTGCGATGGCCGGAGCGAGAGCAGCCCCTCTGGGCCAGGGGGGCACAGCGGAGGACGGCGGCGTCCGGTCAGCGGCCCGGGGCGTCCCCGAGGCGGACGCAGGAGAAACGAGCCGAGAGGCTGGCAAAGCGACCGCGCCGGGAGCCCTCTCCGTCTTTACCTAACGAAGCAGCATCGCGAAGCTGCCTCGTGGCCGGCTGCTCCTCGAGGAGGACCGCGTGTGACCGCGGGAAGGGGCGGCTGGGACACGCGGAGGACAGCAGGGCCTCGGCGGCCCCGGGGGGAAGACCACACGAGGACGCGGCGAGAAGGCAGGTGCGTGCAAGCCAGGGCCCGGGGCCTCCTGGGGGAAGCCCGCCCGCCCCGGCCCCGGGCCCCGGCCCCTCGCTCCGGCGCCCGCGCCGGCGGATGCGCTCGAGGACGGCGGGCGCAGCCACGCGTCCTTTCAGCCCGGGGCGCCGGGGGTGCGCGCCCGCCGTCGGACATCGCGTGCCGGGCGTCCCGGCCCCGGGAAGGGCTGGCCTGTGCGCCCTCGCGAGCCAGTCGCCTGCCGTCTGCTCGGGGACTCGTCCGCGCCGGCCCAGCCGAGGCGTCCGCGCCCCGATGCCCACCTCCGCTGGGGTGTGCAGAGGGGCACTCCGGCCCGCCCGCGGGAGCCGGGGAGGGGGTGTAGGCGCGTGCACGCCTGCGGCGTGGCTCCACCCACAGAGGACCTCTAGGGGCCCACGCGCGGCCCCCGCGAAGGCCCGGGCTGCCCCGCGCGACGGCTGGCGCCCCAGACGCGACCGAGTCGGGTCCGCAGGGAGGACGGGGGGACGAGCGGCCGCTCGCCCGAGGCGCAGCCAGAGCCCGCAGCGAGGGCGGCCGGGGCCGATGGCAGGGCCAGCGCGAGGCCTTGCGTGTGGCAGCGTCGCGCCCTGGGGTGACGCGTCGCAGCACCCCCACCGGTCGTGCCTGTGCCTGGCTCACCGGCCGCCCAGGCGGCGCGCGGACAAGATGGCGTTTGACGGAACCAAGCCCGCGGCCCGTTTCCGGAACATTTTTATTCACCGGGGCGGGGGGGGCTGGTAAGGGCGACGCGCGGGGGGCGGGCCGCGCCGCCCCACCCGCAGCCCTAAGCCGTGCAGGGGCGAGGCGCCCTGTGCGGGGAGGAGGGCCGGGCGCCCGGCGCTGACCGCCTCGGTGTCCGTGTCGGACGGGCGGCGCGGCTGAGTGAGCGGCGTCTCCTTCGCTTCGAGCGCTGGAACGGACCGTGGACGGGTGCACGCGGGAGGCGACGCCCCCAGACGGAACGCGGAGGCCGGGGCCGATCCGCGCAGCCAGGTCCCCGCCGTGAAGACAGACGCCGAGCGCCAGGCCGGCTCCTTGCGAACGGGGGGCGCGTCAGGGGGCGCGTCCGTCGGCTGGAACCTGTCGGCGTCTTTACGCTGCGCCGTGCACTCCAGCTTCATCGGGACCTGTCAGCCCGGGGGCTGCCGGGCCCCTCTGCGAGCGGGGCGGGGTGTGCCGGGCGCGTGCCGGGCGCGTGCCGGGCGCGTGCCGGGCGCGTGCCGGGCCCCTCTGCGTGCGGGGCGGGGTGTGCCGGGCGCGTGCCGGGCAGGTGCCGGGCCCCTCTGCGTGCGGGGCGGGGTGTGCCGGGTGCATGCCGGGCGCGTGCGGGCGCGTGCGGGCGTGCGCTGTCGCCTCCGTCTGATGGGGCTCTAGGGAACGATGCCCAACGGCCACCAGGCCGACGTGCCTGGCCGTGGTGACGACCGTCCCGTTTCCCGGCCACCTTCGCCGCCCCCCACACGGCCTTCCCTGCGCGTCCTCCTGCCGCTGGCCCCGCCGGTCCACGCTCGCCGAGGGGGTCGAGGGGCGGAGCCGCCGCGCACAGCAGGGTGGAGGTTCTGACGTGGGCTGTCCCCGTCGCGGGAAGCGCGCTGCCGAGGGTTTCGGTTTTCACTGCAGGCGGCTTTTTGTTTGTTTTCTGTTTTTTGTTTGTTTTTGTTTGGTTTGGGGGTTTTTGGCGTTTCAGCCCGGGTGGCGTTCTGCCCAGGAGAAACTGGGGCCTCTCCTAGCCTCCTGAGCATTCGCGGAGACGTTCCTGCTCCTAAAGCTGTCACCCGGGCCCTTCGCGGAGCCCGTGCGGGGCGGCCCGCCGTGAGCCGCCGCCGCGGGCCGGCGCGTCACATGGTGAAGGAGGACGGGCTGTCGTTGTCCGCCGTCTCGCTGTTCTGCCGGGAGACGAAGGTCTCCGAGTGCAGCCGGGCGCAGGCGAAGCCGGGCGACTTCTGCCTCCTGCGCACGCAGCGCAGGTCCTTCATGACCTTCAGGAAGTAGCGGCGGAAGCGCTGGCCGACGAAGGCGTAGAGCACGGGGTTGAGGCAGCAGCGCAGGTAGGCCAGCACCTCGGCCAGGGTCTCGGCGTACTTGGTCAGCCTCTCGGCGCGGCAGGAGCGGTTCACCTTGCCCAGGTTGGCGGCGGTCACCAGGAGCACGGCGTTGTGCGGGATCTGGCAGGCCAGGAAGACCAGCACCACGGCGGCGACCACGCGGACGGCCTTGTGCCGCTTGGCGTTGTGCGCCCGCAGCAGCGTCCGGACGACGAGCGCGTAGCAGCAGCCCATGACCAGCAGTGGCACGAAGAAGCCGAACAGCAGCTGCAGGCCCAGCAGCAGCAGCTTCCAGGGCACGGCGGCGGCCGCCGCGTGGAAGCGCAGCTCGCACGTGTCGCCGCCCTGCGGCGCCGGGTACTTCTGGTGGAAGGCGAAGGCCGGGCCGGAGATGAGCGCCGACAGCGCCCACACGGCCAGGCACACGGCCCTGCGGTGCGCCAGCGCCCGCGCGCGCAGCCGGAACGACTTGGTGGCCTGCACGATGGCCACGTAGCGGTCCAGGCTGACGCAGGCCAGCAGCAGCATCCCGCAGGTGAAGTTGACGGCGTAGACGCCCCGCAGCAGCTTGCACACCGCGTTGCTGAAGACCCAGCCGCCCGTGGCGTGGCTCGCGGCCCAGAAGGGGAGCGTGAGCACGAACAGGATGTCGGCGACGGCCATGTTCAGCAGGTACACGTCGGTCATGGACTTGGCCCTCTTGTACAGCGCGAAGGTGACCACCACCAGGATGTTGCCCAGGAGGCCGGAGACGCAGATCAGGGAGTAGGCGACGGGCACGAAGAGCCCGGAGAAGGCCCGCACCTCCTCCAGGGTGCACACCAGGCTGCCGACGTCCTCGCCGTAGTCCTCGGAGTAGCTTTCGCTCGCGAAGTAGCTGACGCTGGAGTTCATCAGCTCCTGGAAGACGGACGGGGCAGAGTCAGCGCGCGCAGCTCGCACGCAGCCGCGACCGGCCGGAACCACGCACACTCACCATGCTCATGGCGCCGCCCGGCCCGGCCCGGCCCGGAGGGGACGGAGGGACGTCAGAATCCGCGCGGCAGCACAGGGGACCGGGAGCAGCGGGTCTGAGGGGGAGGAGAGATCGGGGCGGTTAGGACGCGCGTTCCCGGTCGGCCGGGGACCGACGGGACCGCACGCGGCCCTCGGAGCGGACGAGAGCGCGGCGCGTTTGCGACGCAAAAGCACTCGTCCGGACGCGGGTCGGCGGCCCGTCCCTCAGTCCCTGCAGCTCACGCCGCCCCGCGGATCCGCCCCGGAGTCTGAGGACGGCTCGGGCGTCCCCGCTGTGGCGCCCCGACGTCGGACCTACATGGAGACCGGGCGGGGTCGGCAAAGCCGCGGAGTTCGGACCCGCACGGAAGCCGCCTGCACCACCCGAGCCCCCAACAGGACTCTCCGAGCAAACGCAGAGACGAGGGGAGGCCCAACGTGTGCGACGCACCGGCCCGGCTGGCGGACGCTCCCGCCGCGGGGGAACCTCCGGGAGGATCCTTCACAGTCGGAACGCGAGGCCCGTTCTCGAGATCCGCCGAGCAGGCCGTCCGGCCTGCACAGGCCGTGGCCGCGCACGAGTCTCCTGAAAGCCACGGACTCGTCCGCCGTGCGCTGGACGGATCGACCGCCCACCCCCGGGCGGACAAGCCTTAACGGTCAGAAAGCGGCGGCGCGGGGAGGGGGCGGCTCAGGCCGGCGTGAGAGGGGCCGCGCGCACAGGCCGCCGGGTCCTCGGAGCGCGTCCAGGGCAGGTCGCACCGTCCTCACTGTCCTTGGGAGGAGGCGTCCGGGGCGTGCGGCCCAGGCGAGGCCTGCTGGGGAGGGCTGCTGCCTGGCAGCACCCGCGGCCCCCGGGAGCCGGGGTGGCCCTCAGCCGGCGGCCACCGGCGAGGGCAGGCCCTGGCCCCGCGACCACAGAGGCTGAGTCGCGGCGACGCCCGGCGGAGCAGGGACACGACGCCTCGGAGAAACTGCAGGAGGAGCCCGCGTCCGGCACGGCCTGCGCGCCGTGACACCCTGGGGTGGGTGGGGTGTCACACCCGCCGCTCGGTGGTGGCACTCGGTGACGCAGCCTCAGGAAACGAACCCTGCGCCCGGCGGCCGCGGCCTCTCCCAGGAGCAAAAGCCAGTGTCTCAGGAGCCGACGGCGCTTCGGTCACTTCGTTAAGAGCCGAGCAGCGCCTGACGACGGGACCGCCCGGACCGGGGCCGCCCGGCGAGCCAAGCGCAGGCCGAGGGCCCGGGCCGGCGGGAGGAGCCAGGCCACGCTCCGTGCCCCCGCACGCCCCCCGGCCCCGCCAGAGGCCCCGCAGTGCCCGACGCCCCAGCAGCCGTGTCCGTGGACTGGGACGCCTCGGCGATCCTCCAGCCGCACACGGTGACCGGGGACGGGCGGGGCCCCTCAGCGGTGTCCCCTGACGACACGCTCAGAGGCAAGCTCCGGGCGGGCGGGCCGGGCCGGCGGCAGAGCACGGCCACGGGGCCGTGGGGTCTCGCGGGGAGGAGGGGGCTGGACAGGCAGTGGGGGCGGCCACGCAGCCCGGGGCACACGCCACCCGAGGACGGTCAGGCTGGGAGGGCGTTGACTGTGGGAACTGAAACGCCACCGGCGGCGGCGAGGGAGCCTGAAGGTTTCAGCACCACAAACCGAACGCCGTGTTGAACGGCCCCGCGGGACCGAATCGGAGCGGACTCGGGGCCCGCGCCCGCGCCCGGCAGCAGGGACAGCCCGCAGGACGAGGGGCAGGCACGCAGGTGTGCGCCAGGTGTGTGCACGCGTGTCCCGTGTGCGGCGTGCGCGTGCAGGGGTGCGGGGGTGCGGCGTGCGCGTGCAGGGGTGCAGGGGTGCGGGGGTGCGGCGTGCGCGTGCAGGGGTGCGGGGGTGCGGGGCGTGTGCTGGAGATTAAGTCCTGGCCACACCGGGGCGCAGGGACCAGGGGCCCCACGTCCGCCGCCGTCTGTCTGCCGCCCCAGAACCCCGGGGCAGACCCCGCGCCCTGCAGCGCCGTCTCCTCTCCCTGTCCTCTCTGCGCCCCCAGAGGACCTCCTGGAGGACGGGAACGCGCCGCGAGACCTGGGACGGGACATTCATTTCGAAACCCCTCGCCGAGACCAGAATGCCCCGACGGCGACGTCCCCGTCCGCCGAACCCCGGCGCGCCCGCGGCTCGGCCCCTCTTCGGAGGACGCCGGCGGCGGCGCCGAAACGCCAGGCCGCTTCCTTCTGCTTTTGCGTGCGGCGGTTTCGAGAGAAGCCAGAAGGTTTTTTCCAGTGACTTGTGTCTAGGTTCGCGGCTTCTTTCCTCTTTGAGTTCCTTTTGCTGCTTTGGAAGCTGCTTTTACATTTTCTTCTTTATTCACGGAAATCGTGCCTCTGAGCCCTTCGAGAGCAGCTTCACTCCGACCCTGCGTCCCCCCGACAGCCCGGCCTGCGCGACGCGCACTTCCCGACGAGGGCTCGGCGGGCGGGAGGGACCCGCGGCCAGAGCCCGGGCCTCACGGTCGCCCGCCGGGGCCGGGTCTCAGGAAAACTCCCCCCATGCGTCTCTCGGGCTGGCCCCCTGCCCGGCTCCCTCCCGCTCGCCCGGCGCTCGGACCCCTGCTCGCCACCTGTCCCTGCGGAAGCCGCTTTCCCACCGCCCCAGAGCGTGTCTCGGCCTAGTTTTCGGCTTTTCCGACCCTTTTCTCGTGCGTTAGCTGAACAGGGAATCGCATTTCCCTCCAGACGGCCGCGGAGCGGAAAGTGAGCGTAGGAAGAAGCGACCCCCCGGCTCTCGCGAAGGGGGCTAAGTCTCTGGCTGCGCCGTCAGGGGACCGCGTGCGGCCACTAAGCCTGCAGGGGCGACGCGTCTGGCCGTCCGCCTCCCCGCATCCCCAAGGGGCCGACGGCCCCCGCCTCACAGTCCTCCGACGGCCGACGGTCGAGGGGCCGAGACTGGCCTGCAGGGCGCGAGGGGCGAGGGGCTCACCGTGGCCGGGGCGGGGACCAGCGGGCTCTGCGGGGCCGGGGCTCCGGGAGGCCATTCAGAAAAAGGCAGTGAGAAGCCCGAGTCGGCCGAAGCCGATCCCCGAGTCACCACTTCCTGCCGAAAGCAACGCCTCCGGGCGGGCGGCAGGGGCTCAGCCGCCCGTATCCTGTGGGCTCCGCGCCGTCATATGACTCCCGCGAGCCGGGGCCCGGCGGCGGCGGCGGCGGCGGCGAGTGAGGAGGGCCCAGTGGCGCCAGCATCCTCCGCTCGCACCTCACGGTCCCGTGTCCGCAAGGACGGCCCTTTGCCCCGTGACCCGGGCGGCCGTGAGGTGGCGAGAAGGCCCCGGGGCCGTGGGTGGCGCCGCTGCCGTGGAGCCGGGTGCCCGCGGGCAGGTCGCCAGCCCCGAGCGGGTCCCAGTTCCCTTTCCTGTGAGGTAAGGGCCAGGAGCCGCCCAACCTCGGGGGGCCGCGGCCAGTCACGGGGCCGGGCCCAGCGGGGCGGCTGCTACGGCGCCGGAGCGCGTCCCCACGCGTGGCGGCCGGTGTCGGTGTGTCCTTCGGGATCCGAACACGTGGGCGACGACGCGCGGTGGAAGCGCTCGGCGGTGGCGAGTGCTGGCTGGGCCCCCCGCGGCCGTCGAGTCGCCGCGTGCTGGGTACCGGACCGGCAGGTGTGCGCAGGCCACGCCATCGACCCGTCGATCGCGTCTCAACGAAGACCCCGGGGGCCGGGCCCGCGACCTTCAGGCGGCGGCCGGGGGCCAGTCCAGCGAGCTGCCCCGTCGCTGGACGCAGCAGCTGGTGGCGGGCGGAGCCAGCGACGACGCGCTCGGGACTCCGGTCACGAAGGGGGAAACGGCGACAGGAGCAGGAGAGAGGACTCCGCAGTCGCGGAGGCGACCGCGGTCGCACGGGTCACCCGCCGCCGCAGGGCGAGGGCGCCGGGCTGACTCAGCTTTCACTCCCCAGGCTTCCTGCGCTGACCCCGAGCTCGCCCTGCCCCGGCCCTGCCCCGGCCCACGCCCTGTCGTCGGGGCCACGGGTGCCGGGCTCCGCGGCCTCCCGGCTCTGCCCGTCCCCAAGCCCGCGCCCGCCCTCGCGCCCTGCACAGCCCCCGGGGCCTGTCCCTGCAGAGGCCGCCGGCCGCCCCCTCCCGAGGGCCCTCCACCCCCGGCCGCCTCCCCCCTCCTGTTCGGCCTCGACACACCCGCGCCCGCGGCCAGTGTCCCCTCCCGGCGATCGCCCCTCCCCGCCCACAGGCAGCCCTTCGGGGTCGAGCCTTCTCGAGTCCCAGGTCGCTTTCCTGTCACGTGACCCAGAGCTGCCTGAGCCCAGGCGCCCGGGCGGCTCCCCTGCTGCGAGGACCGGCCACGTCACGCGCTCCTGGTCTCCGAGCGGGCGCCGGCCGGTCGCAGGACGGCGGGAAGGGGAGCACCTGCTCCCGGGCTGTCTCCCCTTCCCCCCCCCCTCCTCGCCCCACCGCTGAGGGAGGCTCTGCTTGGCGCTGTGGGCGGCGCCGCCGGGGGGGGGGCGGCCCACGGGGGCCCCAGCAGAGGAACAGGCCCCTGGGGCGCCCTCGCGGACCCGCCTTTTCCACCCGCCCCCTCTCGCCTTCCCCCCTGAGGTCCTGTGCGGCCCGGGGCGGGGGGGTGGGGCAGACAGGGCTGAGCCCACGGAGATCGTGACGTCGCGGCCGCCCAGGAGGCCGATGGACAGAGGAGCCTCGGTCACTGTCCTTCCCCCAGGGAACCAGCTCCCCACCCCCGGGCTGCGGCGACGTGTGGGGGGAGGAGTCTCGGGAGTGACCGTCTGCCCCCTGTGTCCCCGCGGCCCCAAGGGCAGGCGACTGGGCGAGCCCCCGGCGTCCCCGTCGGTCCCCGAGGTCGCCGCTCTGTGGCGTCACCGGCGCCTGGCGCGGCCGACGTCCAACGGCCCCTCTGGATTTCCAAGTCGAATCCGCGAGACACGAACGCCGTGTCCCCGGGGACGCGGGGCCCCTCCCGTCTTCACGTGCCTGGACGCCGCTCCGCACTGGAGGCCCCGGGAGTCCCGGCCGTGCTGGCCCCTCCGCGCCTGAAACGCCAGCTCGTCTGCGTGGCGCCGGGGTGCGGAGAGGGCGAGAAGTGCCGGGGACCGCTCAGGCCTGCGCAGTCGGCCGTCCCGGTCTGAAACGGCGAGCGGGAGCCCTCTCGGAACCACGGCGCGACGTCGTGGCCGCGGGGACCGCGCGCTCCCCGGCGGGTCCCACCGCCCACCCGGCCGGAGCACCCCAGAGACTCCGAGCGGAGGGGGCCGGGGCCGCGCAGGCACCGCGCAGGGCCCGAACGCGACCCGGGAGGGCGCACGTCGAAAGGGAGAGCGGCGGCTGGGCAGAGGCGCGCAGATTCTGGACAGCGAGGGTCAGAAAATGGTAAAAACCACGACCTCACGGAAGTCGCACGGGCCTCACCGACTGCGCGGAGAACGTGCTCCGGTCCGACTGGCGCCCGCAGCCCGCCCCGTGGGCTGCTCTAACGAACGGAAGGGACTTCGGATCCGCCCAGCCCCGTGGGTCGTTCCGGACCACGCCGGACACGCCGACGGCCGGCGCCGGGGCTGGGCACGTGGCGGGTCCTCGCCTGGGTCCCCTCAGCCGGCTCCATCAGCTCTCACCACAGGCCTGGAGCGAGTCGTCCAGGTGAAGCTGGGAGATGAGCGACCTCACGTCGGCCGCCCTCGCGGCCCACAGAGCCGAGGCCGACCCGGTCCACGCCCGTCTGGGTCGACAGGAGGAGGAAGTGGAGTCTGAGACGGTTTGATTCGGGGGGACCCGGAGGCGGGGGCGACGAGAACAACGCCACGTTTTCCATCCCGGGGGGAACGAGGACCGGCCACGTGGGGGTGCGTTTCTGCCGCGATCCCACGGGGGGGGGGTGTGGGGCCTGATGGAGGCGGAAGGAAGCGCGTCGGGCGCACGGCCGGTGAGCGCGGGGGCTGGGGCACTGCGTAAGGGCAGTCCCAGCGAGACCAGATCCACGGCGGCCACACTCCTCGTCTCCCACGCTCGTCCCGGGATCCGCGTCCTTGTGCGTGCGACAAAGGTGAGAGAGTTCAAGGGTCCGTGTGGGAACGTGAGGCCCAGAGAGCGCGTCCCCCCCGCAGCGCTCGGCGCGCAAGGGCAGTCGACGGTGACGATGGTGACGGAGACGGTGACGATGGTGACGATGGAGACGATGGAGACGATGGTGACGATGGAGACGATGGAGACGATGGTGACGATGGAGACGATGGTGACGATGGAGACGATGGTGATGGGGCGCTGAGTGGGGCGACGGTGAGAGCCCAGGAATAGGGCCAGGCCAAGGGGCTGACCCCGAGCGCAGAGATGCTGACCAAAGCGCTGGGGCTCCCGCTTGGGGGGCAGAGGATCACTTGCAGTTTTGGGGGGAAAAAGA
Organism: Cynopterus sphinx; assembly: GCA_030015415.1. NCBI lineage: Eukaryota > Metazoa > Chordata > Mammalia > Chiroptera > Pteropodidae > Cynopterus > Cynopterus sphinx. Next base: position 129,941,314 of record CM057386.1, on the reverse strand, counting down.
CAGAAAAGAGGGGCCGGAAGCATCACCCACTCAAAAATTAACACAACATTAAGCAGGGGAGCAAAGCCCTCGAAGAGAAGCCTGCGGAGCGGGGAGCGGCCTGACTGCGGCGGCCGAGCTGTCCTGCCCGCGGGGCCGGCTCCCGCCTCGGCACCGGGCGCCCCGTTCCCGCCCGGACCCCGTCCTGCCCCGCCCTCACCGGGCCCGGGGGTGGGGGGCGTGAACGGCCTCTGTGGACCGGGGCGCCTCCGCCCGGAAGTGGACGGGTCAGCCCCAGCCCGCCGGGGCGGGAGCCCGCATCCCCCACCAGCGCTGGCCTCCGGGCTCTTGTCCCCGCGGGGCCACCGGGACGAGGGCCCAGCGTTCGGCCTTGCCGGGGGCCGGAGGGGTTTCTGGAACGCGGACACTCAGGGTGCTGGGAAAATCAGGGCGGCCGGTCACTCCGGTCACTCTCAGGCAGTGGTCGCCTCGGCGCAGGGTGTGGGGGAGGGGCGTGGCGAAGGGGCCCGCGGCCAGGACACGGAGACAGCAGGACAGTGGCGGGCTGACCAGGGCGGGGCGGAGGGACACGGGCGAAGGGATGGCCGCCGGCGCCGCGCGGAGAACCGCAGCGAGCAGGGGGACGCGAGGAGGGGACCGTCACAGGCGGCGGGGGGTGGGGGGGACGGCCACCTGTGTGCGGGGGGGGGGCGGTCCAGGGTCACCTGCCCTGAAAACACGACGAACCAGGCCGTGGGGGGGAGAGACGAGCGGGGCGTGGCGAGCGGGTTTGGGGTTCTGTGAAAGGTGGGGGGGGCGTTGGAGATGGGGGGTGCGGGGGCAGCGAGGTCGGCAGCGGGGCCGGGGGCGGTGGCTCCCACCTCCGGAGCCTTCTCCAGGGGACGCAGGGGCGAGCCCGGGGGACCCCGCCCGGTCTGCTCTGGCAGCCGCCCCCGTGCCCCACACGTGCCGTGGTGGTGCCCAGGGCCGGTCCGGACGCGCCCGGGGCGCCCGCGGGTCTCCGCGGCGGGGGGAGGGAGATTTTCAGACTTCGAGGCGAACTCCTGGAAAGGCGCTCCCTGCGAGATCTCGGGTTTCGCGTTCTCACCCCAACCACAGGGCCGGGCTGTGGCCTCCCGGACGTGTACGTAGGAGCGACACGGCGCCAGGCCCGCGCCCGGAACCAGCGGGGAGAAGCGTGAGGAGCGCGGTCCGCGCCCGTGTCCTCGGCCTCCCCGAGGGGGAGCGAGGAGGTGCCCGCCCCGTCGGCTACGAAAGGGGTCCCCAGAGGAGCCGGAGGACGACGAGCGCCCCTCGCAGCTCCCGGCGGCCTTCGGGGCCCGGGCGCTCCCACGGTCACGGTCCCTGCCTGTCACTTTCCAGAACGGCGCCCTCGCCGTCTGGCTTTGAGTCAGACACAGGAAACGGGGGCCCGACACCTCGGTCGGCCCGATGGGGTTACGACCGTCGGCAAAACAGCCCTCGGGGCGCCCAGTGACCCTAAACCCATCGGGACTGTGCGGGAGGGACCGGGGCGGAATGTTCCGGCCAGCGCGGGGGTGACACGGCGGCCGCCGTCCCCCTGTGGCCCCGTCAGGCCGGGCTCCGGGTCCTCGGCCACCTCGGGGCCATGAGGCTACACGTCCTCACAGGGACGTAGAGCGTCCCTCCGGCAGCCGCTGGGGCGGGGCGGGGTGCGCAGACCGTTGTGGCCCCCCTCGCGGCGTCTGGAGAGGCTGGGGGGACGCACGCGACCGAGAGGGCGGGCTCCCTAGCCTTCGTTTGCGCGCACGGGACGGCGGCTCCGCGACCCCAGGACGTCTGCGTACCTGCCGGAGAGGGGTCTGAGGCCGCGCCCTTGCCGTGCGGGGCGTCCCACCGAGCGACTCCGGGCCTAGAGCCCGCAAAGACGGACAGCCTCCCCCCCCCCCCGGGCCCGCGCAGACACCGGCACTCGGGCCGCGGGCCCCTCGCCACACGGGACCCCGGCCGCCGAGCCAGGCCCGGGGCCTCGCGGGAAGCGGGCTGCCTGACGAGGGGCTGCAGAATCGAGCCCGGGGGCCGCGCGGCCACGTGACCACCCACAGCTGCGGGGCGCAGCGGGCGGCCGGGAAGGCGGCTTGGGCCGGAGAGGGGGCCGGAGAGGGGGCCGGAGGGGGGGCCGGAGGGGGGCCGGCTGGCTGAGCCGCGCCGGGAGCCGGGAGCCGGGAGCCGGGAGCCGGGAGCCGGGAGCGTACCTGACAGCGCCCAGCGGCGGGCGTCTCCTCCCAGGCTGCAGGGCCCTCCGTTCGGGGCTCTACGCCCAGAAGGGGCGTGTCGTGTGGGGCATCCTGGGCGCACCTCCCCGTCCCGTCCCGGGGGGAGGATGCAGGTTCCCACCAGGCAGGCCCGGGTGGGGCCTGAGGTGGTGCGGGGGGGCGGGCGGCCGCGGAGCAGGAAGGACCTAGAGGCCTCGCCCAAGTGCTCCAGGCCGAAGCCCTCAGGATACCGAGCTCCCCGAGGAGGAAGGTGCTGGGCAGCGCCCCACAGGCGCCCCCAGGGGCCTGGCCCCGCCCCATCCTAGGATCCGAGCCGCACAGAACCCACCCTGCCCGCACCGGCCGCCCGGTCCCCCACTGCCTGCCCCTCTCCCTCGCCCTCACCCTCTCCCTCGCCCGCCGGCCCCTCCGCGTCTGCCCAAATCCCGTCTCCGTCCCGATCCCGTGCCCAGCTCCGCGCCCATCCCCCCAGGAGAAACTCCCCACGACGCGGAGAGGGGTGCACTTCGAACGTCCGCCCCTCTGACCCGGCGTCCCCTCTAGGTTCTGAGACCGGACGCTGCCCACCACGCCCTCGGAGCTCCGGACCCCGCAGGGGACCCCGGCCTCTGGCGCCCGCCCCCGGGGGCCCAGCAGCGCCCCAACCGGCCTTGAGTTCAAAACCTGAGGCCGGACCCAGGGACTCCTGCTCCGACGCGTCTTCCCACGAAACTGCTCGCGCCCTCCCCGCCCACCCCGGCCCGCGCAGAGGCCGTCCCCGGGGTGGCACGGAGGCCGCCGCTCGCCGGGGACTCTGCCCCGGCACCGAGCGCCCCGGTGGGTGTGCCGAGCCGTCCTACCTGTGTGTGAGGTTCCCCGGCCCCGCGTCTGCCGCGACGCCCCGCGCCCCGCAGCGCGTGGCTGTGGCCGACCTCCTCAGGGCCAGCCCCCTCCCCCACCCCACACCGGCTCCCAGAATAGACTGGGCCGCCTGGGCGGGCGCCGCGGGCGTCCCCGGGGAGCAGGGCTCCCCCGGCTCCTGGCGCGTCCCCCCCCCGGGCCGTGCCTCTCTCTCTGCGCGTCTCGTTTCCTCTTTCTCAGCGACGTGGCAGGGTCGGTGTGCCCGGCAGGAGGCCCCGGTGGGAGAGGCTGGGGGCTGGCGGCGTTGGCGGGGACAAGGCGTCCGTCTCGCGCCACCCAGGCGCGCCCTCGGCCCGTGCGTGCAGGCGCGGGCGGTGTCGCTGACCGGGTGTCGCTGACCGGGTGTCGGCTCGCCCGCCCTGCCGCCCGCGCGCCACTTTCCCTCGGGAGCCTCGTCCCGCGAGTGCGGGCACCGCGCTGCGGGTCTGCCTCGGCCGTGTCCCCGCGTGGACGCGCGCGTTCTGCCGAGCGGGCTCCAGGCCGGTCCGGTCCCCCCTCCCCCCGCCCCACGCCGTCGCCCCGGCCTGTCAGCACCCGCCCTGTCCACGGAGCCTCACTCCTGGGCCCCGTGTCCACCCCAACCCCCTCGCGGGCCGAAGGCCGACGCGGAGCTCCGTCCCCTCGGCCCGGCGTCCTCGCTGCACAGCCCGGTCCGGCCGGCAGGCGCGTGCCCGGACGGTGAGCCGCAGGCGTCCCGGAGCTCGTGGCAGCGTCCTCGGGGGGTGGAAAGCACCCCGCCTGCCACCGGAGCCCCGGACGCAGACCCCCCACCTCGTCGGTCCCGCCTGCCTCTCCGGACTCGGGTGGGAGTCACGTGAAACGGCGCCCCGAACCCCCGGACAGCGTGTGGCACGCGACGGACTCCATGGAGGTCGGCGTCCGCCCTCCCCCCGCCCCGACCACTTAAGCCGTCGCCACCCCCAGCGCCGGGCCACCCCCTCCCGCCTTCCCAGCACGGGGCCGTCGGGAGACGGGGGACCCCGAGACGAGGCTGGAGGCCGCGCCGCGCAGACACTCACCCCCGAGAAGCCGCCTCGCGCTCCCGGCGGGCGGCCACCTCGCTCCTCCAACCGCAGACCTCGGCGACCCCCGGCTCCTCTCCCCTGCGGAGGGCGCGGCGCGGACGCGTGTCACCTGCCGTGTCACCCGCCGGCACGGCGTCTCCCCGAGGGCGCGCCCCTCCTCACCCCCACGCGGCGCCTCACGCAGCCTCCATCCCGGCCGCGCCTCAGAGCCCGCAGAGGGACAGGAGGTGACGGCAGGAAGGCGGCTTCTGCAACTAGGTCACCGGTGACGTGTCGCCGTAGACGCGGTTTTTCGTTGTTTCAGAATTATTCGTCCGTGGGATGTTTTTTCTGTGATTCTTCTTGGAAATCCCACGTTGTCTAGAAGGCCCGTGAGGTTCTGCGAAGAGCGCCACCCCGCCTGCCGCAGCTCGTACCGGCCGCCCACGCTTGCCGTCCCGAGAGGACAAGCCTGGACGCCGGCCGACGTGCGCGTCCACGGGCAAAGAGCCGGGGACGAGAGGCTCCGCCGGCCCCAAACGCTGTGGCCCCGCGGCCCAGAGGGGCTTCGCCCGCCCCGCAGAGCAGCAGCCCCGGCCCCCCCGGCCGCCCTCCAGGGCACGTGGGCGTGTGGGGACAGCGCGGGCCTGCGTGTCCCTGTCCTCAGGGCAGAGTGGCCCCGTGATGTGGAGCTGCAGACGCCCCCGAGGAAGGGCCCGAATGGTCTGCAGAGGCCAAAGGCCGCAGGCCGCGAGGGCGCGAGAGCGAGACGGGGGGCCTGTGCGCCGGCCTCCTCCCCCCTTCCCGTGGCTGTGAAGGGCGCCGCGGTGTCGGGGACACCGAGAGGCGAACCAGAAAGCGCCCTGCGCGGCCACCAGCTCCCTCAGCCCCGGAAAGGTCCTGGCGAAACGGTTCAGACGGGAAAGCGAGGAGGAGAAGCCAGCGGCGCAGGCGGCCAGCGACTGTCCCGGGAGGGGCGCGAGGGGGAACGGGGCAGCAAGGACGCCCGCGGCCCCTACGGCCCCGCGTTTCTGCGGCGAACTTGCTGAGCACCTACTACGCGCCGGGCACTTTCCGGGGGAAAGTGCTGCAGCAGCGCACGGGGGGGGGCACCCCGAGCAGCATCCGTGTCCGCGGACGGCACAGGAGGCCCAGAGGCCGCGCCGGGCCGCGGTCTGGGGCCGGGACCCGGCACGATGAAGGGCCATGGATTCGGGGGCAGGAACCGTGACATTCGGTGTCCGCGCTCCTGGCCACACGCCAGTGTCCTCGAGGCTGAAGAAAACTCCGCCACGGGCATTGGACGCGCGTCCGGCCGACGTGGCTTTTCACCGCCTGGAGCGACCCGGCCACTGGACCCCGGGAATGAACACGGCCGCATCTCGCCGTACCCGCGGCCACGCCTCATGGCCCCGCACCCGGCGCTGAGATCCCTCCCCGCTCGGGGAGGCGCCGCCGTGGCCTGCGCGTCCGGAACGCGCAGCCTGCGTGGGCTCCCCGGCCGCAACCCGGAGGGACGCAGGAGACACGCGCCCGGCAGGGCGGGGAGGCGGCGGCCGCGCCGTGCGTGGGCCCTTCGGTTCCTGGACATTTCCTTGGGCCCACGAAAGCCTTAGAACCGCCCGTCGTCCGTGACCAGCCACCCCGGTTCCCGCCAATAAGCGCCATCAGCCGAACCCCGACCCCGAGCGCGTTTCTCTCGTGCGCAGACGCTGGGCCTCTCCCCGTTCCCCCCGCGACTTCCCGGGGCCGTGGTTTCGCCCCGCCAGGCCCCGAGCGAGCCGATCGCCGCGGCGGCTCGGAGGACGCCCGCACCGCGCACACTCTCTGCGCGCCCCGCGGGGCCGCTTCCCCTCCTCGCTTCCCGGTCCCGCAGGGGCGGGCGCCCAGTCCGCATCCCGGACCCCGCGTGCAGGGCAGACCTGGGCTGACCACAGCGGCGCCTGCCTCGACGTCAGGGACTCCCCCGGCCACGCGTCCACGTCCGACTGCGCACGAGCCGGGAGCGCCCGGGAGACGGTGGGGGGGTGGGGCGCCGCACCAGCGGGACCCCGAGAGGCGACCCCGACCTCCTGCAGACCCGCGGCCCCGCGGAGGCCGCGAGGCGGGCGCCGTGGCGGACGCGGCCGCCCCCGGTTTCTTCCCCGCAACCCCCCGCGCCCGCGGTCGGGGACGTGCCGCCTCACGCTCGCGTCCTCCGTCCGGTTGGAGTCGTCTTCGTTTGTGGGGTGAGACAGGCCTCGGCTTCCCCTTCGGGCTGTGGCCGGACGTCCTGCCGGCGCCGTTGGCTGAAGAGACTCCCTCCCCTCCGAGTGCGCGGGGCTCCCCCGTGGAGAGCCCGTCGGCCCCGCACGGGCGGGTCTGCGTCTTCGTGCCGCCCCCCGGCCGCTGTGTTTTCAGGCCAGGGCCGCGCTGGTCTCGACGACGCGGCCGCCTCGTCACGTCATCGGGAGCCGGCGACGCCTCGGGCCTTGTTCTCTCGGAGGGCCCTGACGCTGGGGTCCCTGACGACGGCCCCGCGCGCGGTTCAGGACCGTCTGTCCCGCTTCCGTGAAGGAAGCCGCCGCAGCGGGTGCCGCGGCTTCTTGGCGCGATGACCTGGCTCCGAGCGCGAGCCCAGACTCTCCGTTGTGCCCGCGTCGGCTTCTCCGTCCGTGTCGTGGCTTTCGGCGCCGGACCTCTCGCCTCCCGGGCCGAATCTAGCTCTAAGCGTCCGTGTTTTTGCTGCGACTCGAGCGGGAGGCTTCCCCGCCTCCTCTTTCCGACGGCTCCGGCGGCGCGGGGAGTGCGGGCGGCCTGCTGCCGTCCATCCGCGGCCGACGAACACCGAAACCACCGAAACCACCTACGTTTTAGGGGGGGGGGCCCTTCCGCCCCTGGAGACGACTTCCTCTCCCCCTCTGGCCCGGTCACTCCCGCCGGGACCTCCGTTCCCGCGCTCCGGGCCTGCGATGAGGCTTTCGCTGCTTCGCCTCCGAGGGGGGGTCCGCTGCGAGGGGCCGGGCGCGGCCTGTGAGGCCGAGGACCGTCCTCCCCGCGGCCGGTCTGCTGGGGGCTTTATCGCGAGGACGTTCCGGTTCGCAGGCGCGCTCTCCGCGCCGAGTGGGGAGGCGGAGAGGTTCCCTCCCTCGCTCCGTCACGTGGCGCGGCGCTCTCCCTCATGTGCAGGCGCCGGGCCGGGTCTGCGTCCCTGCAACGCGCCCCTCGCAAGCCCGGGACGCGACTGGGGCGGTGCCGGCTGTGGCTCGCCGAGACGGGTCGCGACACCGGCCTCTGTTCCTCGGGGACGTTGACCTCGGATGGCCCTTTCCCGGCTCCGATGTCCGGGAGCTGCTGGCTCCAAAGATGCGCCTGGCGGTGCTTCCTCCTCCTGTTTTACGGGGATTTCAGAGGACGCGACCGCCTCTCCGGCAAGCGCTGGCGGAGCCCAGCGGGGACGCCGTGCACCCGGGGAAGGCGCTGGCTTCCGACTCGTCTGCTAACGAGCCGCCAGTCGGTCCGTCCAGACGCGCTGTCTCCGCGTGACCCACCCGCTGCAGGCTGTCGAGTTCGGGGTGCGAAGCCGTCAGGGTCTCCCCTGGGACGTCAGCGCTCACCGCGCCCCTCACCTCCGAGTTGAGTTTTCGAGGCTCCCCCCACCCCCCCGAGTCTAGATAAAGGTGCTGACTCGGGAAACGGCTCTCGGGCCCGTCAACCTCGTCCACCGTCTCTGCGGTCCCCGTTTCACCTCTGCCGGCCCTGACCTGCGCTGTTCCTCCCTTCGGCCCACTCTGGGCTCAGCTGGTTCTGCTTTTTCAAGCCCCTGGAGGGTGAGGCTCCTCGCGGCGTGAACGTTCGGGGTCCAGGCGAGCCCCTTGTCCCGTTCCGACGCGGAGCGTCTGCCGCGATGGACGCCCCTCCTGGGACGGCTCCGCGGCCCGCACACGTCTGGCGCGCCGCGCGTGCGCCTCCCCCGCCCCCGTGTGCTTCCTCCTTCCTTTCTTCTCCGTCCTCTGCCCCACCGGCTGCTCGGGAGCTCGCCGCTCAGCCTCCACCCGATGCGACGTCTCTGGTTTTCCTCCCGGAATCGGTTTCTCGGTCCACGTCGCTGTGGCCAGGAGAGGGCTCGCTGGGAGGTCGGTCTTCTTAAACCGCTTGGGCACTGTCCGTGGCCCACGTGGAACCTGGGGGACGCGTGCCCTGGTGCTGTGGGCGGACGCCTGTGCGCCCGTCGGGAGGGTCCGGCCTCCCTGCGGATTCTGGCTCGGCGGCCGGGCAGTCCCCGCTGTTTCTGCGCTGCGGTTCGCCTCTCCCCGTGCACGTTTCGGGGCTCCTCCTCGGCTGCGTAAATACCTGTGGCTGTTCTATCCTCCTGACGAGCGGACCCGCTCATCATCGCGTGGCGACCTTCGTCTCGTCTCGGCCTTCGCCTAAAGTCTGCTTCGTCTGGTGGAAGCGCGGCTACCTCTGCTTTTTACGAAAACGCTTCCGTTCGCACGAGCCACCTTTCCCGCCCTCCGCCCTGCCCGTCTGTCCTCGCGGCCGACGCCGGGCCTCGCGGCGGCGCACAGCCGGGCCGTAGCCCCCACCCACTCGGCCGCTCTGCGGGTCTCGCTTAGAGCGTTGGGCCCGCTCACACGCGAAGTCGCCCCTGGTAGGCGCAGACTCCGCCGCCCCGTGCTGCTCGTCGTGCCCCGGGTAGTTGCTGTCCCTTTGTCCCCGTCTCCCCCCCGCGCTCATCTCTGTGCTTTAATGACGTCGCGCCCCTGCCCCTTCTCGCTCGCTCGTGCGCGCCTGCGTCCGGCTGAAGCTCCCCGGGCGCCGCGAGGCTCGCACGAAACAGCTCGGAGGTGGCACCGTGCCCTGAGCTAGTGGCAGCTCCACTCCGCGCGCACCGAGTCACCCCGCCCCGCCCCGCCGCGCATCTCCTTGCCGCGGGCGCCCATCAGTCCACAAGTCGCCGCGGCCTCGTCAGTCAGGGGGGCGTGCGGTCCTTCGCCCCAGGCTTCCCGCCACCGCCGCAGCAGCAGGTGCTCTGAGCCGGGGCCAGCGCTCCCCCTGCTGCCCCACGAGTTTGCTGTCGCCCCCTCGGGGAGGTTGGTTTCGACGTGAAGACCCGGCTGTGACAGTTCCCGCGGCCGCGCTGCTGCGGGTGCTGAAGTCCAGCCTTTTCTCGCCTTCGACCCTGAGGACGGCCGGCCAGGCAGCCTGCCCACGGCCCGCAGGAGCTTCCCCCGTCCCTTTCCGGCCCGCGGGGCTTCGCGGAAAACGTGCTGACTCCTGTGAGGGCGTCCCTCTCCCCAACAAGGCGCTTTCTCTTGCTGCTGGCGGGATTCGCTTCTTGTCCGACACGGACTGTACCGGTCTCGGCGTCGGTCTCTGTTAACGCGCCTTCTTTGGTGCTTCCGTGGCTTCTCGGGCCTGGACGTGTTCCTTTCCGAGCCGGAAACTGTCCGGCCATCATTCATTTATTCCTGCCCCGTTCGCTCTGTTTTCCTTCCGGGATTGCCGGAGTGCGACCATCGACCCATCTGAGGGGCCCCAGGAGCCCTGCAGGCCAGACGTCCCGACCTCTGTGGCACCGGGGACCGTGCTGACCTCGTGCTCATCGGACGATTTTAAATCGACGACTCGGACGCAAGTACGATTTCGCTGTCTATCGAATCTCCTGAATTTTAAGGTTCGCGACGGAGAACTGAGAGATGACGCTCGAGACTCTGCACGATTTCCTGTGGTTGAATCCGACCCGAAAGCCACGAAACGCAGAGATAAGAGAATCACACAGCTGCCGGCCGAAATGAGGCGCCTGAACGGTGGGCGTCGTGCTGCAGAGACGTGACGTGAGGCGCGTGTAGCTAGAAATTTCCCGGGAGCCACATCTTGAAAGGTCGGAAGAAACCAGGGAAGTCATCAACGGAGCGTTTCACCCTCAAACTCAGACGCGCATCTAGCCCTCACACCCCATCTCGATCCCGCGCTTCTCGTGCCGCCCGTGCGCAGCAGCCGCTGTCCCGGGCAGCTCGGGGCAGGCGCCGGGTTTACGTAGGAGTTACCGGAGGTGACCGACTGAGCCTAAGTTTGCCAGAAGCCACTACAGCAACGATTGCGCCTCGGGTGGCACTTGGCAGCATGGTCTACGAGAGACGACCCTAAAACCTCCGTGACGCGTGGCGTGAGCCCGTGAGCGCTCGCAAGCCCGCAGGGGAGCCGGGCGGCTCTGCCGATGGAGCCAGCGTGGCTGGGGGCGGCCCCCCGGCTGCTCGCGTCGTCCCCGGCCTCGGCTGGGACAGCTCGCCCCTGCCCCGCGGGTCCTCCCATCCCTGCCAGGCCAGCCTAAGCCCGCCCTCGGGAAAGGGGTGTCGCTCGGGGCAGGCCCGGCGCCCCTTCTCGCGTCTCGCTGACCGAAGCAGGCCTCGGCCAAGGCCGACGCGCTGTGCGAGGAGCCGAGTCCGCCTTCCGATGGGAGGGCTGCGGGGTCTCACGACAAAGGACGCGCGGATGCCGCGGCGCAGCAGACGTCACGCCGGTCCCGCGGGTGGCCGTCTCCTCGAGGCCTGGGCGCCGCGTCTCCGAACTGACAGCCCTGCGTGCGGCCTGCGGGCTGAGCAAGCGCCCGGGACCGGGCCTTTCCACGAAGGGACTAAATGCGTTTCACCCTAAAATGAGAGCCCGAGGGGACGGCGGGAAAGCGCCCTTCGCGGCGTGCCAGGAGCCGCCGCGTTCTCAGTTCCCCATTTCCTGCGGTTAGTCCTGCGCCGGGGACGTGCTGGACGCAGAGCCGAGTGCAGCGGGTGACGTCTCGCACATACTGGCCCGTCCCCAGGAGAACTTTCTCACAAATGACACGGATCTTCGCTGCCACGTGGCCCGCCGGCCGCGGGTGACTCCTGGGGCGGAGCAGGCGGGGGCGTGGGGAAGGCAGCCCTGGGCCGGGCGGGTCACGGAGCGACCTCCGGCGGGGTCCCGGGTCTCAGAGTGTGTCACCTGTGGGGACACGGCGCGGCACAGCCCGTGCGCACAGACACGCGTCGACCCGCCAGGCGCCCCGATCGGGTGGCGCCGTCGCTCTCAACGTCAGCCCCGCCGTGCCCCCGACCCCCCAGGACAGCCACCGGTGCCCTGGGGCTGGTTCAGTCCGCGCCCAGACCGTCTGGAAACGTCCCACACGAGGGGGAGCTCCGGGTTCGACGTGACAGCCCCCTCGGCCGTCCCTGTGGGAGCCCACGTCGCCGAAACGCCCCCGAAGCGTGGGGCAGTCTCGGCTGCAGCGCCCTGGATGAAAGAACCAGAGCCCGGGGACACGAGCCACGGAGAAGGCGGACCCGCCGGTGACCAGGACCCGGAGTTCTCGCACGGGTGCGTCGGGGGCCTGTGCCCCACCAGGGGTCTGGACGCAGACACGGCCTCAACTCGGCCTCCCTCGGACAGGCCCTCTGCCCGGCCACGGCCGGCCACCTCTGCCTCGGGACCGGTCCTCCGCGGGGCAGGAGCCGCGACACGGAAGGCGCACCCCGCACCTGCGCGCTGGGGCGGCCCAGAGTCTCCACCTGCCGCTGCGAGGCGCCCTCGGAGGCAGACGAGCCCTGGCGGAGCAGCCCCACCCTGACACCCCGCCTGGGGCGTGTGGGGCTGCCGTGACAGACGGCCACGAGCGGGGTGGCCCGGGACGGCGGAAACGCTCCCCCTCTCACCCGTCAGGGTGGCCCGTCCGCAGGGTGGCCCGTCCTGCAGGCCGTCACAGCGGCCATCCTGCGTCCCTCTCCGGGCTCCCGGCGGCTGCCGCCACCCCCGGTGTCCTCGAGTCGTGGCCACCTCACTCGTCTCTGCCTCCGTCTCGCGAAGCCGCCTCCTCTGGCCCCCCAGTGTCCTCTCCCTCATAAGGACACCGGGCGGGCGGGGCGGGCGCCTCGTCCCCAAGCCGGGACGATTTCGTCTCTGGACGAGTCCACCTGCGGCCCCTCCCCGTCTAAACGAGGTGGCCGTGACTCCCGGGAGACGCTCTGCGCCGGCTGCCCCCTCCCCGAGCCGTGCGTCTAGTGCGGGGCCCCCCCGGGAGGCCAGGCAGCGGCCGGCCGCTCAGAACGTGCGAGAAACCTCGGCTCCTTCCCGCCTGGCCCCGAGCTCGAAGTCCGTCCCCCAGCGCGTCCTTCCACAAGCCCCACCTGCTGCCCCCACCCCCTGCCACCCCATCGAGCACCCCGCCGTCCTCCCCGCCCTCCCCCAGGCCGCATCGTGGACCGTGGACCCCGGAACGGGCTCCCCTCCCTCCTGCCCGCCGACAGCCGGGTGGCCTCCCGCCCCCCAGACGCGGGGTTACCCGAATCGTGCTGGGGGACACTCGGGGCGTCTCAGAGGCGTCAGCGCAGAGCCTTGCGCCCCGGCCCCGACGTGCGGGGCCACCCGTGCCCTCGCCCCCTCCCGGCCTCGTGTCCCACCCTGCCTGCCGTCGGCAGCCGTCACCCCGGAGCCGGGCTTTTCCTGGAGTTTGCTCAGCACGTCCCGGTCCGGCCCTGGCTACTCCCCTGCCAAGAACTCCCGCCCTCGCTGTCTGAAGTGCCCACCGCACGCGGGCATCCCGGAGCCCCCCACACGAGGCCGCCGGGCCCGGCCTCCCGTCCCCGCCAGGCGACCCGCTGTCCGCGGCCGCTGAGCAAGCCCAGGACGGAGCGGCCCGGGACCCGGGCCTCGCCTTCGGCTGGCGCCGGCGCCGCTTGCCGAGGGAACGAGTGCGTGAAGCAGTGACTGGCACGGAAAGCAAAGAGCGGGGCTTTCGGGGCTCGTCTCGTCTCGGCGGCAACCCCCGCCTGGCAGCGGCCTGCAGCGGATGCAGAGATGGGGGCCACCGCAGCCCAGGGCAGGCCGCGACGTGACTTGTCATCTCGAAGGGGAAGAGGTTTTCACTTGAAAGAGGAAAACCAGTGGGCGGCCTTTATGTGGGACACTGGCGGGCCGGCCCGCGGGCCGGGCGGCTCCTTTCCGGCTTCTCCTTGCTCCGGGCCCCCCACCCCCACACACGTGTCCCCCCACCAGAGGCCACCGGCACCTGTGCACGTCCCGCTCGGGAAAGCCGCGCGCGGGCTGTGTCAGACACGGACACCTGTGGCCGCCGGACGAGCACGCTCAGGGCCGCCCGCGGACACAGCCCCACACCGGGCCTGTCCCCGTCAGGTTTCCTTTCGAAGCCGACGCTCCCTCCTGGTTAAGTCACCACAGACTCCAAGCCCGGGACGTGGGGACGCGGACGGCAAAGGGGGCCCGGGGGGCCGTGAGCGCGCTGCTCGGGGTCCTGGGGATGCGGACGCTCAGCACGCGCAGGGCCGGGCTGGACGAGCCGGAGACGCACCCACGGCCCCGGGAGCCCGGTCGGCACCGGACGCGCCACCTGCTGCTCACTGCCTGGGAGCGACGTCTCAAGTCCGCGTCCCTCGGGGCCTCGGTTTCCCCGCGGGTGGTGTGGGGGGGTGCAGCCGCCCCC